>CM062809.1:659513385-660018389 GCA_031772625.1 Pinus tabuliformis
TGTGCATTCATTAAACAAATTTAGGCATTATCTTACAGGCTATCAAACATTTGTACATACTGACCATGATTCAATCAAATATTTAATGAATAAACCAAATGTGAATGCTCAGATTATAAGATGGTTACTTTTATTACAACAGTTTGATCTAACTATTGTTGATAAGCTTGGTAAGGAAAATGTTGTTGCAGACTTTTTGTCTAGATTAAATTTGCCTGCAGGTGAAGAAGGAATGGTTGATGACCAGTTATTGGATGAGCACTTATTTGCTATTTCAGTTCTCTCACCATGGTTTGATGATACATCAAACTATTTGGTATCTTCATAGTTCCCACTGAACTTGTCCTCCAAAGAGAAAATCAAGATAGTAAGGAAGAGCGCCCCCTTCACTTGGATTGGGGGCAATCTCTTCAAAATTGGCCTAGATAAAATCTTGAGAAGGTGTATCATGGAGGAGGAAGTCTTTGACATCCTTCTGACCTGTCATAATGGGCCTTGTGGAGGTCACTTTGCAACAAAGAGGACAACATTCAAAGTGTTACAAGTAGGCTAATATTGGCCCACTCTTCATCAGGATGTGAAAAGATATACTAGTCAGTGTGATTAGTGCCAAAGGATGGGAAGGTATACTCCAAGAGATGAAATGCCTTTATAGCCTCAAGTGACTTTCGAGCCATTTGACAAGTGGGGCATGGACCTCATTGGACCTATTGACCCTCCTTCCAAACAAAAACAGTATATCATTGTGTGCACTCACTATCTGAATAAGTGGGCTGAAACCGAGGAAATTAAAGCACCAACAGAGGAGAAGGTAGCTGAGTTCCTAACGGAGAATGTATTCTACAAATTTGGGTACCCTAGAGAGCTGGTCATAGACCAAGGCAACCAGTTTACCTCCAACATGATTGAATACTTGCTCAACTAGCACAAGATCAAGCATAGAACCTCCACTCCATATCATCCACAAGCTAATGGACAAGTGGAGGTGACCAATAGAGCATTGGAGGGAAGCTTGACCAAAGTGGTAAGCAGAAATAAGAAGGATTGAGCAGATAGACTAGCTGAGGCCACCTGGGCCTATAATACCACCTGGAAGACCACCACTGGATTCAAATCCTATGAGTTGGTCTATGGGAAAAAGGCTCTATTGTCCAGTGAATTTGAGTATAACACATTAAGGATGGAAGCCCAACTAAATCTAGATCTCAGCAGTGCATAAGAAGAGATATTGCCCCAGTTGAATCATTTAGATGAGTTCAGAATGCAAGACCTTCTACATACAAAGATAATTCAACTTTGGAGGAAGATAAAGAAATTTCAAGAAGGTGATTGGGATTTTTTATATGATTCCAGGTATAAGGACTTCAAGGGAAAGTTAAGGACAAGATGGCTAGGACCTTATGTTGTAGAAAGATGGCATGATAATGGTTCAGTACAGATCAAAACCATAGATGAAGAGGTCATTCCTTTACTTTTTAATCGACACCGATTGAAAATTTATAAGAGACCATTGTCAAAACAAGAGTTCATTGATGGTATCAATAAAATAGTGATGGTAGTGGAGCAAGTTTCAGCTCCTACCTCATCAAATCGCTGAAAGAAAAAATAATAATAAGGACTCAGGTGAAAACCTCCATGTGGTGCCTGAGACCCACTATTGGGTTGAAAACCTCTTGGGGTGGCCCAATGGTGTCAATAAAAAATTTTAAAAAAAAAGAAAAAGAAAAAATGAGAATAAAAAGATCCCTTTGTGAAAACCTCTCTTGAGGCGCCTAGGGAAAACAAATAGGATGAAAACCTCTCAAAGGCAACCTAGTTGTTTTCAAAAAAAGAAAAAGGGAAAAAAGGAGAAAAATCATGAAAATTTCTATTTTGTAGGTCAACAAGAAGGACGATCAGAGAGAAAAGGTGGATCACAAAGCGACTTATTTCACTCACATTTTTATTTTTCCACTCATTGTCATTCATCACTCTACAATTTCTTTCATTTTTCCACTCCTTTTCTTCAGTTTACAAGGGGACTATGCTTTCTACAGGATCCCCTAAAAACCTACAGGATGATCCTGTAGGAATCACAGTGACCCAGAAATCCTACTGGAAGTGACCCTAGGGAAAAAAATGACCTGCTATGTCAATAAAATAGCTTCCCTGCATTCACCCTTAAAAAAAAAAAATCAGTTTCAAATTTTTTTTCATAGTCTTCAAAAAAAGAAGGAAACAAAGAGCATAAGGGAGCATCACCTGAGAATTCTTTACACTCCTAGTCTCCCTCTCCATCCATGTCACCATCCTCAAAATCCCAGAAAAGTGTATGATTAAGAGTTCTGAAGGAGAAGCAGCTACAAGACATCCTATAGGAAATCCTGTAGCAGCCTATCCCACATAATACAAATCATAAGAATATTAAGCTTCCGACATGATGATCCAAGAGCAAAAGGAACTCCAAAGCAGCAACAACACCATCATATTCAACACCATGTACCTACACAATACAATAATCATCAGAGAACAACAAAGAAAATAAAGAAGAATAGCATACAACCAATACATGGAGCAAGCATCTCTGGTCTTCAACAATTGCAGCAAGGTATTAGCACCACAAGTAAGTATCCTACTCACTCTCTCATGTGCATAATGTAGTCAAAAGATGTAAAGGTTATGAGTAAGTTGGTTTATAAGCGAAAGGTGGCCAGTTAACTTGGTCACCTTCAATCATTCAACCAAGACAAAACAATTTGTCCTCTCACACGTGGTAGCAGTCAAGTCAAAAATAGAAAGGAGAAGGGAAAAAGAAGTTAAGGCTATAAAATCATGAAGTGGGAGTTGATTACAAGGAGTGGGGAATGATGAGGTGGTAGTGGGGACCAACGGTCCAAAAATGGAAACCGTACCTCGGTTGCTAGCACACCACCTCACCCCAAATGACCATAAGAGGAAATAATCGTCATCCCATGCATTCATGCATTCATTTCCTCAAGGCTCACTCTCACAAGTCACTCTCATAACTAGGCAACCTACAGAAAGAAAAACTCCATCGTTTTTCTTCACAGGATTTCACAGGAAATCCTAGAGGATTGCACATAGGATTCCTACAGGATACACAGAGATAGTCTATAAGATAGGCCAAGTGGAATTTCAGAGGGGAAAACATGGGGGTTGGCCACAAAAAATATTTTGAATAGGTAGGCTCTATAATTAAATCCCTATTTATAAGTAAATCAAACAAAAAATCCTCTAGTTTGAGTGAATTTGGCAGCTGTGCAAGAGAATTGTCAACATAGTCATTTGAGTTTTTTACTTTTGCATTTGAAAATTGTATCAACCATCTCATATCCTCAAACTTAACCAACCAAGATGACAGGAGGGTTTAATATAAGGGAGCCCATTAACATTGTGAGAATCCAACAACACCCTCAGGTGCTAGAAATATTCACAAGGCATAATTGGATGGGGTATTTAGAAAACTTAAGGGGGTATGATGATGATGTGGCTCGATATTTTTATCTCTCCCTCGTTCCACTTACCAGATTCCATGCCATTGTTGTGGTAAGAGGCCTCTCCATAGAGCTCACCCCTGAACTCATCAACAGAGTTACCACACTTCCCCTAGGAGTACCATGGAGGAAAGAAGACAAAGGAGATAACTAGATTGCCAAAAGGAAATTCTTTTTAAAAGGTGAGGAACCCATCGAGGAAAAGAATGGAGTAAGGAGAGCATGTCTATCATATCCTTGGAATGAGGTGAGATACCAACTTATCAAATACATATCATGTGAGGGTAGGTATAGTGTGTCCTATGGCTATCATTTTAGGCTTCTTGAAGAGTTGAGATTTGGAGCAGAAACACCCCCTCGCCACAGGTTCAACATACCATATTTCCTACTGTAATCATTGATAGACACAAGCATCAAGGTGCAAGGGAAATTCCCAACAGTTATCTCACCATGGGTTAATTAGAATCCTTATAGAAGATGCCCTCCAAAACCTCAAAATTCCTATACAATGGTCTGATTTCGGAGACATGCAGGCAGAGGAGGACATCAAATCTCTCACATATGATGTTAGTCCTACTGTCAGTGGAAAGGATGAGGAAGAGACTGAAGTAGAGGAAGAAGAAGTAGAGCAGGAAGAAGAACAAGCAGAAGGAGATGAAGATGAGATGGATGAAGAAGAAGATGAAACAAATGAAGGTGAGATGGATGAAGAAGAAGATGCAACAGAAGAAAATGAGGAAGATGAAGAAGAAGAGGAGAAAGAGAAGGAGGATGGTGAAGAAACATAGGAGGATGCTAAGGAGGAAAATGATAAAGAAGATGAGGATCTACACGAGGAAGAAGAAAGTAAAGACATAGGTGAAGAAAGCAATGGGAAAGAGGGGGAAGAAGACAAGGAGGAGTCACGTAGGGTGTCTCTAGAACCCACTGAGAGATAGGTAGTAGTTGTCCTCACTTCTCTTAGCACCCCCATCAATAAAAAAGGCAAAAGACAGAGGCAGGCCTCCTTATATTTCAGGACAAGGAAAAGCACAAGAATAAGGCAAGGGAAACCCCAAACACCAACCAAAATTCCCATTGTGATTGAGGAATCACCTAAACAAAAGGATAAAATGGCTTCTCCTAAGTATCCTATCACCAATGTGAGAAGGCCTATGACTAGATCCACCTCCTCCAAGGGAAAATAAATCCTACAAGATACGCAGCAGAATCTACAGGAAGTTGAAGCAGTCCTGTAGGATACTTTGTTGAACGTACATGAGACACAAAAATTGGAAAATGAGGGAGGCCAACAACAAGAAACTAAATAAGAGGACCCAAAGTTAAAAGAACCTAGCCCCCAACCTAACCTTGACTCCTACTACAGGTTTATTGAAGGAGGCAGGGTCATTCCTCAAAAATTTTCTATTCCACTATTCTTCGAGCTTGAGAAGGAGAGAGCCAGAACTCATCGATGGATGCAGATTGCCAAATCCAAGGGGGTGGAAGACATTGGGCACATGGAGGAGAAGCTCAAGGAGATGGGAAGAGAGCTAAGTAGCTTGAGAGACAGAGAGGCCATAATGAAAAATAAACTAGAAACAGAAAATGCATGGTTGAGAGGACAACTGCAAGAAAGAGAGAATCAATTGGCATGTATGGCCAGTCTCTCTTTGGAAGTAAGGATGCAAGCTAAATATATGCCATATACCTCAAGGGGTAGTGGCTGCAGTTCTAGATCAATACCCTAGCACAGAGAGGCACCATGCCATTTCAAGACTACACGCAGTTCATTGATCTTTGTGATCAGAGCACACTAGAAGATAGGGCCAAGATGTCTGAAGTTTTATTTGCATAACATGGCCTTAACATACATGAATGTATGGGACCCTAATGCCAAGCTGGGAGATTTACAGTTGTTGGCTTTGGCATCATGGATGAACCGTGAGGAATCAAGCGCTACAGAGATGAAGAAGGTATTGGAAAGAGAACAAACTAAACCTCTTATGATCAGAGATGAACCATTAGATCCCATGGCCCTCATCAGTACCCATAATTTGATTTCAAATGATCCTCGTCTTGCACCCAGGTATCTTGGTACCCAAGAGCAAGCAATTTCACATTTTGAGGACATGTTCATGTTGTTAGGGGATGATATCATACATACTTGCCTGAGGAGATGGGACACATTTCCATACAGATTAAAGACAAGAGAGTACCACTCTCCTCAAATATTGAGAGAAGAACTGAACAGGACACCCATGTACAAGCAATATATGCAAAGGATGAAATTCAATTGGATTGGCCTGAATCTCAGTCCACCACTACTCATAGGAATTCTAGAAGGAAGGAAGGAAGAAGAAGAAAAGAGGTAGTGGGAGGAGGTAGAAAAGAAAGCAGGCTTCTATGAAAAATAAGAAGAAACCACAATAGAGGCATGGGATGTCAGGGAGGACACAAGAGCTATGAAGGATATGGATATTGATTGAGTTGCTCAGAGGATGAGCAACAATTTCAGTAAGGGGTGATGATGAGCCTCATCATTGGGTAATTATATGGGCCTTAATTCACCTCCTAGCTTAGTCAAACCAAATTTTCTCACAACTTATTACATGTTTTTTATTATATTTTGTTTATGAGATGAGTTAGAGTTGGATATTATGCCTAGTGGACTAATATGCATTGAATGTAGGATTGAAGGAGAAAATCAAGGAATTTTGGAAAAGACTAAGGTTAAAACTTGAATGGGACAAGGGAGAGGGATTGTAGGAGGTAAATCCTCCTCATTTACTTCTCCCCCATTCGAATATTCCTCCATTTATCACACCAGCTCGGAGTGCAAGCAGCCAAGTCATGAGGATTAGAAGGCAGCTGAGCAAGTGAGAGACAAAAAGATAGTTTATCTCAATTTTGGGAGCCAAGCCTCCCTAATTTTAAGGAAATCATTGGGGAATTTAGTTTTATAAGTAGAGAGGCATAGAGCCTCATTAGGATTCAAATTTTTGTTGTAAAACGCTAAGTTATTTTTGAGCTCCAGACTTGTGGCAGTTTTATTGATGTAATTTTCTGTTTTGGTAATAAGAATGAGTTTTGTTTTCAGCCAGCACTGAGTTAACTCAGAGGGTTGAAGCTCTTGGGTTAGGGGCCAACCCTAGTAGTCAAGGCTCCTCTTTCTTGTATCTGCATGTTCTTATTAGTCCCATAGCTTCATTGTTAATTTTCCTTTAGATGCATTTTCATTGCAAGTAATGTAGATTGGATTGGTTGTTTATTAATTTGCTTCCATTTGTGCTTTACTTCAGTAGCAGGTTAGCAGGGATACAAGGATCACTACAAGGTTGTCAGTAGGTGTCTTGGACTCATTTCCTCCCTTTGGGATCATGATTGAGGAAGGGACCCTTATGCAACCCCAAAAACACAGATTTCTATTTCTTGTATGAGCTTTAGAGTTTACTGTATTTAAGTTAGCATTTGATCAATTTTGAAAAGTAGGATTTCATTGTCATCTCTTCTATCTTCATTCTTACAGTCGATCTCATCCATGCTTCCATTCCTTTCAACAACTTTCCTCATGCATAATGTAGGTAGTTAGTTCATTAATTATGCTTTTATAACTTATGAGAATGCTTCTTGTTTACATAGATTTTTGGAAATTATACATGTTTTATGTAGAGCAAGTGCTTCAAGAGTAGACAAAGACTTCATAGCCAACAACCACTTTCCACTTCATTGACCATAGTCATTTCTTGTTTCCACCATTGCCTTCACTAGTTTTCATCATTTTACATAGAAATTCTTCCAAGCACATTAAGCGAATCCAACCATCTTCTATCATTTTTGTTGACTTTTTAGTGATCCTAGACCTTTTTTCACTCCATTACACCGATCAACCACCTTCCCTAATCTTTCTATCACCTCCAACACCTCCCATTTTTCTCTCGGTTGTATCCTATAGGTTTCTAGTACATCTTGTAGGTTTTCTTGAAATGGCTTGTTTTGAGGCTGAATTGAGGGAAAACCACTAGGAAGCCACCAAATTTCACCCAAGGGTTTCCCACACCATCCAACCATCTCCTAACCCTTCCATCCATCCTCCAACATCCTTAATTCACTTGCCACATCACCAAAAGAAATTAGTTTTCATACTTGATTTTGCATGAAAAGACAAAAAGACAAAAATAGATTTATTTCAATCCCTTTACTTACACATTAGTGATGTTTGATGTTGTTTAATTCCATGCTTAGATAATAGCATTTGGTTCATTTTAATTTATCATTATTGCAAAGCATAATTTCTTGGTAGTTAATTAGGAAATGGTGTGATTTAGCATTGAATTTCAGTATTTTCATTATTGCAATAGAGTAGCTCTCCCTTAGAGTAGACTTCCCTTTCTTCCATGAAGAAACAAAGCTTCTTTTGACTCCATAGAATTCTGGCTTGAAAGCACCAATGGTCTCTCGCCAGTTGAACAGTGACAAAAGGCATAACCATCACTTTTATTTGTGTATACACCACTGTCACCTCTAAGTTTGTACGAACCCTAGGTTGATAGAGTAAAGCTGGTAGCCCAGGAGTTGCAGCATTCTTGCTGCAGTACTGGTGCTTGTCACATATTGAACATGTACATTGCACCATATATACCCAACACTGTATATGCAACATTCACACACTACTATTTACACCACCTTGTACATAATGATTACATAAAAAATTGTACACACACTATATATACACAACATTGAATATGCACACCATCACAGATGCAACATGTACTACATATAAAACATATGCACAATAGTGGTACCACACATCCAAAACCACATTGTCTTTACCAACGACCTTACTTCCAATGTCATATCCATTCTTGTCCTAGCATGTCGCAGCGCATTGTTTTCATTTCAATGATATATCCTTTAGCATCACCTATGATAACATAAACATGGGCATAATACAAGCATACAATATCAATTCATATCCACATCATACTGACCTCATATATTTGTCATGACTATTCTTCCCACTTGATTCCTCATAAACTAGGAACCTCTTCACGCCATTCACCTGCATAAGAAGTCATTCCTCCACAAGTATGATTCTTGATAACTTGTCAGACAGTGACATAGATACATGGATACATACATACATAAACATTAGCATAAAAAAATCATGATCGCATGCATACACACATACATACGTATATAAACATCAAAATGATCATGATCACAACATAATTACTAGATATCATAAGCTCAACGTTAGTGGAACTCCCTTTATCTGTGCACACCATGCACAACATTGAGAACAATTGTTCCCAACATAGTCAAGTCATCGGATGCATCAAATCCATTTCCTTCACCTTTTGTCTTACCTTTCTCATCACTATACTACCACTATCCATTTACACCAATGGAACGAACCCATCTAACTGATTATCATAGTCTTATGTTTCACTACGCTTATTCATGCACTGAGCTTCATCCAAGCCTTACATTACCTATCGGGTACAACACATATCTCCCCGAAATCCATTAAATTTCCTATTTCCCAAACCAACTCCCAATATTCAAAACAAAAAAGGCATGAACAAGAAGAAAACTAGAAGAAAACCATGAAAACCAACAACAATACAACACCACAAACAAAGTGCCATGGCCATGCACAAGATGCAAAAAAAATGCAATCAAGCACATTAAATCACCAAAAGTCCAAAAGCACAATACTGACAAAAAAAACCATGACTTAATCCCCATGGTTCCCAAGGAAAGCTCAACCTGAGCCTTCTTCAAGATTTCATGGCAACGTCTCTTCCCATGCAACTCCCTGCATCGTACTACCATAAACACGTAATTGTTAGTGCATAAGTAAACATTACAACACACTAGTTACCTTACCTTGTTGTTCCAAGCACATTTCCTTGTAACTGAACACGTCCATTCCATCTATCAAGGGAATCCAATTCCCTTGACAAATCCACTTGTAACTAAAGATGATTTGATGTATGTGTCAAATAAATGTTCATGCATCTAGCACATATCCACATAATGTCAAATAATATTAAGGTTAAGAAAGCTTCCTATGTGCAAGGAACTCAGTCATTTGGAATTCGGGTTTCCAAACATAGCCAAAATAATTGTTGCCCAGTCCCTTTCTTTGATTGTTTTCTTTCTTCAATTGAGTGTTACTATGCATTTTCACGCCACCCAGCTGTTAGTTATATAAACACTTCAACTATTACCTTGTCATGCTAATACCAATCATGTTTCATGCACTCTTTACACATGTCAAACACATGTTCCAAATATCAAGACGACATGTATATTAATTTGAAATCAACCTTTACCAAGACTAACAATCATGTCATAATCCATAGTCAACTCATAGTCATTAGATATAGTGCTACAATTGTCACCTATTACCCTCAAGTACATATGAACTATCTCAACAAATATGTGTTAGTACAATCATCTTAAACAAGATCATTTAAACACATACTCATATTATGCAATTCATCAAACATTCAACTACATATATATGACATAATAGACACCAACACTCAGACACCAAATAGATGACATAATCAAACATCCAAGTACAAAGTAGATGACATAAGGAAGCTCATACCTTAATGTATCTCAAGGGAGGCTACCATGTCTATGTAATCAAGCTAGGTTAGCGAGATATAACTTCACAACATATCAACTCAACCATAAATAAGATCATGATATCCATAGTAGTCACTAGCTAACATGTTCACATCATAAGCTCATAAACATTGGTCGTTCATGCATAACAATCACATATTAAAAGTTAGTCTAGATTAGTACGACATAACATTGCAAATAAGTCGGCTCATACCTAAATTTCATAACCCTAACCATCTACTTATGCCAATCCAATTTATTATGATGCATATAACATAAATATCTTAATGTAATAACCCTAATCATCAAGTTACTAGCATAAAACCACAACAAGTTATATATTGTTCTCATTAACAACATATAACCTAATCATCAAGCTAACTATCATAAACAAAAAAAACTCAACCTATAACATACTTCAACAAAACATATAACATATAACATAATCATAAAAATGTAACCTATGCATTTTCATCAACAATATATAACATATAACATAATCATCAAGTTATATAACATAAAACAACAATAGCAATGCATACAACCACATGTTACTATCATGCGTGATCTATCCAACATATGTGAAAATGACTACACTAAACAAATAGCATCTATCATGTATGTAACATCAATAGACATGTACCTAAACCTAATGCATATACCAATCATTAACCTTCATAACTGAATGCCCAACATACACACCTGTATGACGACATTCTCTTGCCCCGAGGTCCAATGTTGCAACTTCACTTTGATGATCTGCATCTCATTCTCTATCTCAGCCAACACACTAGCATCATAACGTACCAATAGCATCATGATAACCTAATTGCATGGAATGACCTCATGTACAACAACCTTCACCATGACAATGATGCCTAAAAATGTGTAGACACTAACATGCGTAGTAAATGCATATACAACCATACACTCATGACCACATGTTATGAAACCAACTCAAGAAAAGATAGAAAAGATAGATCAACGCCTTAGAATTCAGCCTCTTCGAGGGGGCAACCTCCTTTACATTACATAATGAACAATTCTTGGATGATACAAATGACAAAACCTCCTTTCTATATATAGGAGTCTAAGGAGTCACAATATAATCCAGCCGACCTAACAATAATAATATAAAGCCACAAAAATAACAATAGAGGGATTCTATGGGGCACAGAAATAACAATATGGGGGTAATAGGGGCACAACAATATAAATAAGGGGTATAACTACAATAGTAATGGGGTAATCACTAGTATTATAGGGACCCAACATGCCCCTCTCCTTCAAAAAAGTGTTGTCCTCAACGCTTGAGTAGTTCTGGATACTTTTGCATAAAATTCTCATCCTCCCATGTGGAATCTTCAGCGGATAAGTTCTTCCACTTGATAAGATACTCTGAAATTGATCGATTTCGTAGCTGTCGAGTTCTTGTTTCTGTGACTGCTTCCGGTTCCAATATAATTTTTCCTTCCTCGTCAAGTTCTGGCAATATTGTTTGAATCGGGAGCTTGTCACCTATAACCTTCTTTAAACATGAAACATGGAAAACTGGGTGCAATCGAGAAGCTGCAGGAAGCTCCAATTTGTATGCCATAGTACCAATCTTTTGCAACACCTTGTACGGACCATAATACTTTGGTGATAATTTATTATCCTTCTTAGCTTGCTTTAGGGACATTTGTTTATATGGTTGTAGCCGTAGGAATACCCAATCACCTACATCAAAACTTCTTTCACTGCGATGTTGATCTGCCTGTTGTTTCATTCTATTTTGTGCCAACACGAGGTTATCCTTTAAGAGTTGGAGGACTTGTTGTTGATGTTCGATGTGATGTTCCACTGCCTGAACCTTAGAATTTTCTCTTAAATATGATGTGATGGATGGTGGTTGATACCCATAAAGTGCCATAAATGGGGTCATTTTTGTTGCTGTATGGAAGGAAGTGTTATACCACCATTCAGCCAGAGGCAACCATTTGACCCATTGTGTCTGTTTATCAGATACAAAGCAACGAAGATATCCTTCCAAACATTTGTTTACTATCTCAGTTTGCCCATCAGATTGAGGATGATAAGATGAGCTATGAGCTAACTGAGTACCAAGACAAGAAAATAATTATGTCCAAAAATTTCCAGTGAAAATGGGATCTCTGTCACTTACAATAATCTTTGGGTTTCCATGTAGCTTTTGAACTGTTTCCATAAATGCAGTAGAAACTGTACTGGCTTTAAATGGATGTGATAATGCACAAAAGTGTGCATACTTGGTAAGTCTGTCAACTACCACCATGATGACACTCTTTCCCTCAGACTTGGGTAAACCTGTGATAAAATCCATTGAAACCTCCTCCCAACGTTGGCTTGGAATGGATAAAGGTTGTAATAGACCCGGTGTCTTAATTGTTTCAACTTTATTTTGCTGGAAAACCAAACATTCCGCCACAAACTTTTGAATATCTGATTTAAGGCCATCCCAAAAAAATTCCTTCTTAACCCTGTGGTAAGTTTTTAAAAATCCTGAGTGCCCTCCTAAGGGAGAAGTGTGCAATTCCATAAGAATCTTTTGTTTTAGCTGGGAATTCTTACAGAGGTATAAGCGATCTTTGTACCATAACGAATCATTTTGCCAGCTAAATGTATCAGAAGTACTGGAATCTTGTTGTAGCTTTTGAATAAGTGCCCACACTTCTTCGTCATTCTTCCATTCCTCCCTTGCTTCGTTTATCCAATCTGGTTGGATAATAGAAATGGCACACAACAATGCTTCCACATCCTCATCCTTTCTTGAGAGTGCATCTGCCACCACATTTTGCTTCCCTTTTTTGTAGATGATTTCAAAGTCATAACCCAACATCTTTGTGACCCACTTTTGTTGCTCTTCAGAGGATAATCTTTGTTCTAAAAAGTATTTAAGGCTATCATGATCCGTTTTTACCTTGAAGTGTCTTCCCATTAGGTAGGGTCGCCATTTCTTAAGTGCATGGAGTATTGCCAACATTTCCTTCTCATAAATAGCTTTTCTTAAAAACTTTCCCTTGATTGGACGACTTTCAAAAGCAATGGGTCTTTCATCTTGCATTAGAACAACACCAATTCCATTTCCTGAAGCATCACATTCCACAATAAAGGTTTTTGTGAAGTCCGGTGTAGCTAAGACCGGTGCTTGGCACATTGCCTCTTTAAGATGTTCAAAGGCCTTTGTTGCTTCTGGAGTCCATGAAAATGAATCTTTCTTCAATAATGTTGTTAGAGGTGCTGCTATTCTCCCATAATTCTTAACAAACTTGCGATAATACCCTGTCAACCCAAGAAATCCTCGCAGATGCTTTATGGATGTGGGGATTTTCCATTCCTTAATGGCTTTAATTTTGCTAGGGTCTACCTTAACTCCTTCATGAGATACAATATGACCCAAATATTCCACCTCCTGGACTCCAAAGAAACATTTGGATCTTTTTGCATATAATTGTTTCTCCTCCAATAGTTGTAGCACCCTGTCAACATGTTCAACATGATCCTTCCAAGACTTGCTGTAGATTAGTATATCATCAAAAAATACTAACACAAATTTTCTAAGGAATGGTTTGAAAATTGAATTCATCAAACCTTGAAATGTTGAAGGTGCATTGGTAAGGCCAAAAGGCATGACCAAAAATTCATAATGACCCTCATGAGTTCTAAATGCCGTTTTCGGAATGTCTTCAATCTTCATTCTGATTTGATGATATCCCGAACGAAGATCCAACTTGGTGAAGTAAATTGATCCATGCAATTCATCCAGTAATTCATCAATAACAGGAATGGGGAACTTATCTTTAATAGTGAGCTTGTTGAGCTCCCTATAATCTGGACACATGCGCCATGATCCATCCTTCTTGTGCACCAATACTACTGGAGCTGAGAAAGAACTTTGACTCGGTTGAATTATACCAGCCTCTAGCATTTCTGCAACCATACGTTCAATTTCACTTTTTTGGACATAGGGATATCTGTACGGCCTGATGTTTGGAGGAACACTTCCTGGAATCAGATGAATAGCATGATCATGATCACGCATAGGTGGGAGACCCTTGGGAGTCTCAAATACCTTGGAATGATTGTCCAAGACTTTTTGGAGATCTGGAGAAATAGATGATTCCAATGTGGAAACATCTAGCGAACATAATTGTGCAATTACACCTCTTTGCTCCTTTTTTAGAAGCTTTGTCATACCATTAGAGCTGATTATCTTTCCTGGTTTCCCTGCAATACCCCTTAATTCAACTTCCTTTCCTTCTGTAGAAAATTTGATGAAAAGTTCTTGAAAATTAAAAGCTATTGTACCCAAGGATTGTAGCCATTGGACTCCTAGTACAACATCAGCACCTCCCATTGGAATGGAAAGCATTGGGCTAGTCAATACATATTCTCCCATGGATAGCTTGATATTATGGCACTTTCCAGAGCAATTTATTGTTCCTCCATTTGCAATCATCACTTGACACTCTGGTGCTGGATATAGGAAGCAATTCAATTCTTTTGCTACCCTACAATGAATAAAATTGTGGGTGCTTCCTGAATCAATCAACACTATTACCTTTTTCTTCTTGATTTGTCCTTCTATCTTGATGGTTTGAGGAGTGGTAATTCCCGCCAATGCATTACAAGATATGGTCGGATTTATTTGTTCTTCATCTAGGCTTTGTTCCTGGAGTATATCTTCTTCTTTTGACCTTTCTTGCTCCTTTTCTTCTTCCTCTTCACAATCTATGTAGAATAATTTCTTCTCAGCACACTTATGACCTTTAGTGTATTTGCTATCACAACTGTAACAAAGCCCTTTTGCTCTTTTTTCTTCCAATTGTTGTGGTGTCAACCTTATAGGTTGTGGAAGACTAGGGGCAACAACACTTCCGTCTTTATAGTTGTGAGTGGTATGCTTCCTGGTTGCCATAATTTTGCTTTCCATTTTTCTTGCTAACCTGAATGCCTTCTCTAATGAATCAGGTTCCCAAAGGCGAACATCATGTTGGATATTATCCTTTAAAGACCCTATGAACACATCAATCCTATGCTCCTCTGGAATATCTTTTACCCTTATGTTCAATTTTTGGAACTCCTCAATGTGCTCCATTACTGAACCCTTTTGTTTGAGACTTATCAATTGGCTAAAAAAAGTGTTGCTTTTTGTATCTTCATAATGTGCTATCAATTCTTCCGTAAAAATTGCCCAAGTGATAAATTGTTTACGAGAGCAAAGCCATTGATACCATACAAACTGATTTGGTTCCAAATATACAGTTGCCATACGTACCTTTTGTGCGTTTTGCACATTATTGAGATCGAAGAATTGCTCCATCTGTAATATCCATGTAGCGGGATCCTTGCCATCAAACTTCCTCATATCGATTTTTGGAATATGGTGATTCTTCGATCCAACATTAGCGTCTATGGAATCATGATTAACATTTCTTTTGTTCTCATCATGAGTTTCCTTTACTACCTTTTCACCATTAGTGACCCTTTCTTGTAGCAACTTCTTCAATTCTTCCATATCTGTCTTCAAATCTATCTTCAAATCTGCCATGTATCTCTTCAAATATGTCTTCAAATCATCCATCTTAGCTTCCATGCCCTTTATCTTAGATTCCACGCCACTTATCTTAGCTTCTGTTAGCTTTTGTGAGCGTGACATTTGTTGCACTTGTTCTTGTAATTTTGATATATCATGTAGCATTTCTTCTTCTTCTTCATGAGTCATGCTAGAGCTTTCAGGTTCCTTACTAGGTGTTTGCATTTTCTTTCCTCGGGGCATCAGTTACCGATAATAATGCTTTACTATGCCCTTTGAATTCCGTTAAACCAAGCTTACACAAAAATTTAAAAAAAAACTACACACCTTTTTTCACTTTATAGAAGCCTGATATTGAATCTGATGTATCTCTGTAATTTCGGATCATCCAGTTCTAAAATTGCTGCTTGTAGTAGCCTTCTGCGTCCTCTTTCCAATGCCACAAGTCTGAGCCAAATTGGATTCTCCAAGGAAGAGTTATGTGAAATCTCCCACAGTGACTTGCTTTTAGACTGGTTCAGTAGAGCGAACTTGTACAACGTGCCACGAGTCACTGTTTCAAACTTTGAATCTGAAACACACACATAAGAAACTACAGTCCGTCCTATTTCTACACCTTTTTACGAAATTTCAATCCGATCCTCAGAGAGAAAGTTATGACGATTTTCCCCAGGTCACCTGTTTTGAATGTAATTCAGGAGTCTGCAAAAAGACCAACTTCCTCAGATCATATCTCCGAAAATATCGCGAGAAAATCTCTGAAATTCGAGCCCAAGGTTCAGCGCCAATTCTTCTCAAATCGGTTTTTTTTGCGACTTCTGAAACGTCACAGAAAAAATTTATAGTGAAAATGACACGATGACCTGTTTGGAGCAGCGAAACCCTAGAATCCAAAGCTCTGATACCAAATGTTATGAAACCAGCTCAAGAAAAGATAGAAAAGATAGATCAACGCCTTAGAATTCAGCCTCTTCGAGGGGGAAACCTCCTTTACATTACATAAATGAACAATTCTTGGATGATACAAATGACAAAACCTCCTTTCTATATATAGGAGTCTAAGGAGTCACAATATAATCCAACCGACCTAACAATAATAATATAAAGCCACAAAAATAACAATAGAGGGATTCTATGGGGCACGGAAATAACAATATGGGGGTAATAGGGGCACAACAATATAAATAAGGGGTATAACTACAATAGTAATGGGGTAATCACTAGTATTATAGGGACCCAACACCACACATCCCACAATATAACCATCAACCTTCACATGGCCACATCACTATAACCATGATCAACACCATGAAAATGTAACAAGAACATGGTCTACAAACATAAGAAACACATATGCAACCGACATGAATGCATGAAAAACACATTCACCCAAGGAGAGTGCAACCAGAATCTGATACACCCCCTCTTCCCACATCTACCCATGTAACCAGCCAACCGGGGCAAACATGTGATGAGAGAAGCCACTATAAGGGATTCAACCTCCCTGGTGACCTTAAGGAAATGGAATCGACGGAACACATCAACCAAACCTCCCACATCAACAACAACACCCTCAAGAGACATGTCATCCACTCAGACATCATGTCCTTGGGTCCCACTAATGTTTTATGGCTCTTAACCTCTGGTCTCTCTCATGCTATATGCATGCCAATGTCAAGAGACCTCCAATATCTCTCACAGGCCTGTGTGCCAACGTCCAAGAACTTTTCCCAGTAGATCTGTGCCAGCATCTGCAGAATTCAAGGCACTTTTTTAGTCCATAATTCTGGCCACTGTCCAGAACTTGTTACAACTTCTAGAATCCATCAAAGACATGATGACAAGACTAAAAAATCAAAAATCAACCTCAGAACTAGGCCTGAGCATCCCCAACCAGGACTAACATTCTGTCAAATACTTGGCATCAATGCAACCTATAGGTCTAAGATACAAGATAGAGCATGAATGACTGAAAGCACTTATTAAACGTAACAAGAAGGATCACCACCTTCTCCATTTAATTTTTATAACATCAATTAGGTCTTTCATCCACGATCTTAACATTCACAAGTAAATACATTAAATAACCATGACATGAACCAATCAATTAGCCATGCTTATAACTAGCATAAAACCATGTAAATATCAGAGATATGACAACCATCAAATCCACATATAAACAAGTGAAAAAGGAAGATAACTTAGCTTTCATTAATCATAGGCAAATCCGACTAGATTTGAGACTTCCACGTACCGCCCAACCGTAGACATGGCTGAACCAAATCTTTCTTTTAGCCAGTCACCCTCATGCCATATTCCAAGTGTGAATGTGGGATCTCATAGAACAAATAATCCAAAAATAGCCAAGGGAATCCATATTTTAAACCACCTCCACCTTCATCAAAATTTGATCACACCAAAACGGGTGCTCTGATCACAACTGAACTAAACTTGGAATGCCATCTGGAATCCATCACTATCCTTGAGGAATTTTTTGTCTCCTTGTCTCTCCTAATTTCCTTTATTTTCATAAATAAATGTGTCAAAAATGTCTTTTTTCCTTTTTAATGCCTTTGTGTTAGCCTTTGCTAATTTCCTTAGCCATAATAAACCGAAGTGACACCCCACACCAGGATGTTCTGCCCAACATTCAGCTTGGAATACATGTCCCTTATCCATGGTCTTATTTTTCCTTTATTTACTTTATTACATGGAATTTTCACTAAGGTTGTTACAAAGATAATTATATGGCACAATTCACAATATCTCTTCGGAAGAGAGCTCCCACATGGTTTATGAACTTCATATAGAACCAAGCTAGAAATAAGATCGATATCAAGAATAGTTTCTTCTCCTTATCTAAAGCTCAAGATGTTAAACAAAAAGTGGATGAAATAGTCATGGAGTATGATAAAAGGTTTAAATATTTGTTAATTCAAATAAATTACAATATCTATGAAGCCCTACTAGTTCACTACTACATTACTGGGTTATTACAAAATATCACAGGGCCATTGAGAATGCATGAATTTTCATCATGTGAAGAAGCTCTGAATATGGCCCAATGAATTGATACAGATGAAAACTGATAGTCAAATTCCTCAATGGTTAATAAAAGTTTAGAATAAAAAATTGGATCACTACAATAGTCATTGCTAACTTTATCCTTATATAAAAACAAATTATGGTGCACCAATTGTAGGAATTATAGGCACACCAAATACAACTACAAATTTGTAAATTATTTTGATCGTGATGTCTGATGCATCTAACAATGCATATTGTGACATTTATCAGGCTTCATCAAGTAATAACACTAGAAAACTATCGAAATAGGAAATTGTGCTGAAAAACAAGAAATTGATAGAAAACAGTGTTGGGGGTCCAAGTGGAATAGGTGGTGGCCACTAATATCCACCTATATCAGTCATTATCAAGGAAGGATCCATTTCTTCATGAGATTTGTGGAAGGCCACACTGTGCCTAGTTTCCCTCTAAAAGATAAAATCAACTTAAGATTCTACAGCGTGTACGAATTAGGAAATCACTCTTTATAATATTTCCTCAGAATACTAGAAAAAGATTGAAAAAAAGAGCTATAAATTTTCTTCAGGCTATCCCAAAGCAAGAGGTTTTGAACTAAAAATTCCTCCATGTTATTACCATATCTGGATATGGAAAAGATAATATTTTATGAAATCGACAAGTTCCTCAACCTTCTAAAAACATTGCCCAATATCTTGACATGAAACAACATAGTGATACAATGGAAAAGGTAGTATAATTTTTTCAAAATGAAACTGGAAAATAGAAACGGGTGAAGAATAATATATTAGAGGAATTTTTGGAATTATTGAAAGAAGAGTAGTCAATTGGTAATTTGATTGAAGTTATCCATATATTGAAATATTACAATGAGGAGAGGAATGAATGTAGAAACTTGCGCGCCAACTATTTCAAGGTAAGAAATTTGATGATTAAGATCCTCAAGTAGGCATTTGGATAGATGGATATGATCAAACACATTCTGTTAGACTTAAAATCACAAGCGAACATTCTTTCATGAGAAACACAGATAAAGCTAGGAAGGCCAACTCACCAATGAATGACTAACTACCTCAAACTAGCAGATCAAATATTCATCAAACCCATCAAAATGATGAAGCAATTAAAAACATCATTTATTGGGATTCTGACTTTTGTTTACTTTGAGGTAATTGACTTACTCAATGGAATACTAATATATACATCTTTGGTCAAAAGACCATGGAGTCGAAGAATAAAGGAAACAATTTCTCTAGAATAAAGTTGAAGGGAACCTAGAAAAATATTATAATCGCTTTTGAGCTCTGAGAAGGAAATACCTAGGTTGAAGTGTGAGAGGATGATGTAGAATTAAGGAGGTTATATCAAACACTACTTGAGGATATAGATAATGTGCATCGCAATGTGTTTGGATAAATTTTTTTAGGCTCCCCTCTCTCCATAGGACAAAATTTAGAAATTAAGCTATATGAATGGAAAATTGAGAATCAAAAATCTAAAGTGAAGAAATGTTGGTTGATCAAAGTTTTGGAAAATAAGAATGTTAAACAGTTCTTCACTATAAAATCAATACCCATAATTCAAGAAATAAAACTAAAATAAACTCCTACACTAATTCCATTCGAGTCGAGCAAGGATTCTAGTGCTCCATTAAGGTTTAAAGAACAATCTTCCCTTTTAAATCATATCAAACAAGTGACTAAAGAAGTAGGGGAACGTGGAAGAATGCAAAGCTTAGTTCAAACTTTTATTGGACAAGCCTCTTGATGGCAGGACACCCATGCTTCTAAACTCTAGACCTAGACAAAAACAATGACATGTTTTGTCGAAATATTTGGAGGGTGGAAGGTGTCGACCCAAGTGAAAATTCCAATTTTCAAGCTAGGAAAAGACCCTATACAACATATTAAAATATGTGATACAAAATGGAAAAGAATTATTCACAGGGATGAGAGAGTATGGCCGCACATGTTTCCTAATACTCTCAATGATTTTTTAAACAAATAGTATAAGCTCAAATAATCCCAAGGGTACTCATTCCAATGGAGCAAGCTAAATAATAAGTTTATTAAAGATTTTGAATCCTAACTAGAGGAGAAAGATTTGGTTGAGATAACTCAACAAATAAGATAATTTTTGAAATAGAGTCTCCTCCCAAATAAAAAAAAAAAAAGAAGAGGAGGAACAACATTCTACTCCTTGTTGACTTCTACATGTAATTATGTATCATGCTTGTCATATCAAAACATATCCAAATACTTGGAAATGGATAATATCCATATTTTAGGACAAATATTTTGCTGGAAGAAAAGGACCATTTGAAGAATCTTAAAAAGTCCAAACACTACTTATAGCCACTAAGGAGGAGAGGAAGAAACCCAACAAACTAGACTTTCCACTCATTTATTAGGAAATAAAAACTAGAGACCAAAAGCTCGATGAGTCAAAGGATCCCAACTAAATGGATGTGGAAATCAAAATTAAAGAACTCGGTATTTCAAACGATGACCAATCATAAAAGAATGAATTGGAAAGTATTGGTCAAATAGACAAGAAAACAAATTTATTAGCTTAATTAAATAATATAAAGGTTTATTTTCTTGTGACTACAAAAATTTGAAGGGAATTGTAAAAGAAATGGAGGATATGAAAATCAACCTCATTTCAGGAACTAACCGCATAAAGAAGAGACCATATAAATTATCTCACAAATGAAGCTGAACAAAATAAGAATTTGTGTTGATTTCCACAGCCTAAATAAATTGACAATAACTGATCCATTTCCAAATCCATTAGCAAACGAGATTAAATGAGGTAGCAGGGCATGAATTTTATTCATTCAGAAACTATTTCTTAGGGTACAATCAAGTACCCATTGTAAAAGAAGACTAGGAAAAAAATACGTTTGTTACATAATTTGGCTCTTTTGCATATAGGGTAATTCCTTTTGGTTTAAAAAATGCACCAACAATTTTTTCTATAATAATAGTCAAAACATTTCAAGAATATATTTACAAAACTATGGAAATCTATTTTTATGATTAGACTATGTATGCACTACTAAAGGATCATGTCCAATGGTTAAGGCTCTTGCTAGAAATATGTAGACAAATTCAATCATCTCTTAGTATTAAGAAATGTATATTTGCTACTCCAATAGGAATATTTTTGGGCATGCAGTATCTAAGGATGGGATCAAAGTCAGTATGGAAAAAATTAAAGTGATCCTCAACTTAAAACCCCCCGTCAACCAAAAACAGACAAAAGTATTTCTAGGGAATACGAGATACAACAGGAATTTTACTCAACATTACTTTTATATAACCTTTTCAATCGATAAATTATTAAAGAAGGATATTCTATAGATTTGGACTAAAGAATGTGATAGGATTTTTTAACTACTCAAAAGGAATTTAGGCGAAGCACCTTTATTAAAATTCCCCAACTGGTTGAAGAAGTTCCATGTACATGTTGACACATCTAATGTGGTAGTCAGGGTTGTACTAACACAACTTGATAATGATTTCATAGACCATCCAAATTCTTATGATAGTAAAAAATTGAATAACGTTAAAATGAATTACTTGACAATGAAAAGAGAAGCACTGGCCTTGATATTTTCCCTCCATAAGTTTCACCATTACCTTCTAGCCAATTTTTTTTATATTTTCACATATCATAAGGCTTTAAAGTATATCATTAATAAACAAGTACATCGAGGTCAAATTTGTCAATGATTACTATTATTCTAGCAGTTTGAATTCGAAGTAATATCCTGATTGGGAAAAAAAATAATGTCATGCGTGACCATCCATGTCAATTAGAGAAGGGGGAATCGACAGAACTCAATGACAACTTGCTTGATGCACACCTATTAAAAGTTCAAGGAATTCTTGCAATTTTTTTAGATTTTCTTAGTTCATTGAAATAAATCACTTGATGGATTATCTCAAAAGAAAAAATAAAACCATAGTTATAAAATTAGCCCCATTTTCACTGATCAAGGATCATGTATAAAAAATGGGAACCGGTGAGATAATTTGAAGTTGTATTTTAGAACATGAAAGGAAGGTTATTTTAGATGCAACTCAGAAAGGAGGTGCTAATGGACATTATCTAGGAGATATGACATCAAGGAATAACTTACATGTTGGATTATGGTGGTGAACCTTATTTTGAGATTGTCAAACAAAAGTCCATAAATGTGATATTTGTTAAAGGCTAGGCCGACCATTGTCGAGAAGCATTATTCCACTCCAATCCATAAACTTGACCTTACCATTTTAGATTTTGGAAATCGACTATATTATTCCATTTCCCAAAAGGGTTAAGAGGACGGTTGAAAAGTATATCATTACAATAGTGGAGTACTTAAAAAACTGGGCAACATCTAGTCCAGTTGAATCTTGTACAAAGGAAATAATTGCTAAATTTATCTACAAAAACATATTTACTATTTGGCTTTTCCCTTACTCTAATTAGTAATTTTTTTCGAAGGAAAAATTCAGCGACTTTCTATTAATAAAAATGAAAAGTTACATAAAGTAGAAATTGTCTGAGGGGATCATTGTATGTGCTTGACACACACATAGTAGCAGAGTTACAAAAATAAAAAATAAAAAATAAAATTATAAATTGCCAAATAAACCACACTTTTCTTTTTTTCCTTTTTTCTTTTGGACTTTCTTCCAAACCCCAACTGATGGAGTAGTAGTAACAATTTCCAACTCATTATTTCTTATAGTGTTTGGAGCTTCCTTATCTGAGTATGAGCTCCACTCTAATACTACAATCAAAACAATGTTAGAAAAAATATGTGATTGAGTATAGGAAAACGACAATATATCACACACAAGCCAAGGATGCAGTTGAATCATTTAAAAAGACATTATATTCAACATGGATGATTGGGATGAAAAAATATCAACAGTTCTATGGGCATACCAAATGACATACAAACAATTGACTGCATATACACCATTAAAATCAGTTTATGGGAAAGAAGCAGTAATACCATTACACTATACGAAAAAGGATACAATCATATCGACTGTGCTGAAGTATGACATTAAGAAATTTGAAGAGGAATGACTTCACCAACTATAATTATCATAGGAAGACAAATAACATGCATTACATGAGCAATAAACAAGAAAAAATAAAAAATAAATAGTGGCATGATATAAATTTACAAAAAAGGAACCTGAAAGTGGAAGACTCAACACTACTATATGATAATTGAATAAAGGGGAACCGAAGAAATTGGAAATTGCATGGCTTGGCCCCTTTGTGATTGAGGATATACATTATTTAGGAGTAATACAAATAAGAACACTTCAAGGACAATTATTTGAATAACTTGTAAATGGTGTATGACTCAAAAAGTATATCACTTAACAACGTCAACATGAGACTGGTGAAAACCTCTCTAAGGCACTAGAAACATGGACTAATCTGAATACAACATTGTGGAACTATAACTAACCAGCTAATTGTGAAATACCTTTTTTTAAAAATTAATCTCATTCATTAAAGATACTAAATAGAATTATCATCAAAAACTAGAAAAGTTAGTACAATAACAACCACGCCAACAAATTAGTACTATTAACCAGAAAGAACTTACAATCATATCAAGAAGTAACTCAATGCAACAAATCGAGGAGAAGACTTGAGAAATTTCTTAAATAATAAATAATATGAAAATTCAAGTCGACATTGACAGTACAACATCATGAAAGGAGGAATGATCAATGACATAGATTTGGAGAATACTTTAAAAAAAGAATTTGACTCAACCAAAAGGAGAGAAGAAAAAACAAAAGTTGAAATGCAATCTGACCAAATGGCTACAACCAACAAGGACACCATGGTCGACGGAGACACCAAATCACATTTAATAAATATTAATGAATTGCTATTTTAAAAAAAGCGAACCAATTATAAGAAAATATAATGACAACTCAACCACACGCTTTGTGTGAATTTAGAGTAATGGAAAAAGTGCTTTGTGTGAATTTAGAGTAATGGAAAAAGTTGTATTAATGTGATGAGACAAATTCGAAGGCAAGCCATGGATGAAATTATTGGTGCAGTTTATTCTTTGGCTATAAAACCAAGTGAGGAACTAGACCCACCCACTATTGTTTTCAAATTTTTAGTGACTGCAATTTTGAGGTCATTGAACAATCCATGGATGAAATTAATGGTGCGGTTTATTATTTGGATATAAATCCAAGTGAGGAACTAGACCCACCCACTATTGTTTTCAAATTTTTAATGACTGCAATTTTGAGGTCATTGAACTTCTAGAAATTCCAAGTTTGATGATTTCATATTTAGAGCTTCTTGAGTGCCTACGAGGACAACAATTCCAAGAGGGCTTCAAGATGATAAGAAAATGAGTCCAATTCCAGGTCGAAGAGATCCCAATGGAGCCAAGAACCAAAGCATTATTTGATAAGAGAATCACGAAGGTATTGTAGGTTTGGATCCATAATATAAAGAAAGCTAAAATGGATGAACCCTTTTGGGAGAAACATTTCAAAGTCTTTAAGAAATGGGGCATACTCGACAAGAAGTAGACTATGAATTTCCGTATCTCCATCAAGTCGGAATCAAGGATTATTTGGGTGCTCTCATGGTCGTAGACTTCTAGGGCTTAAAATAAAAAGTCAAAAAAATCATTATCAGTGGATATCATGATGGCACCTTGTGATTGGAGAGGGAACTGCACATTTCGGTAAATGTTATTTATAATATCATTGGTCTACTTCATACAAGGGACAAAATCTCGAAGACTGTCAACTATACCACATGGATTAAAGAGCTCATTGGTGGAACACCAATGAAGAATTTGAAAGGTATAATTATTAATCAATTCCATGACCCCCATGTAAAATAGGCTTGCATTATTGTTTCTTTATGCTTCACTCCAGTTGGTCGAGTGTTCGACGTAAAACTAGACATGTTAGAAGCCATTGGCTAAATACCAAGGTCGAGTAAATAATACAATTGGGTGAACCATGTCTTTGACATGTTGAAAACCAACTTCAACGAATGCTACAACTCTGGTAAGGTCATTCGTTTCTCGTCCCTTTTGATATGGCTCACTATGATGCATGTATCACTAATCAGTGAAGCAAAATTTACAAGAAAAAATGTCCCATTGATGAATAATTATAAGGTATTTTCACATGGGTGGTTGGGCACCCCTGATTTAGTCTAGCTAGTCTCACTATAGGAAATTTTTAGGAATTGTACGATCAATTTGAAACTTGTGTCAAATAGATGGAGGTTATCCCAACAAATTTGACAAACATTACCTAGTACTTCACATATACAACTGGGCCTCGACATGATGAAGGTCTGGTATGTTGACTCTAATGAAATTCAACCCAATAAGCTTTGATACCAACCTTTGACTCAACAAATTTTTGATGGACTAAGTCGACAAACAAATAAAATCTTCCCCATTCTAGCGGTTGCTTGGGAAACTATTGTAGCGGCTAGAACCACCCTCCAAATTTTTTCCTTAGCTTCGTTTTGGAGCCTCCTTACCAACCATCCGTTGCAGCATATCTTACATTGAGTAAGTATATAGGTTTCAACTAAGTTTAAGTGGCATGTCAGCATGTGCATGTCAACTTGTTTGTCTCCACCGCAGGTTGTCATTCCAAACTTAGTTAATTTTCTAGTTGAGGTGCTCACCTAAAAAAATTCACAATTTTGGAGGGGAACTAGCCTTCTCTCAATAAATTGTGCAATCCAGCTGGGTTGCCTACTAGGCTCCAGAAATGTGCAATCCATCCAGGCAACCTTCCCTCCGGAGAATGCACAATTCAGCCTGGCATTGGGCTTCAACTCAGAAATTGCACAATTTTGACTGACAGCCAAGGCTTCGGTGCAAAAATTGTGCAATGTATGAGGGACAACCAATCTTGCTCAACCCAGAAACTGTGCAAATTTCATCCCCAGATTTGCAAACTGCTGCATGTGCTTTCAAGTTTATCGGTTCCCTCCAGGACTGAGCAATCATGATTTGCATGCATGGGTTGCTTTCCCCAAAAAGAAAAAAAAAAGCAAAAAGCATCCCTAGATTCTAGGGATCTATTTTTAACAACTGGAGGTTACATGCAAATATCGTTTTAGAGACCCCCCTCCAAGTGTCGCTTTTTCCTAGATTTGTGGCATGCACGTCATAAGCCTCATCCTTATCAAAACTTATTTATTCGATGTTGCAAAGCTCATTCCTCACATCAACCTTGGAGCTCTGACATCCCACATCGCATCAAGGATTCTTTGGCACATCTAGCTCAGCTTTTTCTAGGTAAGTCCACTTTTCATGTCTTTTGCTGCTTTTCTATTGTTTTTTGTATTTCACCCTGTGTGAGTGTGTTTTCTTGGTTTTGTTGAATGCCTTCTGTTGTTTTAATGCATGTTAGCTTGTGAAAGAATTGTTTCAGTTTTTCATTGTATCTCATTGTTGTCACATGCATGACACTGTTTCTGCACTGACGGTCACCGTTGCAGCGACTCGCTTCACACACATCCTAATCAGAAAATGATCCTAAATGACTTTTTACTCAAAAATGAAAGTCAAAGGATGCTTCTGAAAATAGTCCCATTACATAGATCTTTTCAATCTAAATCTAATGCAATTTGAATGGGCTAAAATGGACTTCAGATGAAGAAGTTATTGTAATAAGAAGTTTTCCCATTGTCCTTTGAAAAGGAGGCAAATTCTTATAAAAATGGGCTTAAGGCCTTATACAGGAAAATCGCATCAGAAGGGTTAAAAGGAGGACTTAGACCAAAGGCAGAAGGACTCCACCGATAGTGATCTCCGACATATCGCATCGGAGGTAGGCCTTAGTGCGATATTGGGACCTAGGCGAAGCCGATTGCGATATGCGATGATCGGCGTCGACGATTGGCGATCGACACAGTCAAAGGGAAGACCCCCGTGGCTGTTGCGACAAAGATATTGTGATATGTCGATATAGTGATGGGGCCGATAGCGATACGTCGATATTGGCGAGCAGAGATTGATGATTGGTGATCCCTGATACAATGGGCCAATGCACATCACGATTACAACTTGCAATAAATATTGTAGACGCAGTTTCATACCATTTGAGATCCGACTTGGCGCTCGATAGCGGATTTCCTTTTGATTTCCGTGTATTTGTCAAATTCATGGGTTTTAAGCATTTCGCCTTGCGACATGTGATATGCGATAAAGAGCCTGGACCCAATAGAATTATGGACGTGATTTCATAACTTTTGAAATCCGGATTTACAGGATTTCTATGTATTTCCCGTGTATTGGGTTTTTTTGGCCATAAGAGTATGCGATTGTGATTTGCGATAGAATGGCGGACCCGATGGGTTTATAGATGCGATTGCATATATTTGAAGTCCGATTGAATGATCTATGATGTGTTTTCCAGTGTATTTCTGTTATTTGGCTATTTCGGCCAGAGGAAGGCAAAATGATCGAGTGGCCATGCTCGCCAGTTCCTTTCCATGTGTAAATGGATTCTTGTAAAGAAACCGTTGGGTTCTTCAATGATGGAGGACTGTAACCAATGGGTTACAAATACACAGAGATCTCAATTAACAAGGCTATTGAAGGTTGCTGAGATTCGCTTGGAGGTAGAGCGAACCACTGATAACACAGAGCTAGAGCCAAAGCAAGAGCCGAGAGTCAGAGCCAGAGCCAAAGCCAAAGCTGTGAGCCGAGAGCCAGAGCACAGAGCTAGAGTCGAGTACAGAGGCATAACCACCAAAGATTGGAGGCAAATCTGCAGAGCCAAAGAGCTCAAATGGACTTCTAAAGATCCATGAAGCTGCAATGAAGTTCAAAACAGCAAAGAGGTCGAAATGATAAAGCTGTTGCTGGTCACTATTGTACTAAAGACAAAATAAGGATTTCAGAGACAATACAAAATTTTGAGGGAGTCAGAGAGGCCAGAAGCTCAAGAAGCTTAAAGCACTGACTAAAGGAGTCAAGTCCAGAGAAGCCTAGATCTGTCTGCAGCTAAAGGACAACTAGCGGGATAAGATGGTATTCTAAACCCATAGGTTTAGTTGTAAACCAATGGATTTGAGTGTGGAACTTGTAAAAGAAAGATTACCATAATCCCAAAGAGCCTAATCGAGTTGATTAGAGCTCAAGGAGACATAGCCCAAGACATCCGACTGAACTCCATATTAAGCTTGTTGTCTTATGGTTTGTTTACTTGTTGCTATGTGTATGATGTTTATTTGTTGCACTATTTCATTATATATGCTACATATCATTTTTAAGCAAATAAACTTAAAGCTCATAAACAGCTAAGGACAATCAAAAGCATACACCTATTTCAAGTCTTTTAATTCCACAGATTGTCAACCATAAGCTAGATCTTGGAAATTGTTTAAGCTTTGGAGTGGGAGAGGTTCTTGTAAGCTTGACAAGAAGCCTTTAGTGCCCCATTTCACACACATCCTTTTTCCCATTTTTTGAATCCTGCACTCATTGTTTGCATGCATGATCATTCACTCTTGTTTACACGCAACTTCACCATGCATTCAAACTTTTTCATGTTTTCAGTCACCCATCAGCAGGTTTGGGCTGCCTTAGCCCAGACTTTGCCTTGCCCAGCTAGTAATGTGCATTTCTGAGAGTGAAGGCTCTACCTTCCTCCTAGAAAATGCATAAATCTATCCAGCACTAGCCTCCAGGATTTCTTTTCGTAATATTGGAAGGCAGTGCCCTGCTCGCCCCAGAAATTGTGCAATGCAGTTTGCTGGGTTTGCATGTCATTGCTGACTGAAACTATGCATTGCACAGTTTAAGTCCTTAGCAGACCAGGCTGGACTATGCATTGCACAAGTTCAACATTCAGTCAGCCTCCTAACATCCCAGACTCTACCTTGCATAGTTTTAGTAGTCAATCTCCCAGCCTCCCGATGAAAATTATGCAATCTTCCCAGCTAGTCACCCGGGTATGTTGCATGTCAGTCTTCAAATTGCTTTTGGTTTTCAACTGACATATTTCTTGCCATGAGTGTTGCCATGTCTCTGGGTATCACAGGTGTTCGTCTATCTCTCAGTAATACAAGTTCAATGGCCTCCAAGAGAGCACGTTCAATGGACACTGTTGGAAGTGCAACTGGAGATACAGTTGAGCAAGTGCCTATGAGCTTACTTATCTATGAAGAAACCAAGTTTTTCATAGACAAATATATCAAGATTAAATAGAAAGATATCAATGACACCTTCTCAAGCACATTTAAGGAAGATCTAGAAGACCGCAAGGTCTATGTCAACATTCACAAGTCTGGCTTATACCAGATTGCATGCAAATATCTCACATTTCTATGTGTGGACATGATCCACTGGATTGTCTCGTACACTGATCCTAAGAAAATGGCATTGAGAAGTGCCAATGGAACACAACTTGCTACCTTTAGGGTGAAGGGATTTCAGGATATCTATCACTTGTTACAATCAATGATTACAATGGAGAAATCCTTTAGTAGACCTAGCAGCGATGCAAACTCAAGAGATATCTTAAAGAGCTAGGTGAAAGAGCTAGCCAAGTTCAGGAAAACACCCAACCTGGTTTACAAGATGAATATACTGCAAAAGGCATATCATTACTTGGTCATATTTTCATGCCACTTATACGGCCAAGAGAGCACAAAGACCTTCCTACAGAGTTGGGTGATTGCATTGAACCAACTGGCTAGTGAAGGAAGACCTTGCAATTGGTCTGACATGTTGGCTCTCAAGTCGAAGGAACAGGTGACAGAATCCCAACGTCCGCTCAAGGGTCAACAAGCAGAGATATACATGTTCGCTTACATTCTGGATGTAATATGTTCTCGTCATTAGTTCCCAGGCTTGATTTGGGCATGGACACCTTTGGAAACCTCTATGCAAACTTATTGTAGATTGTTCTCTGAATGTAGCTTCCGCAGAGTTATCACACAGTTGTCAGACCAGTTTTTCACCCCAGTGTATAAAATGATATTTGAGCGGGATCCACCCTACATGTCACAGGCAGTGATGGAGGCATTGACTAACATAGTAGATTGGTATGCCTCACCCCTTAGCACCCTCATACGGATGCAAAACGTGGAGAATGCTCCACATGTTTTACTGAAGTTTTCCATGGAAAAGATCGTCATGCAAGAGGTGTCATATCACATCTTGAGAGGGTTGTCAGCAAGACTATAGAGGAAAAAGAAGGCATCTTGACCCACTCTTCCTTTTCAAATCGGGTTGTATGAGATACAGAATCTCAAGCATGTTGAGGCCGAGACAGAGGAATTCAATATATTCACCTTTGGTACCAGAAGTTTCAATCCATATGACCCGCATTGCTTGGTGAATGATCATTGTATGAGAGTGCAGTTTCCTTAGATCCATGGGGCATTTCATTGGCCTAAGGAAGACCCATGGAGTTATTGCTATCACTTCTCCAAGCTCAATGAACCAGTCGGCATAGCTGTAGAGTGGTTAGCAAAGAAGAGGGAAGAAACATCTCAAAGAGAACCATCATCAGCAGTGGCATAGGGTAGTAGACCTGTGTGTGACAAGGAAAAGAGAAATGTTGTTGATACATAGAGGCAGAAAAAAGCTACAAGTTCAAAGTAGATCCACTTGTGTTAAAAGAAGCTTTGGAGATTGATGCTAAGAGGTGAAAGTGTGACAACAGGATAGCACAAAGGCTAAGAGAGAAACAAAGGATGGAGGAAATAGAAAACGAGTTATAGGAGTTGAAGCAGCAACTCCAAGAAGAATAGCAACTATGTAGAAGAGACAAGGAAGCGCATAATAGACAAGTATAGCAAGAGGTGCAACATGCATAGATTGATGAAACTATGCCCATACAACTTATAGACTCATCTAAGTAGCTGGCACAGAGAAGATAGGGTGAGAAGTTGTAGGAGCAGGACTTCACTTAAGAGATTGAACAGATGCTAGAGCAGATGAACACAAATATGGTCAATCCAGAGTCATATTAGGATATTGACCTCATGCCTTAGAACCAAGAGGTCACCCCACCGGCTTCACCACATTCAGAAGTAGTGCAAGTCCCAAGTGATAAGGAGACATAGAGATCTTTGAAGACAATACAGAGGCAGAGATGCACAACATATCTTTCGATGAGTCACAACATAGAGTTGTGCAGTCGCGTAGAGTGCCCACTTTGAATGTTCACATGTCTCCTACGTAGTTTGAAGAACAAGTTATCATATCTGATTTCCGCAAAAATCCAGTAGCATTGACCAATGTTACCAGAGCATATGTTGAAGCCACTAGCTCGAGTCTTCGATTCTTGATAACTGAGAATGAGTGCATGGCTAAGGAGTTACAAGTAGCTAAGCAAGGAGGAGAATAGGTTACATCATCTGCCAAAGTAGAGTTGAAGAGAGCGATACTGGATGAAGTATCATCCCTCGAGGTAGTCATGCAGATGTTGTATTCTAGATTCGTCACCATGCATAAGTCAATTGTCCATCTCAACCAAGTTCGACTAGAGATTGACATGTACTTTGATGAGTTGATGCACGTAGACAGCAGCACAGACTTGGAGATCAGCATAGACACTATGCATCAATATGTTGTTGGTCTGGCTGCACTCAAGATTATGATGCACATGTTATCATACAAGTTGGACAGAGGTGCCAAATTAGTGTACCCGGATGCAACGGAGGTAAGAGTTCTCTTTCAATAGGATGTCACCATTGAGCATGCAGACACCATCACAGACTACCAAACTTGGCATTATTTTTCCACCATCATCATCGTGAGGATGTCGAAAATTTGGTCTCCCCACAGCGGTCAGAGTCTTAGTGATAGCTTGCATGGCTTTCTCAAGCCTATTTTGTCTGACATGGGTACATGTGCAAATTGTAATGTAACATCTTGTAAAAGTGAGAGACGAAGTGTTGATAGTAGAGTGTAACATTCATGTAGTAGTTGAAGAGTCATGAGGGTAGGTGAAGAGTCACAAAGGGGAATGTCAAGGGTCACTACACCCTTTTCTATTTATAGAACCTCATAGCTCATTATACAAGATTTTTGGATCCAAGCTTCCGATAGGTGTATATTAGAGAAAGCTTGGAGTGTGTTGTAATGAGCCTTGGCTTCTCCACAGTGCAAAGCTAGTATATCTCTTTGGAGGAGCAGGCGAAAGTGACTGTAATGTTCTGCTATTGGGACTAGTGGTTGATCATAGTTGTCTGTATGATTTGATCTTTCACTTTCTTAATATAATAGAGCCAACACATTTCATGCATATGTTGTTATTGTATTTCAACCACCTTGGTTACTCTAATCATATATGTAGTTGTTGTTTACACATGTATATATGGAATTTTCTATATATCTTTGTATGAATCTTATCAAGATGTGTTTTTGGTCTAACCATCACTTTGGATCGTTGGCTAACCTGCTTTCCAGTTTGTGATGTATCTCTACTCGTGTGTTCCCTTTCTAGCTGTGTGATATCATAGGTTTCTAAGGGGTGCACTCATACCCCATTCTGTGTTTTAGAGCCATTCATGAACCTTCCTTGAATTTCCGTGCATATCACACCCTTGCTACCAACAAGTAAATCTTACTCACCTTGGCGTGCAACCACGGTCAAGGTGATACCGTACTACCCCACTGCTGGGACTCCTACACCAAACGGTTTGAGGTCTAGTTCAGACTTCTTACTAGGGAGATCCCCTGACATGTTGGCGGGCCCATCATCATCAACTGAAACCAAAGATGAAGTTTTCCTACCACTTACAAATGGGGAACAGGAAGAAGAGAGGGAAGCTAAAAAATATACAACACCTTTCAAGTTCGACTTGTTGACCCCCTTTCTAGAGTTCTCCAAGAAGCCAACGAGCAAGGAGACTAACAAAAACAACCAAGGTAAATGAACAAGTAGTCATAATAAACTAATAATAAGTCTTAACAAACATCACCCTTGACAATCCAAAACTATATCACTGCATGGACACTATACAAAAAAAGGAGTTAGAAGAAAAAACAACCAATGGCACAAATCCATGAAATCCAAGGAAGACGCAAGAATTTTTGGAATTGTTAGTTGACCCAGACATCTTACAATCATTGGGCCATGCAAAAGAGATTTTTACTGAAACTATAAAATAGAAAATGCAGGTAGAAAAATATCGAGAAAATCATAAACAAACAATGACAACAAAAACGAGTGTCCAAAGGGGAAAAACACCATAAAAATTGACTCAAGGTTAGTCTAGTGGTGTGAGAAACATAAAGAATATATCCTTGATGTCGCCCATTCCTCGGATTCACCACCAATCACTCCAACACATGTTCTAGAGGAAAATGGTGGGAAACAAACACAAAATGAAATACATGTCAAGACCCAGGAAATCTCTTGAGAACATGTCGAACTAGTGGACCTAGGAGAGGAGACTCTAGTTAAAGTTGAATTAGAGTTAAGGGATACACACGACACACCATAGAATTAGGGGGAAACTATTCAGTTGACCTCAATCGCAAAATTTTCCTAGACAACATGGATAGGATCATTAAAAAGGATGCTTGAGTGGAAGATGTAAAGAATCCTAAAAATCCTAAAGTTCAAGATTAATCTAAATCGACTTCCCTTCCATATGATTTGATGTATGCATCTAAAATACTTATTTTATCTTGTTTAGCATATACAATAAATGAATATAGAGGAAGATGGAAAAAAAAAGTTGACTGATAGTGATAAGTTATGACAAAGGAAGCAACAAGAAGAGGAGATTTAATTGAAATGTATGTTTTTGTTGACGGTGCTGGATCTGCCAACATGTCAAGGGGATCTCGCCGGTAAGAAGTCCCAATTAGACCTCAGAACGTTTGGTATAGGAGTCCCAGCAGTGGGTTGTAAGGTAATTCCTTAACTGCGATTTCACACAAGGCAAGTAAGAGAACTCTACCAGTAGTAAGGGTGTGACCGCTACAGTGAGTCAAGGAAGGTGCATGAGAGGTTCTAACATAGGTGGGTTGAGATGACTGCACCCCTTAGCAACCTATAACAGTACTCAGCTGGGAAGGGAACACACGAGCAAAGATACATCACAAGTTGGAAAGAAAGTCAACAAGTAATCCAAAGTGATGGTTAAACCAACAACAAATCTGCAACAAGATTCATATACTTTCATACAAAACTATGTAAGTTAAAAAACATACATTGCTACAACAACTAGAATAGTCCAACAACAATAACAACATATGCATGAAAACGTGCTAGCTCTTATTATATAAATAAGTGCAAGTTCCAATCATACAATACATCCATTTAAACCCGCTAGCCCCAATAGTGGAACGTTACAGCCACATCTTCCTGCTCCTCCAAAGACATGTACTAGCTTTGTGCAGTGGAGAACCCAAGGCACGTTACAATATTATCCAAGCTCTCTCTCCAAGATAGTCTTATCGGAAGCTTGGCTGACGAAAATCCTCTACAATGAGTTATGAGGGACTATTTATAGCCAAGGGTGGGGTGACCCTTGACATTCCCCTTTATGACAGTTCAACTACCCTCATCTCTATGACTGTTACATCTGACTATTGACATTTGACTTACACTTGACATGACGTTACATTACAATGCACATGTACTCATGTGAGACAACATGGCTTGAGTAAGCTATGCAAGACATCATTGACACTTGGTCCATTGTGATGAGACCAACTCTTTGGCATGCTTGTGATGGTGAAGGTGGTGAGTTGATGCCAAGCTTGGTCGTCCGTGATGGTGTGCATGCACCTCATGGTGACATCTTCCTAAAGCAAACTCTTGCCTCTATTGCAACAGGTGCATTGGTTTGGCTCCTTCATCCAACTCGTCTGCTAACATGCACATGGTCTTCTTGGGTGTAGCTAAATCGGAAACACACTAATGCATAGTGTCCATGTTGATCTTCATGTGTGTGTTGGTGGTCATGCACATCAACTTTCCGGAGTACATGTTCAGCTCCAGTTGGACTTGCTTCTTGTCTTCGCCTTGGTGAGTGTGTTGAATGGGTTGAATTGCATGCGTGCGCATAATTACATGCATGCTGCTGAATCCTTTGCATGTGATCAACAACACTGCTCACCATGTCTGCTCCATGCCAACTGCTAGGATGGATCTTTAACTTGTACAGGCACAGTTTCGTCTGTGAGTGCATGTTGTGCCCACTGTTGTTCTTATTCCTGCTGCAACTCATTCACCTGTCTATGAAGCTGCATGTTCTTCCTTGATTTGTTGCTTCAACACATGAAACTCCTTCTTTGTTCCATTCTCTATCTTCGCACAACCATCATGTCACATTGTCACCTCATAGCCTGAGTCTCCAAAGTTTCTTTGATCATCAGTGGATCTGCTTGATCTTGCAACTTTTTTTTACCTCTACGTTGTCAGCAACCTTCCTCTTGCATTCATTCCATTCATTGCATTCGCTACATTTGTTGCGTTCATTGTATTTGTTGCATTCACTTCGTTTGGTGCATTCATTTTGTTCGTTGCATTCACTGCGTTTGCTGCATTTGTTGTGTTCGTTGCATTCGTTGCGTTCAGCATGCTACCTTTAGCTACTGTTCATGATGCTGCTCATTGTGATATCTTGATGTTCTTATCTACGAACAACTTGATATCTTTGTGAGTATGCAAGCTCATAGACATTTGATTGACTCCATCTCCAGGTGCGCTCTGAATGTTGTCTTCAACTCTACCCTCTTGGAAACCATTGTACCTGCACCGCTGAGACGCAGATGAACACCTACAATACCTGGAGACATGGAAACATTCACGACAAGAAATATCTTAGTCGAAAACCAAATTGAACTTGAGAACTGAATTGAAACATACCTGTGTGATTGATCATGAAGGTTGCACAATTTTGGCCAGGAGGTCAGGAGCCTCAGTGCCAAGACTGCACAAGGCACAATCTAGGCTGCTAGGAGACTAACTGACTGCTGGAACTGCACAATGCATAGTCCAGTCTAGCTGCTGACTGTTGGAATTATGTAATGCGTAATCTCAGCTGGAAATAGTTGCAGGCTAAGTGATTGCATTGCGCAATTTTTTGGGCCAACAGTCGCTCTCCCTCAAAAATGTGGAAAACCATCCTGGAGGATAGTCATTGGGAAAAAATGCACATTTCCTAAGAGGAAGAGTCATGATTGTAGAATGTTGTCTTGGTAAGGCTCTTGGTGAGGCAGAGTCTGGGCCAAGGCTACCCAGACTTGCCGATGGGCAATTGAAAGTGAATGTGAGTGTGAATGCATGGTGATATTGAGTTTAAGCGTAAGTCCCCATGCATGCAATCAATGAATGACAGACTCATAAAATGGATCAACATGTGTGTGGGTGAGGCGAGTCACCGAATTGGCGACTGTTCGTGAGAAACAATTTCATGCATGCGACAACAGTGAGATAGCAAAAAAAATTGAAACATTGCTAGGACAAGCTAATATACATGTAAACGATAGCAAGCGCTCAAAGAAAACAAGCAATAGTACTCATAGAAGCGAAAACACAAAAAGCGACAAAAATGCAGCACAATTCATGGAAAGTTGGCTTACCCCAAAGCAACTAAGCTGAATGTGCTGACAGCTCCTAGATGTGATGTGGGATGTAGGAGTTGCAAGGTTGATGTGAGGAATGAGCTCTACAACATTAGGTTGATGAGTTTTGATAATATCGAGGTTGTGACGCGCATGCCATAAATCTAGGGAATTGGTGGGAGGTTTCTGAAATGATCCTTACATGTAACCTCCAACTGCTAAACATAGATACTTGAAACAAGGGATGCCTTTGCATGCTTCCTTGGGAGAAGTAGCCCATGCATGCAAGTCAATTTTTCTAAGTCTTGGAGGGAACCAGTCAAATCAATTGCACATTCAAGAGACTGCTCAGCTGCTAGGAGAAAATGCGCATTTCTGAATGGGAGCTAGGCTAGCTGCCTAGGATATTTGCACAATTTCTGGGCAGAGCAGCTGACTGCTGCCTAGATTTGTGCAAATTTTGGGATGAGCAGCCCTACTGGGGAAAATTGTGCAATTTTCTCTATGAGGATTGACTGGCAAAATTGCGTAATTCTAGAGCCCAACAGGCTTCTAGACAGGATTGAACAATTTCTGGATGGAAGGTTGGTTTCCCTCTAGAATTGTGCAATTTCTTGGGGGAGCTTCTCAGCCTACAGTTGGACCAAGTCTCAGTGATCAGCTTGTGAGGGGAATGCATTGAGTTGTGATCAACAGGCTGCCTTTGTGCAAGAAAAAAACTGAAGCTTGCGAACTTGACGAAGCAAGGCAAGCTGCTGTGAAAAGTTGGAAGGGAGGTCCAAAACAAAGCTAAAGCAAAATTTTGGAGGGTGGTTGTAGCCGCTACAACACTTGGCGACACATTGGTAGAACTTCAGGTCTCTGAATGGAACTTGTTCGTGAAAAGCAAGTCTAACACCTCCAGAAGTATTGTTTAGTTCTCAGCTTGTCCTCGTTTCACATTTGCTTGATTGGAAGATGTAGCATCTACCAAGCTCTTGGTCGATTGACACACATTCAAGACAAGGAAACATAGTTTTTTTGATTGGGGTTGAAGGGCATATTGGTGCACAAGCAATATAGTCGTCAGAGTCTTAGTTTCATCTTTGGTGTTGCTTCGCTGCCAGTAGGCCTAGATAGTACCCCAGCAGAGTCACATAGGAACACAAGCATGGTTGTACTGCCAGTGATCCTGGTTAGTACCCTGGCAGAGTTACTTGCATCACCTCTCTACATAGGAAGCCTTTCTCTTCTTTCGCCTTATTGGTTTTCATTTTTTCAAACTTTTTCACTTTTTTTTCATTTTTTATTTTCGTAACTGTGCATAACACTTATTCATTTCAGAGGCGGAAGAGGGATCCCGACTTATTGAGAGCAGAAGAGGTTGTTCCAACAAGGAAGTAGTTTTTTATACCTCTGACATGCCTGTTAAGGTTTTCCCCCTCACCTTACTCTACTTGACTGAGCTAAAAAGGGTTAATCGAAAACAACTGACTAGAGTAGGTGACATTAGTTAGCATGCAAGCGTTGTGTTTTCACCAAGATTCACTTTGAACAATACATATTTTCCTTCGATGTATCATGGACTAAAAGTAACAAGTTCTTCATATAGAGGTAGGATGACAAATAACCAAGTAGTGATAGTTGCATAAGGCCTCTTTTACTTTACCCAGCTTTGTTCGAGAGTCATACATGGTTTCATGCAAAACTATCCTACGAAACAAAACAAGCAAGCTAACAAACAACAAATCAAAGCAAGATAAGAATAAAAAGCAAAAGAAAAGCAAGTAATCAAACAAGCAAGTAGACAAAAAAAAAGCAAGTAAGAAAACAAGCATGCAAGCAGAAAACTCAAAAGAAAACACTACTCCTACTCCTAAGCTAACAGTGCATGGGCCATCTCACATGAAGTGATACTTCCAATGAAGCCATTGACACATTGGTTGACCCATGTTGGTGAAGGCATGGTTCACAAACAAGGTATCTGTGCGAACCAGCAAACCAGAAAGATGTAATAGTGAAGACAAACACACTCTGAGCTTACAAGTGACCACAGAACAAAGATCAGTGAAAGTGCATGACATGCATTCTGTGGCGCCGTCATGATGTTGTGCTACACTGCGTGTAGATTTTGAGTGTGAATTATCTTAACTTTGAAATGAAAGCAAACGTGAGAAAGGTATACCACTTGTGTTGTGCATGTGCGATTGCTATGTAATATTCCTCCAACGCGTGAGTGATGGGATCATGTAGTTCGAGTGGAGGAAGTGAAATCTGGGTGTTTGGTTTATCTTCTATGCAAAACAGAGAGTGATTAGGAACCTTGAGTGTTTCAACAATTTCCTGACCAGAAGTGAAACTAACCTCAGGACAGCAAGGGCCTGACATAACCATCAGCTCGGGCTAAAGTTCCTCGACAGTCTAGGGGGTTTCGACTTCGTTGACAGATAGGTCATCGTAGACCAGTGTCTTGGACATATTAACAATGATTGAATCAACATCGTGATTAGATGAGGAAGTGAATAGATCATGACAACCAAGATCAAGAAATTCAAGATGCTTGTTGGCATCCTCATGATTTGGTGAATCGAGCAATGGGGTAGATGAGAGGCAAAGATGTTCACCCTCTATGTTTTCAAGAAAGATAAATGACAGATTGAACAGATGTTCTGATGTAGATGTGTCCTCTCTGCACTGTAATGAAAGACTAACATCCAATGTGTCCTGTGAATGATCAAAAATAGAAGCATCTGGAAATGAGTTTTCACAAGGGAAATCAATAGTGGCAGAATCACAATGGATGTCAGGATGAAGCAGATGAGGTGTGGCTAGAAGGGAGTCATCCTTTAGCATGGACTCTTCTTTAGATTCCCACACACACTCATCATGAATGATGCACAAGTTGGCTGCATAACACCAACTCCATCAACAACTTGATGCTCGTTCACAACAAGTGAGGAGTCCAGAATGGGAGAACACAAGAGAGTGCAATCCAAAGGATCAACAGAATGCGAGTATGGAGGTCGAGGGAATGATTCCACGTGACAACCAACAGGATTGCAAGCCAAATATGTGCAAATCTCAAGAGTAAGTGGGGTGGGAGGATGTGACAGTTCAACAGAGGTGTGTGCATGATCTCCCACATCACTCCGCGGTGATGGAGTTGTTTGATGAGGTGAAGGCGGACAATCACTTGTTACAACAACTATTCCTGCCTGTGATTGCACAGCTCCATCACTGAAGTTTGCTGAGCGGGGTTCAGATACGTGAAGAAGATACTGAAATATTCCATCAAGAAATCCCTAATCAATATCATCTTCCAGGAATCAGTACGCAAGATTACAAAAGCTTGTGTGAAACTATTCAACAGATTCATCGGGTGCTTTTTGTAATTCCATAATTTCTTTGTTGAGTGCTTTATAGTTAAAACGATTGAAAGCATAGTCTGTCTCTACGACCAGATGAGCAAGAGAATGAATAGATTTTTTGGGCAGCGTGGCACACCAGTGCATTGGGTGCCCTCAAAGTGTGTATATGAACAATGTGCAACTCATGTATTCTTCAAAGAATCCATGTCTTTTGCATGAGCCTACAACATTGACTGCATGCCTAACCAAGGTTACATAGCCTCCACCATCAAATATTTTATGAGACAAGTTATATGAGAGCTTTTTCGGGATGATGAATTCATTTCCATAAGACATACATTCGGGAAGAGAAGCTTGATAGTGAGTCATTATAGACATGTAGAGATTCAAAACAGATATGAGGACTTAGCTTGTCATCTGGCCCTCCTTCTAGCACCAAAATTTTGAATGTTTTGGACATGCCAACATGTCAAGGGGATCTCCCCGTAAGAAGTACCAATTATACCTCAGACTGTTTGGTGTAGGAGTCCCAGCAGTGGGTCGTATGGTAATGCCTTGACCATGATTTCACACAAAGGCAAGTAAGATAACTCTGTCAGTAGCAAGGGTGTGACCGCTACAGTGAGTCAAGGAAGGTGCATGAGAGGTTCTAACATAGGTGGGTTGAGATGAGTGCACCCCTTGGAAACCTGTAATAGTACTCAGCTGGGAAGGGAACACACGAGCAAAGATACATCACAAGTTGGAAAGCAAGTCAGCTGGCAATCCAAAGTGATGGTTAAACCAACAGCACATCTGCAACAAGATTCATATAATTTCATACAAAACAGTTCATACACAACTACGTAAGTTAAACAACATACATTGCTACAGCAACCGGAATAGTCCAACTACAATAACAACATATGCATGAAAACGTGTTGGCTCTTATTATATAAAGAAGTGTAAGTTCCAATCATACAATACATCCATGTAAACCTGCTAGCCCCAACAGTGGAATGTTATAGCCACATTCACCTGCTCCTCCAAAGAGATGTACTAGCTCCATGCAGTGGAGAAGCCAAGGTGCATTACAATACTGTCCAAGCTCTCGCCAAGATAGTCTTATTGGAAGCTTGGATGATCAAAAGCCTCTAGAATGAGTTATGAGAGACTATTTATAGCAAAGGGTGGGGTGACCCTTGACATTCCCCTTTGTGACAATTCAACTACCCTCATGACTCTTCACCTACTCTATGACTATTACATCCGATTATTGACACTTTACTTACACTTGACGTGACGTTACATTACAATGCACATGTATTCATGTGAGACAACATCGCTTGAGTAATCTATGCAAAACATCACCGACAATTGGTTCGTTGTGATGAGACCAACTCTTTGGCATGCTTGTGATGGTGAAGGTGGTGAGTTGATGCCAAGCTTGGTCATCCATGATGGTGTGCATGCACCTCATGGTGACATCTTTCTCAAGCGAACTCTTTCCTCTGTTGCAATTGGTGCATTGGTTCAGCTCCTTCGTACAACTCGTCTGCTAACATGTGCATGGTCTTCTTGGGTGCAGCTAAACCGGAAACACATTGATGCATAGTGTTCGTGGTAATCTTCAAGTGTGTGCTGGTGGTCATGTGCATCAATTTTCCGAAGTACATGTTTAGCTTCAATTGGACTTGCTTCTTGTCTTCACCTTGGCGAGTGTGACAAATGGGTTGGATTGCATGTGTGCACATAATGACATGCATGTTGTTGAATCCCTTACATGCGATCAACAACACTATTCACCATGTCTACTCCATGCCAGCTACTGGGATGGATCTTTAACTTATATGGGTGCAGTTTCGTCCATGAGTGCATGTTGCACCCACTGTTGTTCCTGTTCCTACTACAACTCATTCGTTTGTCTATGCAGCTGTATGTTCTTCCTTGAGTTTCTTCTTCATCACATACAACTCCTTCTTTGTTCCATTCTATATCTTCGCATGATATTCATGTCAAACCATCTCCTCATATCCTTAGTCTCCAAAATTTCTTTCATCATCAGTGGATTTGCTTGATCTTGCAACTTTGTTCCACCTCTGTGTTATCAACAACCTTCCTCTTGCATTCATTGCATTCGTTGCATTTGATGCATTCGTTGTGTTCGTTGCATTCATTGCATTAGCTGCATTCGTTGTGTTCACTACATTCGTTGCGTTCGGTATATTGCCTTCAACTGTTGTTCATGATGTTGCTCATTGTGATATCTTGGTGTTCTTGTCTACGAACAACTTGATATCTTCGTGAGTAGGCAAGATCATAGTCATTTGATTGACTGCATCTCTAGGTGTGCTCTGAACGTTGTCTTTGACTCATCCCTCTTGGAAACCATTGTACCTGCACTACTGAGAGGTCGATGAACACCTGCAATACCTGGAGACATGGAAACACTCATGGCAAACAATCTATCAGTCAAAAACCAAACTAAACTTGAGAACCGACTTGCAACATACCTGTGTGACTGATCATGAAGGTTGCATAGTTTTAGTTGGGAGGTGGGAGATTGATTGCACAAGGCATAGTCTAGGTTGCTGGGAGACTGACTGATTGCTGGAACTATGAAATGCGCGGTCTAGTCTGGTTGTTGACTACTAGAATGGCATAATGTGCAATCTCAGCTAGCAATGGTTGCAGGCTCAGTGACTGCATTCCGCAATTTCTTGGACCAACAATCATTGTTCCTCAAAAATGCACAAAATAGTACTAGAGGATAGTCACTGGGTAAAAATGTGAATTTCCTGAGAGGAAAACAGAGCCTTCCCTCTTAGGATTGCACAATGCTGCCTTGGTGAGGCTCTTGGTGAGGCAGAGTTTGGGCCAAGGTTGCCCAGACATGCCAACAGGCAACTAAAAGTGAGCGTGAGTGAAAATGCATAGTGATAATGAGTGTAAGAATAAATGAATGATCATGCATGAAATCGGTGAATGATATATTCTAAAAATAGAGCAACATGCACTTGGGTGAGGCAAGTCACCGAATCGGCGACCGTTCATGAAAAACAGTTTCATGCATGTGACAACAGTGAGAAAGCAACGAAAATTGAAACAGTGCTAGGACAAGCTAATATACATGTAAACAAAAGCAAGCGCTCAAAGAAAACAAGAAAATGATACTCATACAAGCAAAAACACAAAAAGCGATAGAAATGCAACACAAGTCATTGAAAGCTATCTTACCCCAAAACAACTAAATTGAATGTGCTGACAACTCCTAGATGCGATGTGGGATGTCAGAGATGCAAGGTTTATGTGAGGAATGAGATTTATAGCATCCGGTTGATGAGTTTTGATAACATCGAGGTTGTGACGCGCATGCCGCAAATCTAGGGAAAGCGACACTTGGTGGGAGGTTTTTGAAATGATCCTTGCATGTAACCTCCAACTACTAAACATAGATCCCTAAAACATGGGATGCCTTTGCATGCTTCCTTGGGAGAAGCAGCCCATGCATGGAAGTTAGTTTTGCTTAGTCCTGGAGGGAACCAGTCAACTCAGGTGCACATGCAAGAGATTGCTAAACTGATGGGAGAAAATGCACATTTCTAGCTGGGAGCTGGGCTAGCTGCCCAAGAGATTTACACAATTTCTGGGCAGAGCATCTGACTACTGCCTAGATTTGTGCAAATTCTGGGCTGAGCAGCCCTACTAGGGAAAATTTTGCAATTTTCTCTGTGAGGGTTGACTGGAATAATTGCACAATTCTGAAGCCCAGTAGGCTGCTAGACAGGATTGCACAATTTATGGAGGGAAGGCTAGTTTCCCTCCAAAATTGCGCAAATTATTGGGGGAGTTTCTTAGCCTGTAACTGGACCAAGTCCGGGTGATCAACCTATTATGGGAATGCATCAAGTTGTGATTGACAGGCTACCTTTGTGCAAGCAAAACACTGAAGCTTGCGAACTTGATGAAGCAAGGCAAGTTGTTGTGAAAAGTTGGAAGGGAAGCTCCAAAACGAAGCTAAGGAAAAATTTTGGAGTGTGGTTGTAGCCGCTACAACACTTTTTGATAACATAAAAAAGTCATCTTGACATTTTGATGCAAATTGATGATCCGCTTACTTCTATTCAACAATTGGTCTACCAATTGGTAGATTGTAGTGTGAAAGAAAATGAATAGGTTGTCCATTTACAATAGGATAGAGAAAAAGGGGACCAAGAATTGTCAATTATGATTTAGTAGGAATATAAAGCATTCATGAAAGCCAAACAAAATTTTGGAAAGAACCTTAGACAACGTAGCCACACTCAACACCATTCTGAACAATTTTTTGACCTATTTGTCGAACAAATGTAGTTATTTGTGCTCACAACAAATGTTAATTCAAGAATTATCATCACGAAAACACAACATATTTAAAATTCAAGCCAAAATTGCATTAGAGAATCAAATACTACAAGAAACGAAGGTAGAAACCAAGCTAATGTAGGAAGAAAGGCAGTGGATTAGAGATGGAAAGAAAGAAGAAATTGAAGCCTCCAATTTCGTGGAGTACCTATAGAATATTAATGCAAAAATCTGATAATTAGAGAAACAAGGTACCCCTGACATGCATATGACTCAAGAAAGATTCGTATTAGATAAAGTTTAATATTAGGTATTAATATGACTCAAGAAAGATTCGTATCAAAATGTGGATCATCAATTCCCTAGTAGTAGTCTGACATTCTGTTGTCACTGCTACAACACCATCTAAAAATTCACTACATCCTAATTTGGAGCCTACTTCATGGTTGTATCAAGTGTTGTTTCATATATCTTAAGTGTTCTTGAGTGTTCTCAAGTGTGTCACATCCATTAGAACATCTCTATATGAATTTTATGTTAATAACACCTTTTTTGTTGTGAAATGACACTTTCGGGTCGCAATTGCACACACTTGACCATTTATACTTGCGGAATGTGCATAAAGTGACGTTTTGATGTATATTAATCATTGATCAAGTTTGTCTAAGTTTTCTTGATGATTTAGTAGGTATCACATATGGTTTTATGTTCATAACTCATCCTCATCATCCCATGACCAATCATCTAGACTTAGACAAAATTTGGTTGTAAAGCAAGACCATTAAGGCTAAGGATGCACTTGCGCACTCTGAAGCTTTGATGGTAGAACCTTCATTCTTTATAATTTCACCCTGCAACCTCCTAGAGAGTTGGGTACACTTCAAAGCATGAATCCCTTTCCCTGTTCCAAACTGCTTCCTCCAAATTGACTAAGTCTTCCTTGAGCACACTCCTTCGACTCAAGGAAGTGTTGCCTCCTTGAATACACTGGCACACTTCGAAGACCTGAATCTCAATCCTTCAACCTCCCCTATGCACCTTGTTCCCTCCTCAATTACTCGATCGCATTGGCACACCTCAAAGGCATGAAGCCTCATCCTTCATGAGTGCACCCTGCACCCTCCCTCACTCTCCTGAGCCCATAGCGCACTTGAGAAGCTTGAAGCTTTCCCCTTTGTCCTTCAGACTTACGACATGCACCCTGCCTTGATTTATTTCTTCCTTAGGGTGAATGAGTGCATGTTGAAGCATCGAAGCTCCTCCTCCTCAATCCTTCATCCTTTCAAAGTGCACCATTGAACCTTGAAGATCCTTTGACCATTTTAAGTGCATCAATAAAATCTTCATAAAAAAATGGTAAAGTAGGATATTTTTAGACTAATAGTTGATTTTCATTAGTGATTGCAAAAACATGTATTCCAAGTACCTCATGGCAAGCACACATGAAGAATATCAGGAAAAGAGGATAAAAAATAAAGCACAAAAGAACCACGAACACAACTGAAACTTGATGATCGAAGCACCCCAGAGACTCCAGTATTGAAAACCTGTTGGAGAGTGTAAACCCTATGATCAGAAGATGAACAAAGAACAAACAAAGTGGCAGCCATGTTACCACTAAAGTGGATCCATGTCATTAGTCACTATCAATCCCAGTAATCCAAGATAGTGACATGTCAAATCTCATCATATGATGATATGGAAGTCATGATGTGGTATTGTAATCATTGTAAAATACAAAATGTAATGTTTGGAATTCCAAGATTCATATGTGGAATGTGGAAATTCACTTAGTCATATATGGACAAAATGTATTTAGGAGAAGTCCAAAAGACATTGGATGTTTAAGAGTTGTTTAGAAGTCCACATGACACAATAGAAGTCCAAGAGTCATGAGTTTAATTCAAGAGTCATGGGATATTAAAGGTCATTCCCAATATTATAAAAGCAACATCATAACTCAAGAAAGGGAATTTTGGAGGCTTAAGCTTTGGAGAACTATTCTTGGCTTCTTTGCTTGGCATAGGAGAGAAAAACTATTCTTTGGAGAAGCACGAAGTGACTTAATGTTCCACTATTGGAACTAGTGTTCACAATTGTAATCAATGTACTTGTATCTTTTACCTTATAATTGGAGCTCTATCAGCCAACACATTTTCATGCATGTATCACAATTGTTTTAGGACTATTCTTGGGATTTTTATATTATATGTTGTGTTAATATGTACTAGATAAATTGAATTGTTTCAGTGGCTTTGGTACTCATATTTTTTAATATGTGTTCTATTCGCTTTAATATCATTGTGTTAACTATTTTGATAACAATTTTTTCCATGATCTCATTGCCTCTTTTAAGATAGTACTATTAATTTCCTCTTAGAGACTCACTTCCTGTCTCCCCTCGTGAAGCTTTCCTTTTATATCTTACAATTGGTGCTTCACAATGTTAACTTACTTTCTTATTGAAGGTTTACATATATAATCACTTATGTTATCCATTGAAACCAAGATGAAACTTTGTGTTATGGTGGCCGGGCTTCTACTCCAGTCGATGAGAGGTCTAATTTGGACTTCATATCGGGGAGAACCCCTTGAATGTCGGTAGGTCCAACATTGTCAACACATTCCAAAATCAAAGGTTGATGGTTCCAACTAGTTTCCGGGGGGGAAACAAAGAATAGGCATTTATATCTTAAGTCCCCGAGGAGAAGCTCAAGGATAAAAGGATGATTATTTGATAGGTTTAGAGACACAACTATATCCATACACTGCAAAATGATTTTTCAACGTTCAACCAATATGATATTTTCTTCTTTTCTCTTTATTTCTTTAGTCCTCTTACACTATATTTTTATAAATTTTGTAATTCTCCAAGTCTCCCCCTTATTCGGGATAAAGAAGGCATTGAAAGTGAGGAAGATGTTTGAGGGGTTAGTTGACTCAGTCGACTAGCTCACTTGAGTTGAAATATCAAAGAATGTATTGTAAGTCAATAAAATCCCTAATCTAGTTGATTGGACAACTCATTTTGGTTAAGTCGTTTGAGATAATTAAATTTCTATAACTATGAATTCAAGATATAAATATTAATGTAGTCAAATCTATGTACTAGTCAGTTGGTTCTTGATGATATTTTAGTGTGTAATTGCTATCTCTCTACTACTTTTATGTCTCTTTACTCTTTCATGTATTACATATGATTATTTAGCTTATTTGATGTTCATTCCTACTGGTAACCAAATCATACTTTTCAATAGATGACAAAAGGCTCTCTAGTTCAACCACACATACACCCTTGCCTTAAATCATATCAATATATTGACTCACTAGCCTAACATATTGCTACATATAGGCACACAAACCTCAACAAAACCTACACTCACTAGCCTATATATCATGTATCGGCTCACCAACCTAACAATTATGTACATATACATTGTAATTAATCACCAGCCTAATAATTATATGTACATATACATTGTAATTACTCACCAACCTAACAATTATATGTACATATACACTATAATTTGGGGATTAATCTTGGGAATTACAAGTATGGATAGGATTTTATGGATTTCTTCTCACACTACTTCCTAGATCTCCTACAAGTTCCCATGACATTCCCCAAAGAAACTTTCTCGAATACTAATATGATCTATAATCCATTGTGGATATTCCATAGGAAAATTCATCAAAATAGATTTGATAAAATGAACTAAAATCTATACTATGAATGTTTAATTCCTTCATATTCGAAGTGTATTGATTATTGAATATTTTCTTATGCATGAAATAAATAAAATGTAGAAAATAGAGATCAAAATATACAATTAACACAAATATTTCTTTAGGAAACCCTTACAGGAGAAATCCCAACTAGAAAGTGAGGTTGATCTACTCTCTTTCCTTTGTGTAATAAAATTAATGCATTTACAAAGGAGAAGGCACTCTTTATGGAGTTAGTTAAGACTTGTCACATGTTAGGCTACTACAAAACACTATGTCCCTCTTTATACTCTCCCACAACCACTCCTACTTGTTATTCTCTATCATGGAATACGATTAAATTTAATAGAATGACATGGCTTCTCCTCATAGTGGGTAAATTATAACACAATATAATAACCAACTAGGGGTTAGTATTGACTCTTCGACTCCCAACTAGAGTTACCGTTTTTACCCTTCTGAAGTCTTTCTGATATTAAGCATGTGGCAAGTCCCTGTTGCGTAAGTAACATGGGTTTACATGTCATACACTTGTACAATGGTGGTTAAATAAAATAAGTCTACTGATTTGATATTCACCCTATGAGTGACATCAGTTAAAGATTTATTAAACAAAGGTATTACAAACTCATGTGCTGGTGTGTGTTATGTGTTATTGCAGCAACGAATCGATCAGATTTCCAATACACAGACAATAAAATGGAAATATAGTAGAGAAATACAGTAAGTAAACACAAAGACACAAGAAAATTAATAAGGAGTTCACCCTATTCTCCAGGGCTACATCTCTGGTCCAGCTTTCAGTGGTGGCCCTGTTTTATTGTGCCTGTAAGTAGAGAATTACAATACAGGGACTCAATGTGAGTTCTCCTGAAGCAGGTTTTTCTTGGCAAGGTGGTTCTTGGATTCCCCAAGCCACTGGAGTGCACAAAATCTTCTTCTTCTGCCAGCTATGTGACCTTCTGGTCTACAATGGCAAGAGCCCAATGTGGTGCTCAGCCTGGACATATCCTCTATGGGATGGCTTGAGTCTTTAAGCTCTCTGGTGCTCAATGCTGCCGTTGGTCAGCTCGGCCCTTTGTCTCTTCTACTTTGCTTTACTACTCTCTGTGTTCAGTCCTCCTCTCAGGGTTCACTATTCCACTTCTTCCATCTCTCGACTCTTTCTCTTTGTCTTCTGTCTCTGTTCATTGCTTTAGCCATTCGTTCCAATGCCTGTTGGGTTCCTCTTTTGCCTCTGTCAATTCTCCTTCTGCAGCCGCGCTTGGAGTTCCCTGTTCGGTGTCATCATCAACACTCAAGGAGTGGCCACTTGTCCTCCTCTAAACAGCACTAGCATGCTTCATTAGTTCGTTTCTTCAGTTACGTTATGGATGTGTTCTTCCTCCGCCTTGGTGGTCAAACAGATTTCAAATCCTTCTAAAATGTGGCATATTCCCTCGTCGATTCCGCTTCCTCCATTGGGCGCGATCTTAGCCATCCGATCTAGGGCCTCCAGATCCAACGCCATACGCACATTTCACGCTGTTGACTTGCTCGACCGATAGCATGTGATTAACGATGGTTTTCTCTCACCTCCGCCTGCCACATGTCGATCGATGTATGGAATCGCTCTGCTCTTGTCCAAAACCTCTTATCGTTTAAGGGCACCCCGATCAATACCGCCAGTTTTCCAGAGTGTAGGTCATGCCTTGTACTTTTAGTGCTTTTTCCTTTTCCGCCCGCGGTTCTCCGAGTCCCCCACCCGATTGAGTGCTCGGGGTTTTCCTTCGCAGCCTTGTTCGCCTAGCGATGCGCGATTAGCGCTAATCGCACATCAAAAACCACCTCTGTTTCTGGATCTAGGGCTCCCAGGGGCTACTTTGACCTCCTACGCGGTCTCCATGGGCCTCAATTAGTGCACTTTGACTGAGGTCCTCGTTGTTCCACGTTGGCTGCCATTGCCACTGGTTCAGGGTGTCTTTGATCACTATTTTGGATTTTTTTTAGAGATTTGTTCAACCTGATACAATCATGTTTCCTTGACCGTATTCTATGGATCCAATTCGAATCACGACCTTCCCACTGAAAAAGCTTTTGGACCACCAAAAGTTGGTTTTCAAGCATCGACTAAGAGAGGGTACTATTTTCTCACTTGTCCAATCTCAATCCACTTTGCACTGCTTGGCTTTGAACCTTTGAGCCCAATCCTGAGGTACTCTACATCTCCCCTACGTGTGGTCCTCACCTTCCTATCCAACACTATGTCTTCCTGCAACTCATTGAGGTATTCAGGTAGTAGGTCATCAATAGAAGGCAATTGACTTTGCTCTTCAGGGTCCTAAATCATTGAAGGTTCAAACAATCTCAAGCAATCTGAATTTACGATTGAGTAGATGTGCATGTAAGCTGGTAAATCAAGGCGAAAAGAATTTTCACCAATCTTCTCAAGTATCCTAAAAGGTCCATACCTAATAGGCTTTATCTTTTTACCTTCACCTTGCATCCTGTCCTTGTTGATATACAGCCAGACTTGGTCTCCAGCTTGAAAACTATGCTCCATCTGATGCTTATCATGCCTAGCCTTGTACTTGGCCTGGCTCTTTTCCAGTTGTTCTTGTAGTACCTGATGGATCTCCTGGATCTGTTCAATGAACCTAGTTGCCTTGTCCACATCACTGTATCCATCAACCATGGTATCTTTACCAAAGAAAAAATCCAAAGGGGACTTTGGTGTGAAACCAAAACAGGTCTCAAAAGGAGATCTTTGTGTAGAAGAGTGTTTGGCTCTATTGTAAGCATGTCACACATAACACAAATGTTCATCCCAAAGCTTAGGATGTTTGTTGCAATAACCTCTCAGTAACTGGATCATTGTCCTGTTTACTACTTCTGTCTAGCCATCTATTTTTGGATGAAAAGCTGTGCTTTTCTTCAGTTTGGTTTCCATCAGTTCCCACAGACTCGACCAAAACTTCCCCACAAATCGGGTTTCTCGATCCGATACAATGGAAGTGGGTAATCCAAAATGAACCCATACATGTTCAAAGAACAATTTTGCAGTCTATTCAGCTATGATCTGTTTACTACAAGGTATCAAAATACACATTTTTCTAAACCTATCCACAACAACATATAGATAATCATGACCTTTCCTAGATTTAGGCAGTCCTCCAACAAAATCCATGGAAACACTTTCCCAAGGGTGAGAAGAAACTGGCAATGGAGTGTACAAGCCTAGTTTTCTATTGTTGGGCTTGCTTTTAGTGCACATGGCACACCCTTTTACATATCTAGAAACTGTCTCATTCATTTTCGGCCAATAGCAGAATCTTTGCAGCTATGCAACTATTTTACTTACCCCAAAGTGACCTGATATCAGAGAATTGTGTGCTTCCCTAATTATCTTTATCCTCTGAATTTGTGGAATGCAAAGTTTCCCACAATGGTATAAGAGTTGGTCCTTCAAATGATAGTCCAATTCTTCTACTCTTTTGCCTTGACTCAAAGTTGCATATACATCTTTAAAGTCCATATCCTCAGCATATTGTTCTATGTAGCTTTCATGTAGCAAAGAATTATGCTTAAGTATGGTAGATGCATTTATAATGGGTCTAGATAACATGTCTGCAACCTTGTTATGTATGCCCTTTTTATATCTGATGACCAAATGAAACTGTTGTAGAAAACCCATCCATCTGTAATGCCTTGATTGCCTCAACTTAGTTTGGGAGTGTAGATATTGAAGTGGCCGATGATCAGTATGTATTATTATCTCTTTTCCCATTAAGTAATGTTTCCACTTTTTCACACTCTGAACTAATGCATACAATTCTTTATCATATGTAGGATAGTTAACTACTGCAGGATTAAAAGTCCCAGAATGATAACATATGGGTTTACCGTGCTGTGTCAACACTGCTCCCATGGCATAGTCACTGGCATCAGTTTGGATCTCAAATGGTATTTGCAGATCTGGCAGTGCTAGTACAGGTGTTGTACTAATTTTTTCTTTCAAGGTGTTAAAGGCTTTTTGATGTTTGCCTCCCCACTGAAACACCTTATTCAATCCTGTTAAAGCATGTAAGGGAGCTGCAATTGAGGAGAAGTTAGAAATGAACTTCTTCCAATATTGTGCTACTCCTAAGAAGCTTCTCACTTCTGTAGCAGATCTGGGTTTAGGCCAGTTCACAATGACTGCCACTTTAGAGGCATCTATTTTCAATTCACCTCCCCCTACTATATGACCCAAGTAGTTTAGAGATGTTTTTCCAAATTCACATTTTGAGAGTTTAACATAAAGTTTTTCTCTTTTCAAAACATCTAATGTCTACTTAACATGCTTTAAATGTTCTTCCCACATTTTACTAAAAATTAGAATGTCATCTAGATACACAATAACAAAATCATCAAGAAAAGGTCTGAGTACATCATTCATTAATCTCATGAAAGTAGCAGGAGCATTAGTTAAGCCAAAAGGCATAACCAGCCATTCATACAATCCTTGCTTTGTTTTGAAAGAAGTATTCCATGCATCTTGCTCTGCAACACTGACCTGATGGTATCCACTGTGCAAATCTAGCTTGGTGAAATAAACAACGTCCTTCAATTGATCTAAGAGATCATCTATGTGAGGAAGGGGATAATGATTTTTGATTGTTATCTTATTTAGTGCTCGGTAGTCAATGCACATTCTCCACGAGCCATCTTTCTTTCTCACCAAAACAATTGGTGACCCACATGGTGATGTGCTAGGTCTGATGAACCCTTTCTCGAGTAACTCCTGCACCTGCTTCTTGATTTCAACATTCTCTAAAGAAGACAACCTATACATCCCAATGTTAGGCAAAGGAACATCTTGCTGCAAAATAATATCATGTACTATTCCCTTTTTGGGTGGCAGACCTTTAGGTTCTTGAAACAAGACATCATACTCTGAAACAACCTTTTCTATATCAGCTTGTTGTTCAGCGTTACAACCCTCAAATACATTGGTTTTATCAGGTTTCTTTTCCTTTACAACCATTAGTAAGAATTGTTTGAATGAATTTATCATTCTTTTCATCTATCCTGAGTTTATGAGAGTATAATTATTCTTGAGCTTATGAGCTCTTACAAAGTATTCGATTCCATCTTTAACAAGTAGATACTTGTTCTCAGCTCTATAGAAAATAGCCTTTCTATCATACAAGTAAGGACTTCCTAAAACAATTCCACATATATCCAAAGGAATTATGTCTAACTCAACCTCATCTAAAAATGCTGACCCAAAAGAAAACTTGAGTTTGCACCATCTAGTCACTTGTAGTTGTGCTTTATCATTCAACCATCCTAATGGGTATGGTTTCTTGTGAGGTGTAGTTGCTAATCCCAATTTCTTTACAATTGCTTCAGAAATTAGATTTACTTGTGAGCCACTATCAAACAAAGTATCAATCTTTTGATTTTTGGAAATAAATCGAATATGGAAAAGCTCATGTCTTTTTCTCTCATTTTCTTCATCAATAACAGATTGAGCAGAATTACTAGTAGATGCTTTAGAATTCTTACCTTTTATACTTGTGGCTGCTATAGTTGTTTCATCTCCCAAGTCTGACCCCAAATCTTTCTGAATAGCTACAACTGTCTTCTTCTTGTCCTCGGACTTCTTAGGTCTCAGCTCTGGATGCAGAATCCAACAATGCTCATCATCATGCCCCTCCTTTTTATAGTGAGTGCATGAAGCTTTGGCTTTCTATGCAGTGTTAGCCTTCCTTGCTTTCCACTTCTGCTTTCTTTTCTCCTTGCTCTTGCTTATAGTGGGTTGGGATGGTCCCCCAACTTCTGGATTCCCATTCTTTTCTCTAGCTTCTAGATGAGTAGCTTCTATAGATACCTCATCTATACTAGTGGGATTAAACATGAGGATGGTATGCCTCATGTAGCTGTGTAGACCACCAATGTACTTCAAAAGAGTCTTTGGTGAGTCTAGTGAGACACCCAACATCAATGCTCTCTTTCTGAATTCTTGAGTATACCCTTGCACACTTTTCCCTTTCAACTATCAAAGAGTTTGCCAACTCATCATGGCTTGTTGCATGTAGGCCAATGGGTAGAACTACTTTTTTATTGCAGCAACAAATTCACTCTAGACAGAGATGGTCTTTCCATGCCTTTTCATATCAGCTTGGGTTCTACCTTCCCACCAAACGAAGGCAGTGCCTCCTAGGCGTAGGATTGCCAGCTGAATCTTACTCTTGTCTGATTCTATGTTCTGTACCCTACAATACACATCAACTTGTCTAATCCAGTTGTCCAACTTTTCAACATTTATCTCTCCATCATATATAGGCAAGTCAAATTTAACATCTAGCTTAATCAAAGATGTTTTCTTATTATGCACAGGGCTCTTAGGAGGTGTGAGAAAGCTTTCCTCTTTCCCCTTTCCTTTGGAGTGGTCATGGAATTTGTTAGTGTCAGTCTTTGAAACCTTCCTCCAGTGATCAAACATGCTCTTACAAAGTGATTTTAAGGTGTCAAGGTCAAATTTTTTCATTTCAGTGAGTCTTCAAGCAAAATTTGGTCACTATGTATTAGGTCTGGGGTTTGTTTTCACTCCTTTCAAAGTTGTCCAAATGTCGGTCCATGTCACCATTCAGCTGAGTGTATCATCATTCAGAGGTTGTCATCATCATGTCAGGTTCCAATGGGTCATTTTACACCTTGTTCATGCTTCAGTTGTGCCTAGGTAAGGTTCATTTCCCTCTCCTAGGGTTTTGAAGGTAATTTCTCTTGGATGGTCAAATCATCAGCAAAACTTGTATCTTGATGTTCATACACCTCCCCTATCCTTAATATACCTTATTAAACACTTCCCATCACTGATATCCCTCAAATTCCTCATTTTCACACAAACCCTAGTTTCTTGCTACAATTTGGCAATTTTCTAGGCTAGGCCTATGTTTTTCCCTTTTGGAACCCTTCCCCTCACTCAATATTTGAAATTCTAGTTTCCCCTACTTCCTAACATTCCTCCATACTTCCCAAAGTTTTCTCAAGAATTTAGAATCCCCTTATCCCCTTCATTTCACTTCATTTCGACAAATCCCCTGTTCCACACATCAGGATAGGTTTTACTCCAATGATGTTTATGAGCAAGAAAAGATGAATTTGGGAAAAATGAGAGATATTTTGTCCAAACTAGGCCAAGGAAAAAAAACCTCCTTCACGTTTTACACAAGTTTCATGGTTTTAGAGAAATGTCAAAAATACAGTTGCCTCAGGAGAATTGATGCACCTATGAAGTGACTATGGGAAAATCAATATTTCTCCTAGCTTGGTTGGCCAAATGACTTGCTTGATGAGTCAAATGATAACTAGACACAAAGATATTTACAATGAGCTAACATGAGCTCAATTTGGGGTTGAGGAAGACCTTCAAAAGTTGACTGCAACAGCACTCTGCCTTTAGGCAGCCTCATTTTGCACATTTTGACCAATCTTGGGCGATTTTACTTTTGACAGGGAAAATGAACTCCAAATTGAAAAATTCAAGTTGTGTTGGAAAGTAGACTCAATACTGTTTCCAACTAGTTATTCCACACCCAATTTGGACACTGGGAAGGCCTCGAAAACTGGTCTTCAAAAATGTGCGACGCACCTGGGTAGTGGCATGGCGCACCTGGTTGGCGTGGCGCACACAGTGCAAGTTTTACACTGGAATTCTAACTGGCGCGACGCACCAGAGAGGCATGGTGCACTTGTTAGTGGGCACGACGCACCTTCCTTTAAAGCTCGAAACTCCTCCAAATCTTTCCTCCAAGGCTTCAAAATTGCAAATTCCTCTTTCCAAGTAAGTTAAACATCTCCATATTTCCATTGCAAGGGTTCTCATCAGTGTTTATGGTCTTTCAATAGGTAAAAAACAAAACCCTAGTTCCTTGCACATTCAATTGAGAAAGCTACCTAGGGTTTGAAAAATTACAGTTTTTGTTGTCTAATTCCCATCCTACCATTTTCACATCCCCTCACTACAATTTCATTCACCTCTTTTCTCCTTCCCTCTTTCACTTACACTTACCTATCCCCCCTATCCCCAAAACTGAAAACCCTAATCCCTAATCCCACTACTCCCAAACCCTAATTAACATCCCTAATCCCTAATCCTTGTTCCCCAAACCTTGCCATTCCCCAAAACCCTACAAACATCATTAAAACCCCTTTTCACTCTTTTATTACCCTAATACACTCCATTTATCCTATTTTCCCATATCTCACTCCCCTAAAGTAACTAATTCCCTCATAAAACCCTAAATCCCTCACTAAACCCTAATCTCCCAAAACTATTCCCTTCTTTCCCCAATTTCATTTCCCAAGAGTAAAATCTCTTCATACTCATCACCATTGTCCTCTTTCATCCCTCTTTCATCATCATTTTTTCCACCATACCTTCATCTCATCATTTTCCTAAGACAAGCACTATGAGGAAGAGACACTCAGTGATAGTTCTATGGAGAAACATAAGCAGCAAAGCAAAGGCAAAGAGAAGATGCACGAGGATGATATAGATGACAAACAAGAAAGAAAACAAACAGTTGGAGGATAAGCAAAGCCTAATGGAGCTAGAAATGTTGAAACTGAAGAAGCAAAATGACGAAGAGGACCATGTCACTTTGACTTCCATTGAACAAGAGATAGAGAATGACAAGGAGTCTTGGTTGGAGAAGATGAACATGCACTTGGAGAGGCTGCTGGACAAGGCTAACAAGGAGAAGGACATGTTGCGGCACATTGCTTTTCATTCTTTGGCAAGAAACAAAAGTTGCAAAGCAAGAATTAGGACTTTAAAGGCCAAGCTAAGGAAAACTTTGAGGAGGAAGAAATAGCAAGATAAGCTCAAGATCTTGGCTGAGGTTTCATTAGCCCAACATAGCACTTGATGCAGGACACTCAGCCCAAATTTCAAGAAATTTGGGATACTTTTTGTCAATTTTGAATTTTTGGAGCAAAACACAGGTTTTTCTGCCTGGAGCACCGCGCCACCTGCGCGCGCTTTTGCTAGGGACCTCCTGTTGAGTCCCAAACCTGCACTTCCCTATATACCCTTTTAGCCTTCTTTTTCCATTTACTTCGTCCACCAAGCTGTCAAATCGTTGCATAATAGTTTAAAAAGAACTTATGGAATGGTTTCCTAACTATGCTTATGACTGTTGTTTGATTTAGATTTTTGTTTAAGCAGCTGCGGAAACTTGTCACTTTCCGCAGCTAGCCCAAGTTTCGCAGCCATTTTGTTAAAGGCTATGTTACAGGTGTCCAATGGAGAAACCAACCACATGGGTAAGCTGCACGTGACGTGTACATGGGGTGTGTCCCCTCAGATAAGCCAAATCATTTATAAACAGTCGTGGTCAACGATGGTCAAAGGAAGGGCCAAATGAAGAAGTCCGTGGTGGCACGGCTCTGTTTTGCCCACGTGAAGGTTTGCGGGGCACGATCCTTAGTTTTCAGAGGTATTGGCACACCTGGAGAGCAACCCGTGAACTAAACCAAGCAGCCACCACTCCATGAATTCATGACCACCACGCTAGATCTCGGCTCAAGGGATTTACGTGTCTCTTAGCAGCATAAATCTAGGAATTAGTTGCAGCATCTTTTTCTTATAAATAACGCGTTGATATACGCTGAAGGGATTAGCTTTCATATTGTAATTTCGACTGTTGTCACCCATTGTACTGCATTTCACTTTAAATACATGAGAAGACAATTTTTCTGAATCGGATTTATGACTAAGTGATTGACTGGTCGAGGTTTCAGAGGGCCCCTGTACACCACAGCCTTGTATAGTTTCTACTTGCTTTCATTTACTGTTTTCTTTCAACCATTGCTTGTATATATAGTGTGTTGTTATAATGATCATTACTGTCTATATTTCCTTTATGTTTCTTTTCTAACTGTTAGTTGATCAGTGCTTCTTTTACAAGTTTTGTTGTAGGTAGCCCGGGCAGATTTACATATTTTTTTTAGATAACTACTGACATATGAGATCATCTTGTCCTTCCTGCTAATTTTCATTTTTTGAAGTTTAATTCCAGCACTATCATTTTTTCAAATTGTGTTTTGCTTATTTATTTTTCTGCTACTTAGACATCATACTACTCATTTGTTTATGGTTTCTTTCTATAGTCAAGTGACTCTATTAGTAAGGAATCGGAATATTACTTATTGTAGTATGATTTAGTTTTCTTTCTTGCAATTTAAATATCATATTGCTTAACTTGTTCATGATTGCTTCCCATAAGGCAGATTGAGTTGAAGGGTAAAGGATCAGAAGGTTTGAAGTAGTGTGATTAGTTTCCTTTATTCAATTTAATTTCCTGCAATTTAGATATCATATTGCTTAACTTGTTCATGATTGCTTCCCATAAGGCAGATTGAGTTGAAGGGTAAAGGATCAGAAGGGTTGAAGTAGTGTGATTAGTTTCCTTTATGCAATTTAATTTCCTACAATTTAGATATCATATTGCTTAATTTGTTCATGATTGCTTCCCATAAGGCAGATTGAGTTGAAGGGTAAAGGATCAGAAGGGTTGAAGTAGTGTGAATTAGTTGCTTTGCTTTCAGTTTTTGAGTTGCTTTAAGTTTAGTTTTTACTTTCTTTTTCATACAACAGTAAGGATACTGGGCCATTGTCATTAGTTCACTGTTTGATACATTTACTTCCTCTTAAGAATTGATTTCATTACAGTTATTTTAGAGCTTTCTTTTTGAACACTTTTAAGTTTGGAAAATCACTGTAGAAATCATCATTACCATCCATACTTAACTTTCATTTTCGCCATCACACACTAGGGAATCCATAAAAGATAAATCCAAAAACAAACAAAAAAACTCAAAAACGACAAAAGACTAAGAAAATGGTTATCTTGTACATATAGTACACTTCACTTCATCAGTTTACGAATCCTGGATTGACATTTTAATCAGCAATTTAGAGCAAACTAAATTGACTAAACACCTCCTTTGGAGGAAAACTCAACATTTTTGGATTCCTCAGGAAAAAATATGAATGCCCACAAATGACCAAGAAATTTTGTCAAGTTTTGAGCTTCCAAAAGGGTCAAAAACACCTCAAAAATGCCCTTTCTTCCCACTTTTTGGCTGCACAGGAAGCAGTGTTGGGAGAACTCACTTTTGGAGGGGAAAATAGACACCAAATTTAGAAATTCCACCTGTTATGGAATGTAGATAGACAAAAATTTCCAACAAGACCACTTGGAGAAAATTTGGTGCATCATAAGGCCTCCAAAATCAGCTGCAAAAGTGCGTGATGCACAAGGACAGTGGTGCAGTGCACAGGATGGAAAATTGATTTTTTTCCCCAAAAACTCTATTTTTTCGCCTCGTTTTTTCTCAGTTTGACTTTTCTCACTCTCATAGTCAAACTAATGATGTAATTTGATGTAACTTGATGGAATTTGATGTAAATATGATAAAATTTCACTCATGGAGGTAGATACATCATGAAAAGGTAGTTTTGAAACTGAATGAATCAGTTTCCTAGGTTTTAGAGGCAAACTGTTCCACTGCCTACTTTTTAGTTCTTAGTTTAGATCTAGTTGAAACAACTCCTAAACTCATGAATTAGACCCCTAAAGCCTAGCATGAGTTTTTTTTTGCCTATATCTATTAGTTTTTTAGTCATTTGTAAAGGTTGGACTCTTGTGAATGCTTTGAGCATTATTGTACATTCATCTCTGCAGTTTGGCAAAGGAATAGACCAGGGTTTGCAACATTTTGTGGGATTCTTGTGGCAACTTGATTTGGTACTGTTTTTTCCTTCTGTAATACAAGTTTACATGTGTTTATGTATGCCATCATCTCTTTCTGTTCAGTTTAACTAAATGAATCAAGGATAAAGGTAGAATTCATTGATGTTACAGTGCTCTACCTAGGGTTTGTTTAGTTATTTATGTTTTCAACTGTTTGAAGAGGATCCCTGAGAATTTCATGCCCTCTCAAACTCCTCAGTAGTCTTAATACTCTCCATCTCACTTATTTCAAAGTACTAAACCATTTGCCTACCTCGCCCCACAGAAACCTCTGCAAGAATGAGTCCATTCCCCGGACCCAAATCTGCCTTTCACATTTGAGCTAGCAAACCAAAATTAAATTAAATCAAACTCCTCTCAAAATATACCTAGCCTAAAATTAGTCTTTTCATCAGTCGTCTCAAGCTTTATTGATCATACTTTCGTGAAATTGACCAGGAGAGAGCCCTCTCCCGACCTGGTAGGGCTAGCTACTAGGTTAAGCATGGTTTGATGTTACCCTAGATCCTACCTTTCTCAGCCTGAGGTAGATTTAGGCCCTAATAGAAGTGAGACTCATCTTCTTCTTTATCTTGTTTAGAGCCTGACGAATCTTCAACCTTTTTCTTTCTAAAGTATCTGTACATTTCTTCAACCATAGACTTTATAGCTAGGAAACTCTCTATGAATTGAGGGTCTGGTCCACAGAACCTTCCTCTGACATTGTATTTCGAGAATAGACTCTCCCAATTTCAGGATTAGTTTCTACCAACTCTCCTTCTCCTAATTTGAGCTTTGATCTCGTGAGCATTCACAGCCAAACCAACACAAGCTTGTCTAACCTTACAGCCTAAAGCTCTGATACCACTTGATCTGATATTCACCCTATGAGTGACATCAGTTAAAGATTTATTAAACAAAGGTATTACAGACTCATGTTTTGGTGTGTGTTCTATGTTATTGCAACAACGGATTGATCAGATTGCCAATACACAAACAATAAAACAGAAAGATAGTAGAGAAATACAGTAAGCAAACATAAAGACACAAGAAATTTAATAAGGAGTTCACCCTATTCTCTAGGGCTACATCTCCGGTCTAGCTTTCAGTGGTGGCCTTGTTTTATTGTGCCTTTAAGTAGAGAATTACAATACAAGGACTCAATGTGAGTTCTCCTGAAGCAGGTTTTGCTTGGCAGGGTGGTTCTTGGATTCCCCAAGCCACTAGAGTGCACAGACTCTTCTTCTTCTGCTAGCTCTGTGACCTTCTGGTCTACAATGGCAAGAGCCCAATGTGGTACTCAGCCTGGACAGATCCTCTATGGGATGAATTGAGTCTTCAAGCTCTCTAGTGCTCGATGCTACTGCTGGAAAGCTCAACCCTCTGTCTCTTCTTATTTGCTTTACTACTCTCTGTGTTTAGTCCTCCTCTCAGGGTTCATTGTTCCACTTCTTCCGTCTCTCGACTCTTTCTATTTTTATTCTGTCTCTGTTCATGGCTTTAGCAATTCATTCCAATGCCTATTTGGTTCCTCTTCTACCTTTGTCAATTCTCCTTCTACATCTGCACTTGGAGTTCCCTGTTCGGTGTCATCATTAGCACTCAGGGAGTGGCCACTTGTCCTCCTCTAAACGACGCCAGCATGTTTCATCGATTCGTTTCTTCAGTTACATCATGGATGCATTCTTCCTCCACCGTGGCAGTCAAACAAATTCCAAATCCTTCTAAAACGCGGCATATTCCCTCATCGATTCCACTTCCTCCATCAGGCGCGATCTTAGCCATTCGATCTGGGGCCTCCAGATTCGACGCCATACGCACGTTTCGTGCAGTTGACTTGCTCAACCAAGAGCATGTGATCAACGATGGTCTTCTCTCACCTCCGCCTACCACATGTCGATCGATGTACGGAATCGCTCCGCTCTCATCCAAAATCTCTTACCGTTTAAGGGCACCCTGATCAATATCGCCGGTTTTCTAGAGCGCGAGTCTCGCCTTGTACTTTCAGTGCTTTTTCCTTTTTCGCCCGCAGTTCTCCAGCTCCCCCACGCAACCGAGTCTTCAGGCTTTTCCTTCATGGCCCTATTCACCCAGCGATGCACGATTAGCTTTAAGCACACATCAAAAACCGCCTCTGTTTCCCGATCTGGGGCTCCTAGGGGCTACTTTGACCTCCTACGCGGTCTCCATGGGCCTTGGTCAACACACTTTGACCGAGGTCCTCATTGTTCTACATTGGCTACCATTGCCACTAGTTTAGGGTGTCTTTGATCGCTGTTTTGGATTTCTTTTAGATATTTGTTCAACCTGATACAGTCATGGTTCCTTGATAATCTTCTATGGATCTAATTCAGATCATCTACAAGTGAAAAGCATGACTTTGGCATATGACCTTTGATTGATATGATTATTGCACTATTGGAAAAAAAATTATTGTAGAAGAACATCACATGCTCTAACACTTAAGTGAGATATTTTTGACCCCCAAAAACATTGGATATTAATGCCTCAAAATGTCCTCAAGAGGTTTTAGACCCTAATTCTCCAGATTGGGAATTGTCAGTAAAATGAACCTGCAAGCTTATTCCTCCATTTTTTCCACTTTGAAAGCATTGAGATAGATGAAAACAATATAATGATACAATATAGATCAATTTTGTCAACTTAAAACTTACAACATGTAGTAAGAGGAGACATGTTATTGTGAAGCACCTCAATGAAGGAAAATAATATTTCTTGCCAATACAATTTTCTATAGAATAGAGGAAGACGTGTTGGACACAAAAAGAGTTATATTGATTGAGTTTATCTCATTAGTTTAACCATCTCTCTTGCTACCATAGATAAAAATAGCTCTGAATTAGTTGATATCCATAATCTAGAAAATATATATACATTTTGAATTAGAAAATCAAGTGATTTTTTTTTTCTTTAATTTTTGTGAAACAAAAATATAAAAATAGAACAAGATTTTTATTCAAAATATTTTCAATTGCATAAGTTAAGTTCATAATTTTTAATTTTTGTAAAGATTTATTTGGTAAAATAAGCAAGGTAAAGCACAAGATTGGATAAAATTCGATAGAGAAAAATGGTAGGATGATCACCAAATAATGCTATTAGACAAATTGGAAAGCTATGAAATTAAATGTAACACCCTCCTCCCACATCTACCTAAGTAACTAGCCAATCAGGGTAAAAATGAGATGAGAGGCTACTATGATTGGATTCAACCTCTTAGGTGACCTTAAGGAAGTTGAATCAATGGAAACATCACACAAATTCAATCAAAATCAACTTCAAAATCCTTAGGAGACATGTCAGCCATTCAGATAGCGTGTCCCTGGGTCCCACTAATGTTCTGGAAATCTTAGGCCTCAGTCGCTCCCATGCTATGGTCAAGAAAGTGTCTAGAAACCCAAATTCACTCTCACAGGCTTGTTCGCCAACAACCAGAGACTAAAATTGCCAGTTTTGTGCTAGCGACCCAGAGATTTAAGCCACTTTTTTAGGCCGAGAGCCTAGGTCACTTCCAATAATGGAGTGATAGCCTAAAATCAGTAAAATTACAGGGAAATGATGATGAAAAATAAATAAGTTGAACAAGACCTTATCCAGACCCCTATTAGCCATGATAGGAATTTCATCAAACATATCATCAACATGTAACATACAAGTGTAATCAACATAATTAAGTGTAGGGATATCATACTTATCTGAGAATCGCTAACAACCATTGTTCCCTCATGCCATTTGATGCATTATCATCTATCAAACCATAGATACATTATCCATTCATTTACAATAAAAAAACATGCTGAGAGCCATAAATAGTTGTTGTCATAAAACATACTATTAACCACCATAATAGGACAAAAATATCATAAACATATCAACCATAAGATCCACATATAATGCATCAAAAATCTCATAGAAATACAAGGAGAAATAACCTTTCATTAATGATGCAAAATCCAAACCTGGGATGGCACTTCCACGTTCCACCCGACCATAGAATGGCTGAGCCAAATCTCTCTTTGTCCATTCACCCTCGTAACATATTCCAAATATGAATGGGGATCACTAGGCCAACACAAAGAACACATCATAATAGGTTTTACCGTGATCTCCACCCGATCATTAGGCCAAACAAGTATGGATTCCACTGTATTCCTCCACCTACACCGTGAGAAATTTTCCAATCTCCTAGTCTCTCAGGGTTTACCGAAATCCAAACCCGGATCACTAGGCCCTAAACTGAGAACCACTCTCTAGGCTTTACCACATATCTTGAACCTAGGATTACTAGGCCCAAAGGATAGAAAACAACGTCTTGGCTTTACCGTATATCATGCTATTCACCAGCGAGAATTCCTAGGCCCACCGAGGCAACACAATCTTAGCTTTACTACAACCCACAGTCTGGATTAGGGGTCACTATGCCAGTGGCTTTACCGTGATCCATAGTCTAGTTCAAGGACCACTTGGTCATGTGCTCTATCATTCAAATATCCACCCCACTTAGCTTCAAATCCATCCAATAATACATCTCAACCAAAACATGAGAACCCCATCATACCATGGTTATCTGGAAATGACAAGGCTAGGTTGAAAACATTGCTACATCTAGAAAAACCCATGCCACAATAGAAAAATAACCACATGAAATACCATGCATGCAAAATATAGCAAGGAAAAATAAACATGCAAGTCCATACCTGTAATTAAGTATGTTGTAGTTGCTTGATCCTGCCTTTCCTTGCTTGATCTTTACTTACTCTTGCATTCTTTGCCTTTCTTGCTCCAATTCCAAAATGCTCCAAGAAAACTCTTGTGTCCAAGAGTATGAGAGAGAGAGAGAGAATAATGAGAGAGATCCAAAGGTAAACTGACAAAAGGTTAAACTAACAAAAGCTTACCAATTGATCCTCAGAAGCCTTTTTATAGATGAGGACTCTATTTTCTTCATTTCCATTATTTTCCTTCATTTTCCTCCTCACATGCAACCTGTGACTGTTCACCTCCTTTTTCTCCTAATTTCCATTATTTTCATAAAGAATGTGCCCAAAATGCCATTTTTCATTTCCAAAGCCTTAATCATTGCCTTTGCCAATTTCCATATCCATAAATAGCCAAATGAACACCCACTAGGATGTCCTACCCAACATTCAGCTTGGAATAAGTGTCCCACCAACCTTGGTTATTACTTTTGCCTTTTTTTAACTTTTATTACATGAAATTTTCACCAGGGCTGTTATATAACCCCCCCCCCCCTTGGGAACATCATCCTTGGTGTTAGACCACACCAAGACCTCAACAAAACTATTGAAATAAAATATACTACCCATGTATCTTTATAACATAGCTCGATGCAATATTTACAATGATCACCCTATTGAAAAGAAACCAACATAATATCATGACACCCATACCTCTTATTGGAGCTTTATACCTTAGCTCATGGAGGTCTTTACATCCATATACATATGTACATAGAGAAAAATCCTCAAAACATATACCAAACCATATAATGAAATCACACCAAAACTGCTTTGTCTCAACCAGAAAACAAGGAAGGATACATAGCCTACAACTAATCAACCATCTCCCATGTTGCTTCATTGGGCTAAAAGTGCTTCCATTTCACTTTAACTTGCTCGATTTCTCAGTTCTGAAGCATGAGCACCTTTTCCTGCAATATACATGGAGGCTTCAGCTGGAATTCTCCATCTAGTTCCACCTATAATATATACCATTCAATCATATTATCAACATCCTTAACCTAATTCTTAAGAAAAGATACATGGAAAACATCACATAGTTTCATTGTCGGAGGTAGTGCAAGTCGATAGGCTACTTACACAATCCTCTCAATGATATTGAAGGGTCCACAAAACCGTGGTGCTAGCTTGGCACATGATCCAATCCACAAGGAGCTCTTCTTCAGTTTGATGCACAGGTACACCTATTCCCCAATCTAGAATTCATTGAAAAACCTGTCTCATTCTGCATAACTCTTCTACCTATCCTATGTTGTCTTTAGATTATTCTTGATCACCTACATTTCTTGTTCCATGTCTGCCAAGATATCTTGTCCAATCAATACCTTGCTAACTGAATCACTCCAACTGATGGGAGTGTTATAATTCCACCCATACAATGCCTCAAAAGGACTCATCCTCAATGAATCCTGATAATCATTGTTGTATGTGAACTCTACCAAAGGGATATACTCTTCCCACTTCCATTATTGATGCATCAAATACATCCTCAACATGTCCTCTAATATCCTATTGACTCTCTCAGTCTGTCCATCTGTCTACAGATGATAAATTATGCTGAAGGCCAACTCTGTGCCCAAACCTGCAAATAAATCCTTTTAAAACTTGGAAGAGAAATTTGCATCCCTATCTGACACAATCTTCTTTGGAACACCATGCAATCTAACCACATCTCTAATGAATACTTGTGCCACATCACTAGCTGAGAATTTATACTTCACTGGAATGAAGTGTGCAACCTTCGTTAACCTGCCCACAATGACCATGATGGAATCATGTTGTTTCATTATCTTCATCAACCCTGTAATGAAGTTTATGGAAATAACATCCCATTTTCACTATGGAATCACGATCGGTTGTAGCATTCCACCTGGATATTTACACTCTATCTTTACTCATCAACAGTCGAAACATCTCGCCACAAACTCTGCTACATCCCTCTTCAAATTCAACCAATAGTAAAATTTCTTCACTATAGTCAATGTCTTCTGATAACCGAGGTGACCTAAATATGGTTTCACATGAAACTCCCTCAATATCACCCTCTTGAGCTCACTGTTTTCCGGTACATATATCCTGTCTCAGAACCTGACCAATCCATCCGATGTAAGACAATAATCCATACCCTATGCACCTACTTTTGTACTTGTACCTATACCTATGCATGTACCTCTACTACTACCTGTACATGTACCACTACCTGTTCCTATACCTACACTTGTACTATCACCTGTACCGTACCATCACTCTGCTCAAACCTTTGCACAATCTCCATATACCTAACATCTTTCTGACCTGCCTACAAGATCCTATCTTGTAAGTCTGTCCCATAAGAGCTCATAGTTTCCAAGTGATGTACTTTTACCTGTCTACTAAGAGAATATTCCACCCTGTTCTCTTTACATTTGATGTACTTGATCTCAGAATCAAACTCGATGATCGTGGCCAACCATCTAACCCACCTAGCATTCAGATTCGGCTAGTCAAAAAATACCTCAACCCAATATGATCACTCATAAATACAAACCTCCTTCCAAGAAGATAGTGTCTCCACATCTTTAATGCATGTATGATTGTTGCTAACTCAATATCATGTGTTGGGTAGTTCTTCTCATACTCGTTTAGTTTTCGGGACTCATAACATATCACCTGTCCATCCTACAAAAGGACTCCACCAAGTCCTCTCTTGAAAGCATATGTGCATACCACAAACTCTTTTTCTAGATCTACAATCTATAGCATTGATGCATGTGTCAACAATTGCTTAAGTTGCTCAAATCTATCCTCACACTCCTCTATCCATTCAAACTTCCTGCCATTCCTCTGCAATGATGTAATAGGATAAGCAATCTATGAGAAGTTCTTGATGAATCTCCTACAGTATCCTTCTAAACCCATGAAATATCTCACCTCATCCACACTCTTAGGAGCTACCCACTCCATGATGGCCCTTATCTTCTCTGGATCTACTGCAATGCCCTCCTTGGAGACAACATTCCCCAAGTAGTGTACCTCAGTCTGAAAGAAACTACACTTGTTGAGCTTAGCATACAACTGATTCTCTCTCAACAACCTCAACAGTACTGCTAAGTGCTCGGAATGCTCCTGTTTTTAGAATATACTAGTATATCATCAATGAACACAATAACAAACTTATCCAAATATGGATGCAACACATTATTCATCAAGCACATGAATGTAGTTGGAGGTACATTTGAGCACATGAATGTAGTTGGAATGAAGTGTGCAACCGTTGTTAACCTGTCCATAATTACCATGATGGAATCATGTTGCTTCATTGTCTTCGGCAACCCTGTAATGAAGTCTATGGGAATAACCTCCCATTTCCACTCCAGAATTATGATCGGTTGTAGAATTCCACCTGGATATTTACACTTTTCCTTTACTCTTTGAAAGTTGAAACACCTCGCCACAAACTCTGCTACATCCCTCTTCAAATTCGTCCCACGGTAAAATGCCTTCACTGTTGTCAGTGTCTTCTGGTACCCTAGGTGATTTGAATAGAGTTTCTCATGAAAATCCCTCAAGGTCACCTTCTTGAGCTCACTATTATCTGACACATATTTATTGTCTCTGAATTTGACCAATCCATCCATTGTAAGGCAATAATCCATACCCTGTGCACTTGAACCAGTACCTGTACTACCACCCATACTTGTACCACTACCTGTACCTGTACATGCACCTGTACCTGTACTACCACCTGTACCTATACTAGTACCTTGCTATAACTTGTGCAAAATCTCCATATACCTGAAATCCTACTAACCTGCCTGCAATATCCTATCTTATAGATTTGTCCCATAGGAGCTCATAGTTTCCAAGTGATTAACCTATACCCGCCTGCTGAGAGAATCTTCCACACTATTCTCTTTACCTTTGATGTACCTAATCACAAAATCAAACTCACTGATCATGGCCAACCATCTAGCCTACCTGGCATTCAAACTCGGCTGGTCAAACAAATATCTCAACCCAATATGATCACTCATAAGTACAAACCTCCTGCCAAGAAGATAATGTCTCTGCATCTTCAATGCATGTATAATTGCTGCCAACTCAAGATCATGTGTTCAATAGTTCTACATGTGCTCATTTAGTTTCTGAGAATCATAGCATACCACCTGTCCATCCTGCATAAGGAATCCACCAAGTCCTCTCTTGCAAGCATTTGTGTACACTACAAACTCTTTTCACGTATCTGCAATCTATAGCACTGGTGCATGTGTCAACAACTGCTTAAGCTGCTCAAAACTAGCCTCACACTTCTCTATCCATTCGAAATTCTTACCTTTCCTTTGCAATGATGTAATACGATAAGAAATCTGTGAGAAGTTCTTGATGAACCGTCGATAATAGCTTTTCAAACCCATGAAATATCTCACCTCATCCACATTCTTAGGAGCTACCCACTCCATGATGGCTCTTATCTTTTCTCGATCTACTGCAATGTCTTCCTTGGAGACAACATTCCCCAAGTAGTGTAGCTCAATCTAAAAGAAACTATACTTGCTGAGCTTAGCATACAACTGATTCTCTCTCAACAACCTCAACCCTGCTGCTAAATTATTGACACACTCTTCCTCATTTTTAGAATATACTAGTATATCATCAATGAACACAATAACAAATTTATCCAAATGTGGATGCAACACACTATTCATCATGCACATGAATGTAGCTAGAGCATTAGTTAAGCCAAATGGAACAACAATAAACTCATAATGCCCATACCTGGTCCTGAACACAGTCTTGTAAATGTACTCTTCTTTGATGCGTACCTGATGGTATCCAGATCTGAAGTCAATTTTCGAAAACATTGTTGATCCCTTTAGCTAACGAACAAGTCATCAATCCTCAGTAAAGGGTACGTATTCTTGATAGTCACTTTGTTCAACAACCTGTAATAAATGCATAATCTGAGAGTACTATCTTTCTTCCTCAAGAACAATATTGATGTGCCCCAAGGTGATACACTTGGCCTAATGTATCCCTTGTCTAACATTTCCTTCAACTACAAAGTTAACTCAACTAACTCATGTGTGCTCATCCTATAAGGTTCTTTTGATGCTGACGCTTCCCCTGGAATTAACTCAATAGAAAATTATACCTCCCTATGAGGTGGAATCTCTATATTGCCCTCAAGAATACATCCTGAAACTGTTGCAAAACTAGGTACATGTTCAATGCATCTACATCCTCAACCTCCTTACTCTTATCACTAGAAATGTGTACTGCAAATAACATACACCTTTCCTGCAGCTATGCTTTTCTTGCATAGTTTTCACCATCCTAACTGATGTGGCTTTCTTCTTACCTTGTAAGACTCTTGGTTCCCCATTTTCATGAAAAAATTCAGTGGATTTTTCATAGAAGTCTACCTTGGTTCTATGAAGATACAACCTATCCATGCCCAACAACATATTGTATGATCCCAATTGTAATAGAATTAAATTTGTTGTGGTAAGCATACCATTCAAGTCAAATGCACAAGCTCTTACCCAATGATGAACTCGCTTCTTTGTACTTGTAGCCAACTACAATAACCAAGATTTTGCATGTAATTCCTTATTAAAACCACACTTATCCACCAAGTCAGGACTAACATAGCTATAATTAGATCCAGGGTCAATAAAAATAGAAATAACTCTTACCATTGATCTCAATGATAGATGCATGGTGTTCTTCCTACCCGTTGTCTGCCACTACATAGATACGTGTAATACTCTAACCAACATCCCAAATAGTCTACACCTCATGTGAATTATATTTCTTATGCCTACCACCTTTTATGATGCGAACAATCTCTCCTAAGGTACTCCTCACCACATGTCCAACACTCCAACCGACCAATGCCCTCACTTCTATGTTGTTACTGTCGTTGTGACCCATGTCCCTGTCTAGCTACATTAAATCTATTTTGTGGTGCCACATTTTCTTTCCCATCTGCATTCTAAGGCATTTCTCTCTTAGGCTGCCATTTACCTTTACCTTTATCTTTTCCCTTCCATCCATGCTAAGACTCATTCTTACGATTTGACTATTCATAGTAATGCTTCAGTTTCCCAATGACTTCCTCAAGTGACCGAAGCTCATTATACTCAATATGATCTCTAAATTCTAATGGAAAACCACTGACAAATCTCTGAATGTTAGCATTCTCATCAGTAATATAGTGTACATACCTCAATAGCTCTAGAAACTTGGTCGTTTACTCTTCATCTGTCATTGATCCCACTTTTAGCTCATAGAATTATTTAGCCTTATTGTCATAGTATCTCTCTGACAAGTACTTCTTCCTGAAAATCCTCTTGAACTCTCGCCAACTCAATTAATCTATCCTAATGTCTCTAACCCACTTAACATATTCCCACCAAATATCTACTTTAGCTTTCAAGTTGGAGATCGCTACTCTGGCCTTCATGTTATCTGTTTACTCATGAAACTCAAAGAATTTGTTCATCCCAAGTATCCAAACCTCTACATCTTCCAAATTCTTCACATCTCCATCAAAAGTAGGTGGTTTTTATTTCTTGAATTCATCTGGAAAGTATCTCCTATCATTCCTCATATAAGGATGATAACGATGACGATCATGATGTTGATCAGAATGAAAACTAGAATAATATTTGTACCCATCACCCCTCCTATTTGGAGTGTCCAACAACATTCCATCTCTCACTATGTCTAATCTATCTGACTTGTTTCTACCAGGAGACCTATTTCCATATGCCCCATTAGTTCCATCCCCATGTCCATGGCTAATTCGAAGTGGAGCTTGTCTCTGCAAGTCTAACAAACTTTGAAGAAGTATAGCGTTAACCTCTGCTTGATTCTCTTGTGCATGTATGTTCCGATCATTATCTACCTTACAACTCCTTATCTCTTCCTTTTAGCTTCTCAATGTATCAGCCAAATCAGAAGTATGCCCCACACCACACTGCTCATCCAATGCATAGGGAGATTCTATGTAGTTTACCACCTTGCTAGCTATTTGGTCTCTTTCCTACAATGCATAATATGTCAGATTGACCAAATCACAATAAATCAACATACCTTAATATAGCTCAGGAAGGATACCTTTTCTGCAATATCACCAAATCAGCGTGATACATGTATAACATAATCATAACAACATATAGACATTGCAAATAAATGTATCAACACATACACAACACTCTAGTTAGGGTCCAATCATCAATGCAAGGCCATATCAACAATTCATGCCATGACCTCATGCATGACAAAAACCATTGTACACATTGCCACATGCAACCAACAAAATGCATAAGTAATGGCTAACCGACTAGACATATGCATAAATGCATGTAGTCATGCATAAGTGATCAATTCTTGTAATCAACCTACAAGACTGATAAAAGTAATCAAACCTATAAGAATGTAGCCTAACATACAAGGATGTAAGTAGGCAACATAAATCAACATGTAAGCGAAATATAATCCATATGAAACCAATCACATACTCATGACAAATACATTCTATGAAATCAATATCAAATTATCCATGGCAACATTACTACAACCATAATTAATCATCAAGCAAATGCAACAATCACATGGAATGCAAGTGTTAGAGACACACATGCAACTGAAATGCATGCATGACCAACGCACATCACTCATCCAGTCTGAGGGTTGAACCATGCTCTGATACCACACGGTAACACCCTCCTCCCACATCCACCCAAGTAACTAGTCAATCGAGGTAAACATGAGATGAGAGGCTACTATGATTGGATTTGATATCCTAGGTGACCTTAAGGAAGTGGAATAAATGGAAGCATCACACACAATCATCCAAAATTAGCTTTAGAATCCTTATGAGTCATGTCAGCCACTTAGACAACCTGTCCCTGGGTCCCACTGATGTTCTAAACGTCTTAGGCCTCAGTCGCTCCCATGTTATGGGCAAGAGAGTGTCCAGAAACCCAAAGTCACTCTTGCAAGCTTTCCTACCAGCGATAGAGACTAAATTTTCCATGTTCTTGTAGAAATTCTCATTGTAGATCAACATATTAAGCAATATACTAAAACACAATACAAGATCTACTTCTACAACACTTTGCGGAATCTTAATCGAATTGAGAAAGATCAAGAGAACACATATAACTGAGAATGAGAAATCAATCACACATAACACAGAAGAAATAACCTGGGGAAAGCCTCATCCTAAAACCCCAATCTCTTTATTATCATACAAGTGGAAATCTTGTTCAAGTTACAAAAAGAATCAACTATCAAGCTATCCTACTCTCTCTGCAATCAAACAATACAACTCGTTGATTGAACAGACATAGTATATGTCCTTCTCAAGACCTCCAAGCCTCTTATTTCCTTGTGCAGTTTTTCTTGGGGTCCAGTGAAGCCACATGTGTGAATTGGCTTCATCACACCCACAAAACCTAAAGGAGTAACTGCGCAATCCTCAAGGAAATAATTCCTTCTGCATGCAAGGAATATTCACAATGAAATATTCTAGCAACTGATAGTACACTGTCCCTCCATCTGATCTCAACTGGGTCTCTGTCTGAACTGACATGCATGAGTTATTTATGAGAGAATATTCAGTTATCTGAAGTGCAACAGTTACATGCATGCAAGCATTAACTAATTGAACTTACATTAATTCAACAAATTGTTTGAATTAATCTAACTGGACTTGACTCAGTTAACTGAGCCAACTAATTACAACTCAATATTACAACTCATCCTTATCTCTTTAACTGATGGATAAATTCCTCAATTAATGGAGAAACTATTGCATGTCCCCACATAAACTTCATGCTTGATTTTCCTTAACTAATTAACTCAAGATGAATTAATTAATTATTTTGCAAACAACTGCTAAGATGAAATTCGAATTTTACTTCACTATTTTAGTTTAGGGACTGACTAAAATAGGAAGGTATCCCGAAATGCTATTTATAGAATGCTATTTTTAGAACTTCCATTTTTCATTCCTTGTTGCTATGTTCAATACTGGTTGAACTGCTATTTATAGCAGTGCTATTTTTAGCATTTCTATTTCTAGCTTTTCTTGTTGCTATTTTCAAGACTCCCTCTCAACAAGAAATGGATTATCAGTAACCCCAATCCTGTCTCTGTGGAACTCGAACTTCCATTTTGACAATGCCTTAGTCAAAATATCTGCGTCATGTTCCTTGGTCGAAACATACAGCAACAACATGATCCTCTTGACCGCACAGTCTCGAAGATGGTGATATCAGATATCAATGTGCTTGGACCTATCATGAAAAACTGGATTCTCAGAGAGTTTGATACAACTCTGGTTATCGCAGTAGATCACTGTAGGATCCATCCTCTAACCAAACAATCCCACTAGAATCTTCTGCATCAAAATGGCCTCACATGCAGCCTGACTAGCAACCATGTATTCAGCCTCTGCTGAGCTAAGTGCAACTGATCTCTGTTTCTTGCTATACCAGGAAACTGCGGCTGAACCAAGGTTGAAGATTCCTCCAGAAGTGCTCTTTTGGTCTGATGGACTCCTGACCCAATCCGCATCTGTGAAGCCATGAAGCTTCACTACCTCTGTCTGCCTGTACCACAATCTGAATTGAGATGTGCCTCTGAGGTATCTCAGCACATGCTTCACTGCCTTCCAAAACAGCTTGGTAGGTTGAACCATAGCTTGACTCAGCTATTTCACTGCAAAGCATAAGTCAGGTCATGTGTTCACTAGATACATAAGTGAACCCACCAGCTGCCAATAAACAGTAGCAACTACTACCTCACCTGAAGTAGCATCCTCCTTCCTCTAGTTCCCAGCTAGAGTAGTCTGCATGGGCTTGCACTTCTCCATGTGAAAGTGCCTGAGTATCTCATTAGCATACTTGCCTTGAGACACAAATACTTCACCATCTTTCTGTCACACCTCCATGCCTAGAAAGTAGTGCATAAGGCCCATGTCCTTCATCTCGAACTCTCTTGCAAGGTCCTCCTTGCAAGACTGTATCAGTTGATCATTACTTGTCAAAATCAGATCATCGACATAAAGAACAATGATCAAGATTGTATCAGCTGATCATCACCTGTCAAAATCAAATCATCGACATAAAGAACAATGATCAATGGTTTACCTTCTACCATGATGTGGTAAAGGTTCACATCTGCTTCACTCTTGGTGAAGCCCAAATTAGTGAAATAACTGTTGATCCTGGTGTACCAAGCACGAGGTGCTTTCTTCAGCCCATACAAAGCCCTCTTGAGTTGGCACACATGCGACTCACGATCGAAGGTCTCAAAAGCCTCTATCTACTCAATGTACACCTCCTCCTCAATCTTCCCATTGAGGAATGCTCTCTTCACATCCATCTGGTGGATCTTCCACACCATCTAAGCTGATAGTGCCAACATCGATCTAATCGATGAGTACCTTGCTACGAGAGAAAAAGTCACATCATAGTCAATCCCCTTGACTAGTGAGAAACATCGAGAAACAAACCTTGCCTTATGTTTCTCAAAACTACCATTAGTTGCCCGCTTTACCTTATAAATCCATCCGGAACTCACCACTAACTTGCCCTGAGGCCTTGGGACAACATCCCACACATTGTTCTGAATGATAGAGTCGTACTCCTCTACCATTGCATCAACCTAGACTGGTTGTTGCACTGCCTCCTTGAATGAAGAAGGTTTAGTATCTACATGCTCCCCAACCAAGGGCATGTACCCAGTGTACTACTCGGGCGACCTCCTCTTTCTACACTGAGAATATGGTTGTCCCACATTCTCCCACACATCCAACATCAACCTATCATCTTCTGTTACACAGTAATTTGTCACCATCCCTGTTACTCCTCTTGTCGTACCTTAGAGGACTCATTCCGGGAGTTATAATAAGTGACAAGGGCTAAAAACACTTGCATTATGTTCCCCTGAGTATGTACTCCATGTTCCCTGAAGACACCTTCTGCAGATCATCCCTAAAAAGTGCTCTTTTTCCATTGGCGCAAGTCCATAGTATCCTACCCGCGCCAATAATGGAGATCCTCAAAAGAGGGCGCAACCATTGGCGCTCTATCTTAGAGCAACAGTCGCGCCAACCAAATTTAGTCGTGCTTTTTGCCTTAATGCACGTCCGACTGTTGTTTCCTTCATTACATGGAGCTTTTCTGAGGATAGAAAATCAGTTTTTTGTCGAGCTTTATCCATCTTTATGGCTTTTGCTAATTCCACGAAAGGTGTCCCGGTTCATCGCATCCTCCTCCCTTCTTCATCTATATAAGCTTGTCATTATACATTGGGCAAGCTAGTGCTAAATAGAGAGAGGTTATGCTAGTGATTTGGTGATTGAGTGATAGTAGTGATGATTATTGGTCATGGAGTGTTAGATGTTGAGTTCTTGGAGGAATGCTAGTGAGTGCTAGAAAGGTTATGCTGCCGGAGAAGAGATGCATGTCAAGACACATATAGTTACTCGCCCAGCCAGGAGAAGGGTCGACGTCAAAACAATGGTTGTAACTTTTCCTATTTATTAATTGATGAGCAACTGCTATTATAGTTCCAATCTCATTATCTATCATGGTGATATGTTGATTTATTTCCTTTCTGACTGAAATATAGTTGTGCCTTGGTAGTTTTTATGTTGGTATCTGTCTCTTCCTTTGCATGTGCAGGTATTCGTTATGATCTGTTGGAGCAAGGGAGCGAGGATATCAACTCTGCTTCAATCATAGCGTTGGACTCCAGGTTAGTCTTCTTGATTCACCTTTGATGCATAACTAGGAACTTGCGTAGCAGCGTGGTTTGTTTGTGGCTAGTTCTGTGATAGGCTAGTGGGATCGCCTCTGTCCGCAGAGGGGATTTACCTTACCAACAAATTGGCGACTCCACTGGGGAGTAACTCTTTGATTTCTGTCTTGCATGTTAATTTTCTTCTGCTTGCTTGAGTGCATGAGCTTCCTGAGTCAGTTTTGAGTTGATTCTTTACTGTTTGACCCATCTGAGCACTGTCAACCCGACCTGAGGTCGTATCATTTATCTTTTTAGTTGGCAAGCTTAATTGGCGCGGTTATTTCTCTGACAGTCGCGCCAGTTGGCACATGTTGCTCAAAAGCAACTCGCGCCAATTCTGTGGTAGCGCAAGTTGCAGACTGACAGTCGCGCCAGCTCTGTAAATTTTGCCTGTGTGTGGGTGGAAAGCTCATTCAGTCTCTTTATATATCTCTTTCAGCCTCTGGAACCGTGTTGAACCTCTGATTGACTGGTTTTAGCCTGTATCCCTCAGCTGTTTGCTTATTTCCAGTGACTTTGCATGTCTAGCCTTCTGTGGGAAGTTTCGGTCTCTTGATCATCCAGTCAGCTTGTTGATTGTTCTACACCTATCCAGTGCTTTGTTAAAGCTTGATCTTCTATACTCTGAATACTTCACTTCTAGCCTCTTTGAAGTTCACTAGTTTGTGTTTTTCCTTGCTTGCATGGTTCATTTTGTGTTTTAGAATTGGTTCTATTTCATTGACTGAACTTGGATTGTGCATATCTCTTAGAATTTGTTTACATGCATCATGCCATCTTAAAGGAAAGAAAAACAAAAAATCTCTTGCATTATAGTAGTTAGCATTTATTGTTATTTGTTGCTATTGAAAAGAAAAAAGGCAAAATTTCGTTTCTTGTTATTAGCTGCATTAGGATTTTTGTTCTTTGTTGAAGTGATCATTTCGTTTGTGAAAAAGATCTCAACCCTCCTGTAGATAGAATTCATCGAATCAAATGATTTAATTTCGGCATATAGTTTGCATGTAAGAAGTTTTCGAGATATCACATACGGTAGGACCAAAAAAAACTGAAACAGAATTAAAGATAAACTTTAAAATGAACTCAATGAACATAACAATGCATTGGAACATAACGCAAACACTCTAGAGGTCTAGGTTAGAGACGTGTTTCGGCGTCGTTAAACTTGGTAGTTTATCGTCGAGTGGTTGGGTGATTCCTCCACGGTGAAACGGTAGCTGCCAATACGGACTGTGCTCCCACGTACCGTCGAGTATATATTGGGAGACCCCTATAGGAATAAAGCCTTTATCCATAGGAAGCCGTGTCAGCCGCCCTACGATTCACAATGTAGTGAACACAGCATTCACGAAGATTGACCACCCGTACCCTAAAAAGTATTCTGTGGTTTTGCGAAAAGTTTGGCACACCCTCTACCTAGCATTCCAGAGCAGTCACTTTTGATCCTTTTCGGACTCCCTAAATGAAAAGGTGCCTCTGAGCGTCTTGTCACTTCATGCTCATTAAATATTCGAAGGAGACTAGAGTCATCTTTTACCCTTTTCTCGACTCTTAAAAAATGAAAAGGTTAAGTTCATTGTCTTAAAAATTATTGGCCACGATAACATCTACGCAATTAGATTTTGTTTGCGTTAGCTTGATTAGGGTTATTCCTCGTTCAATGGCAGCCTTTCCGGTGCCCACAGGCCAAGGTGTTCCTCCTGATGGGTACCCTCGCCCATTTCCTTCTTTTGGAAATGTTGGTGTTCAGTATATCGCAACATTGTCTTTGCCTGGGTTGACCAATGGTTTACCCGTATGGTTGTTTTCAAACTCGGTGGTCTCAAGTGTGATGAATCCTATCCCACCACCACCTCCTCCACCCGAACAACACCATGTTGATTCTAAGGTGGACCCCTTCCCTTCTTCGCCTATTGCTGCGTCCTCATCTTCTACTTCGCCTGGTGAAACCTTGGATTTCACTAACCAGGTGGCTAAGAAGAAGAAGAAGAAGACCAAAAAGAAGAAGTCTCCTAAGGGAAAGGTCGTATCTACCACGAAGCTATAAGAAGTGGAACCACCTTCTGCTCCTCCACGGAAGCTCCTGTCTCCTTGTCGATTATGCAAAGGGGACCATTTTCTTTCTGATTGTCCTGGCATTCCCAGGATCCTAGATATATGGTCCCGTGACCCGACTCGCCCCTTGCTGTCGCAAATTGACGATACCTTACTAGTTGGTAACAGAAAAGGGAAGGTTCGTTTCCCTTGTCGACTTTGTGAAGGTAATCATCTCCTTCGCCTTTGTCCACTGATGGATGAAGCTTCCCGTCTTTTGGCAAGTCTGTCGGATTCCTTACCCCAACTACCCGCTGGATATCAGCGTCTTGTTACACCTGCAGAGCGTCTCTCCACTAACCAAGTGATCAAACATGATTCCTCTTTGGTCCAGCTTTCTCTTCCTGAACCTACCTGTGCTCCGCCTGCTCCAGACCAGTCCCTGGTCGGAACAAGTGATTTATATTCATCATCTACGCACTACTTGATCATCAAAGATGAACCCCCTGAGTCCAAACCAACCGAAAGTCCACAGTTCAAGCTTACAAGTAACCCGGTCTTTCAAAAGGTCCAGCTTACAAGTGACCCGGTTTTGCCTACAGAGGTTCCATCTTTAGCTGCTCTTACATCTGAATCTAAACCAGACGAAAGTCAAAAGGTCCGGCTTACAAGTGACCCAGTTTTGCTTTCAGAACTTCCACCCCTAGATGATCCTACATCTGAATCCAAACCAGACAACAGTCAAACGGTCCGGATTACAAGTGACCTGGTTTCGCCTTCAGAAATTACCTCCTCAGATGATGTTATCACTACCAAGAATGACGAACCCACCGTCCAAATTCTATTCATTGACATAGACGTTAATGATCAAGTGAGCATCCCTCTCATTTCTTCACAACAGGAAGAAAGTCCATTAGAGGCATATCCAGCTGTCTATCCAGTCCCACCTCCGAGCAACCTAGTTATTTCCTTTAATTGGGATCAACTAGTCAATCCTCGGTTACCAGCCTCCATACCATTTCGAATTATAGTTCAAGTCTATCGCATGGTTATGGCTGGTACAATTATTGATGAAGGATCTCCTGTGAGTATCCTTTCTTCAACAACCTGGGAAGCACTTGGTTCCCCACTGCTTCTGCCTGAGATGCGAAGCTTTATAGGTTTCCATCGAGAAGTCACTCGACCTTTAGGAATTCTTCCCAATGTACCTATCACGTTAGAAGGGAAGACCATCCAAATGGGTCTCATGGTAGTCCAAGGTCCGTTAGATTACAATTTACTCCTTGGACGAGACTATATTTATCGCATACGTGCTATTGTGTCCTCACTCTTCAGAGTGATGTGTTTTCCGCATGAAGGAAGAACGATCAAAGTCGTAGACCAACTTTCATTCCCCGGTTCGCACTTGACATATAGCCATCTGCCATTCCTAAATGGTCATATTTCCACAGGAAATGCCCCAGCACCCAACCCGTCATTCTGATGACGACAGCTCACCCGGGCGCGTGACTGAAGCCCGGGGGCATCCTCCAATCGAGTCTTTCCAAGTAAACCTTCATTCCATCCACTCCGTGAATGCCATGAAGCTTGGGGGGCATGTACCTCGATTGGTATAATCATGCTGGGGGCATGCAACAATTTTTTTTTTTAACAAGCATAGTTTTTCGTTTCAAGCTTGTGTAAAAATGAAACCGAATCCAAGCAAAGTTCTTCATGGTTCAAGCTTGTGTAAAAATGAACCCAGTTACATCTCGTGATTGCCTTTTATCCGCTAAAATTCTGCTAGATGAGCCTTGGTTGTTTCATTCCACCGCCACCATCTTTTTGGCCGATCATATGCTTTCACTTGGTTGTTTCTCCTTTCCTGAGGAACCGCAACGATGAGTGGTCTTATTAGCCAGCCTCTTAACCTTTACGTGTTTCAAGTAAAGTTCCACCATTACCGGAACTAGTTGCTATCCCTTATACCACTCGTTCCTTCAGGACGAGTCGCCTTTACGCTCTTTTCTGACTCGTAAAATATGAAAAGACTGCCGAGTATTTTTCCCTTTTTGACTCGTTAAAGAAAATAAAAATGGAGGTCCGCTTTCAGCTCTTTTCTGACCATTTAAAGAGGAAAAGATTGCCGAGTCGCTCCTCTTGACTCGTTAAATGGTGATAAGGGGCGGTCGTATTAAGTTCTTTTTGTCGACCGTTAAAACATAAAAAGATTACCGGGTTTTTTTCGTTTCAAACTCGTTAGTGGTTACGAAACGACGTGGTTTTGACCGCTTTTTTACTTTTTCAGGTCGAAGTCACTAATCATGAAAAGTACTCCTCGATCGTAATGATCGGGCGGTTCTTTCGGGTATTATTTTATACTTTTTCGGGCCCGAGAGACACAACTTTACGAAAAAGGACATCCCTGGAGTTTCCTTTTCTGCTATCTTTTCAAACTCTCTAAACAAGAAAAGACGCCGAGTTCTTCCTTTGTCAGACTCGTTAAAACTTAATGACATCGGATTTTGTCACAACACAAGCATATGCTATCCCCATCAAGCTTGTTAAAAATAACTGGGGTACTCACCAGAAATGGTGGGGGAAAATAAAAAAATTTTGAACCATAATTGTTACCATAACGGCAGTATGTCGCTCTTGAACATGGCACTTTTTGCTTTCGTGTCCAGGGTGGGGATATTTCATCTCATATCTTTCACTTGCTTCCATGGATTTGGGTACCCTATTTGACCTCTCATTCACTCATTGCCTCGTCATAATGACCTTTGATACATTGATGTCAAATACTGCCAATTCCGTTGATGTGTCGCCGATATGTTCAAGAGAAGTTGACCTCTGCAAATAAACAACCTCCCTCTGATAGTTCGCACAATCTTGATTCACGACATTATCTCTCTGTCTCGTGTCGATGATGTGGGAAACATTATGGCCCACCTTCGATCAAGGTCACTCCCTGTCGACTTCAACTCATTATCCAGGAAGTTGACCTAGAGACTCCCTTCCGGTGCCTTGGAGCCTGCATGCCTCAATGGCAGGTTCTTCGTGTTCGACGTGAGGTTTTCATCATTGGCCTCCGATCGAATGATTCTACGGGTGTTCGACTTCAGCTCATTAATTCACATGCCGTAGATTGTACCTATAGTACCTTGAGGGCCATTGTCATTATTGGTGGTACCTCCCGCGTCTGTTAACAGTTTCCATTATTGACTGGTAATCAGGCGATGTTCATGCATGTTCGACTTCAGCTCATATATTCACATGCTTGGACTTGTACTCTTGTTCGGGTCGAGATGGAGCGCAAGACCCTGGATTGTGTCTGTTGTAATCCAGGCGTGATTCTTGGTACTTGACTCATTCACTGGATGGCTGCGACCATACCTGAGTCAGTTCATTGATCCTAACCAGATGGCTGCGTCCATACTATGGATCCAGATTATTTATGTACTCTCTTATGGATGGCTGCGACCATGCCATGTACATCATGTAATTGAACTATCAGTCATGTCTCTTAATACAGCTCCTCAGCGGCAGTAACTATATGTGCTCTTGTGTGCTCTTATGTGCATTCTGGTAAAGCATTTCACCCCTCTCCACCTCTCGGACTTCATGCTTTAGGGGGCATCTGTTACACAGTAATTTGTCACCATCCCTGTTACTCCTCTTGGCGTACCTTAGAGGACTCATTCCGGGAGTTATAATAAGTGACAAGGGCTAAAAACACTTGCATTATGTTCCCCTGAGTATGTACTCCATGTTCCCTGAAGACACCTTCTGCAGATCATCCCTAAAAAGTGCTCTTTTTCCATTGGCGAAAAGTCCACAGTATCCTACCCGCACCAATAATGGAGATCCTCAAAAGAGGGCGCGACCATTGGCGCTCTATCTTAGAGCAACAGTCGCGCCAACCAAATTTAGTCGTGCTTTTTGCCTTAATGCACGTCCGACTGTTGTTTCCTTCATTACATGGAGCTTTTCTGAGGATAGAAAATCAGTTTTTTGTCGAGCTTTATCCATCTTTATGGCTTTTGCTAATTCCACGAAAGGTGTCCCGGTTCATCGCATCCTCCTCCCTTCTTCATCTATATAAGCTTGTCATTATACATTGGGCAAGCTAGTGCTAAATAGGGAGAGGTTATGCTAGTGATTTGGTGATTGAGTGATAGTAGTGATGATTATTGGTCATGGAGTGTTAGATGTTGAGTTCTTGGAGGAATGCTAGTGAGTGCTAGAGAGGTTATGCTGCCGGAGAAGAGACGCATGTCAAGACACATATAGTTACTCGCCCAGCCAGGAGAAGGGTCGACGTCAGAACAATGGTTGTAACTTTTCCTGTTTATTAATTGATAAGCGACTGCTATTATAGTTCCAATCTCATTATCTATCATGGTGATATGTTGATTTATTTCCTTTCTGACTGAAATATAGTTGTGCCTTGGTAGTTTTTATGTTGGTATCTGTCTCTTCCTTTGCATGTGTAGGTATTCGTTATGATCTGTTGGAGCAAGGAAGCGAGGATACCAACTCTGCTTCAATCATAGCGTTGGACTCCAGGTTAGTCTTCTTGATTCACCTTTGATGCATAACTAGGAACTTGCGTAGCAGCGTGGTTTGTTTTTGGCTAGTTCTGTGATAGGCTAGTGGGATCGCCTCTATCCGCAGAGGGGATTTATCTTACCAACAGCTTCCCTTGAGCATTTTCGCCCATCTCTGGAGGTATCAGCATGAGTGGATGTCTCCACTCCCAGATCCTCTACATGTGGCTGCTTCGCATTAATATGAGGCTCCTCCTCCTTAGGAACTAAATGTTCCTCCTCTGCATGCAACTTGAGCTCCCTCTCAAGTGACACTTGCATGGCTTTCTACTCATTGAACTTCAGATCCCTGCGTACCACAGTCCTCTGAGTGGAAGGTAGGTACACCCGATAGTTGTGGGGTGTATTCGTGTACCCCACAAGTATTCCCAACTCAGCTGTTGGGTCTAACTTCTTCCTAGCATCTTTGGTCACATGATAGTAAACTGATGATCCAAAGATTCAGAAGTGACTTACATCAGGTTGCTTCCCAGAATAGGCCTCCATAGGTATCTTCATTCCCAGTATATGGTGCGGGCTTCTGTTCTGCAGGTATATTGTTGTATTACATGCCTTAGCCCACAAATGCAGTGGTAAGATTTGGTCATGCAACATCACTCGTGCTGCTCCCACAATCAATCTATTCTTCCTTTCGGCCACCCCATTCTGCTGTGGGTTATGGGGTGACATCAATTCCCGTTTAATTCCTTCCGCAACGCAAAAGTCTTTAAACTGTTGGGAGACATACTCTCCACCATTGTCACTACGCAAGGCTTTTATTTTCTTTCCAGATTCTTTCTTCCAAGGCTTTAAACTCACAAAACCTCAAGAAGGTCTAATCCTTCTTTTGCATAAAGTAGATCCAACATCTACAAGAAAATTCATCAATAAAAATAACATAGTACCTTTGTTTAGCGGTGGAGGATGTAGAGAAAGGTCCACAAACATCTGAGTGAACTCACTCCAGGATTTCTCCAGCTCTACTGTCTCAACCTGGAAAGGAATATTTCACATACTTACCCAAGGTACAACCTTTGCATGTAATCATCTACTCAACTTTTCCCTTGGATAATCCGGTAGAAATCTGTTGCATGATCTTCAGGGCTCCATGGTGCAAGTGGCCCAGTCTTCTATGCCATAGCTCACCAACATCTTGGCTCTGCACCATCTCATCTTTGGAACTCAAAGCATCACATTCGTCTACCTCCAGCTTGTAGAGATTCTTAACACAAATTCCTATTCACTTTGTCTGTCCAGTACCAATATGCCTCAGGAATACTTTTCCTTTACTAAAGACTACATCATAGCCTTTATCTTCTAGAATAGTGACAAACACAAGATTCTTCTTTAAACCTGGTACATACTTTACATCAGTCAGAGTGAGGGGAGCTCCATGCTCCCTCTAAAACACAACCGTACCTTCACCTGAAACACAGTACTTTCCATCATCACCCATTTCGATCCACATCTGGAGATCCTTCTCCTCCAAGGTACTAAAAATATTCTTATCACCTGACATGTGGAATGAAGCTCCACTGTCCAGGTACCACACACATCCCACCATGGATGAAACCATGCATGAAATAAGTGAGAAATCTAGCTCAAACTGTGAGGCCAGTGCCTCACCATCATATCCCTTCGAGGGACCCTTCTTGGATTTCTTCTGTGGACAATTCGTAGCATAATGGCCCACTTCATGACAATGAAAGCATCACACTTTCGATTTGTCAATCTTCTTCCCACCATGGAAAGAACCAGATTTGGGATGGGACAGCTTCCCTTTCCCTTTCCTTGCCTTACTCGCTAAGGCTAGATTTTCCTCATCTTCTTGCTTCGATGAGGATCCATTTCTGGTGCTTCTTCTTATTTCCTCCTGCATCAGATCCAACCAAAGTCGTTCCCAATCTCGTAGTTTTTCTCTTCCATTAACCAAGTCTTGGTAACTATGCCATCTCTTAGGAAGACCAACGAGTGCAAGGCTCACCACGTCATCGTCAGCAGTCGTGATCCCTACACTTCCAAGCTCATCCTTGCAGGTGATGAGCTTGTTTAGATATGTAGAGATCGTGTCGCCCTTTTCACACTTGATCTTATGAAGCTTCTCTTTTAGCGCCAACTTACTTTGATCATTGCTATTCTAATATAAATATTTCAATGTTTTCCACATCGAAAACAGTGTCTCCTTCCCATGGAGGCTCGAGACAATGTGGTCTCGAACTCCCTCCAGGAGGATTCTCCTTGCTCTAGCCACACATTTCTTCCATTCTGCGAGTTGAGTAGCACCACTGGGCTTGGGGACTTCTTGATCAATGAAGTTTTTTGTGGAGGTAAATCCCCTCTGCGGATAGAGGCGATCCCTACTAGCCCAAATGGGGTCTATCAACAACCAAACAATGCTAACATGCAAGTTCCTAATTGCAAATCAAAGACTGATGATGAGGGCCTACCTGGATTCCAACGCTAATATTTGTAGAAGAGTCGTCGCTCTCGTTCCTTTTCTCTGGTTGGTCACAATCCCCACGATCCTCGTGAACAGACACCTGCACATGTAAATAACGACACAAACACAAGCATAAAATCCAATAGATGCAACTATATATCAGTTAGAAAGGATATAACTCAACATCATCACAAATAATAACTAGAGTGGAACCATAATGATAGTCGTCTATTATTGATAAATAACAAAGAAGAATACAACCATAGTTCTGACGTCAAATCCTCCTTTGGCTGGGTGATCAGCAACACATGCCTTGCAAAGCTTGTTGGGAATGGGGAACAAGCCTCTCTCTCCTTGGTCACTTGGATAAGAATCTCCTCACTTAAGATTTAGCCTCATGGAAATGAATAAGGCTCCTTTTAGCATGAACTTGGCAATTCTCAGACTTTGGGACTTAGAATTTGGAACTTGGAGACTAACTTGTCAAAGGAAAAAGGACAAGCTTTTATAGATAGAGGAGAAGGAGTTAGGGTCATCCACAAGATTCATGTGATTGGCTTTATCACTAAGAAGCTTCCATGAGAGGTGGAGAACTACTTCCCTTCTATGGAGATTCGAAGCCCAACTAAACTAACTCAAGATGGAATCAGTTCATGAATAGGTTAGGAAGAACCTTCGTAAGTTTGTTTGTTAAAAACTTTACCCAACTGGGCTGGCGCGAGTGCGACTCTGAGACAGAGCGCCAGCTGGCGCGCCCTCTTTGGAGGATTTCCCCCATTAGTGCGATTGATACACAGTGGAACCGTGCCAATGGAAAAAGAGCTATTTTTATGGGTATTTTGCAGAAGGTGTCTTCAAGGCATATGAAGTACATACTCAAGGGGATACAATGCAAGTGTTTTCAGGTTATGTTACTTCTCACAGGTCCCGGAATAAGTCCTCCAAGGTGCGGGAGAATGGGTAACAGGGACGGTGACAAATTACTGTGTAACAGATGCCCCCTAAAGCATGAGACCCGAGAGAGAGAGGGGTGAAATGATTTACAAGAACATGGCCAACTGAAAACACGGCCATCGGAGAACCTACATGAAGAACTACAACTGATATCTCAAGTACATGATGTATGTGGTATGGGCGCAGCCATCCATAGCAGAATATATAAGAATTTGGATCCAAGGTATGGGCGCAACCATCCAGTAAGGATCAATAAGTAGACTCAGGCATGGTTGCAGCCATCCAGTGAATGAGTCATGTAATGATCATAATAATCCACAAAATCGAAACCTGGATCCCAACAGACAAAATCCAGGGTCTTGCGCTCCATCTCGACCCAAACAAAGTACAAGTTCAAGCATGTGAATATGGGAGTCGAAGTCGAACATGCAAGAACATTGTCTGATTACCAGTCAATGATGAAAATTGTTAACAGACGCGAGAGGTACCACCAATAATGACAATGGTCCTCAAGGTACTATAGGTACAATCTACGGCGTGCGAATCAGTGAGCCGGTGTCGAACACCTGTAGAATCATTCGATCGGAGGCCAATGATGAAAACCTCGCGTCGAACACGAAGAACCTGCCATTGAGGCATGTAGGCTCCAAGGCACCTGAAGGGAGTCTCTAGGTCAACTTCCTGGATAATGAGCTGAAGTCGACAGGAAGTGACCTTGATCGAAGGTGGGCCATAATTTTTCCCACATCATCGACACGAGACAGAGAAGGATAAGATGTTTTGTGTGAGGTATCAGAGGGAGGTTGAGTATTCTGCATAGGTCAACTTCTCTTGAACATATTGGCGGCACGACAGTGGACTTGGCAGTATTTGACATCAAATGATCAAGGGTCATGGTGACGAGGTAATGAGTAGATGAGAGGTCAAACAGGATAACCCAAACCCACGGAGGCAAGTGTAAAAACAAGATGAGATGTCCCCACCCAGACACGAATGCAGACAAGTGCCATGTTCAAGAGCGACATACTGCCAACACGACAATGATTGTGGTTCCATTTTCCCCACCATTTCTAGCGAGTACCCCAGTTATTTTTATCGACAAGCTTGACAGGGATAGCATATGCTTGTAAAGTGTCATTTCGATGAAATCCAATGTCATCAAGTTTTAACGAGCCTGACAGAGGAAGAACTCGACGTCTTTTCATGTTTAGAGAGTTTGAAAAGACAACAGAAAAGTAAACTCCAGGGGTGGTCTTTTTCGTAAAGTTGTGTCTGTCGAGCCTGAAAAAGTATAAAATAATGCTCGAAAGAACCGCCCGACCATTACGATCGAGGAGTACTTTTCATGAGTAGTGATTTCGACCTGAAAAAGTAAAAAACGATCGAAACCACGTCGCTTCGTAACCGTTAACGAACCTGAAACGACAAGGGTCCGACAATCTTTTCGTCTTTACACGATCGAAAAAGGGTTTAAATACGACCACCTCTCATTTATGTTTAACGAGTTGAGAGGAATAACTCAGCATTCTTTTCACGTTTAGAGAGTCAGAAAAGAGTAGAAAGATGACTCCATTTTTATTTTCTGTAACGAGTCAAAAAGGGAAAAATAATCAGCAATCTTTTCATATTTTCGAGTCAGAAAAGAGCTTAAAGGAGACTCGTTCTAGAGGAACGAGTGGTATAATGGGTAGCAACTGGTTCCGACAATGGTGGAACTGCTCAAAACATGTAATGATCAAGAGGCTGGCTAATAAAACCACTCATCGCTGTGGTTCCTCAGCAAAGGAAAAACAACCAAGTGAAAGCATATGATCAGCCAAAGAGATGGTGGCAATGGAATGAAACAACCAAGGCTCATCTAGCAGAATTTAGCGGATAGGCGGCAATCACAAGATGTGAATTAGGTATGGGTTCATTTTTACACAAGCTTGAACCATGGAGAACTCTTCTTGGATTCGATTTCATGTTTACACAACCTTGAAATGAAAAACTATGCTTGTTATGAGTTCTCATGCCCCCAGCATAATAACGCAAATCAAGGTACATGTCCCCCAAGCTTCATTGAATTCAACAAAGTGGATGGAATGAAGGTTCACTCTCGAGATCTATGAAAGACTAGACTTGTATTTTACGAGATCTTAATCAAAAGACTCGATTTGGAGAGGGAGTTGTTTCATTTTTTGATGAGGTTGACACAGTGAAAGAACTATCCTCATAACCCTTGTTTCATTTTTTAACGAGCTTGACACAAGACAAGGAACTATGCTCCAGACCTAGTTCATTTTTTAAGGAGCTTGACATAGGAAAGTGAACTATGCTCTGACCAGACCTAGTTTCATTTTTTAAGGAGCTTGACATAGGAAAGGAACTATGCTCTGAACGAACTTCATCATAATGAACAGGAAGTCGTTGCTTCCAAGGGTGTCACTCCCGGTGGAAGGAAAACATCTTGGAAGTCAGGACCCAATGCCCCCAAGACATTATGCATGACGACATCATCATGGGATACAGGCACGGGGTAGGTAGCCATGTAGTTGACTTGCGGTGGGGCAGACACAACTGGTGGATAAAAACCAGGAGGGGGTGGCAGCTGCGCAGGAGGCACCGGGGGACTAAAGAACGATAATTGATCTATAGTCATGATTCTTCCGTTGTGTGGAAAGCAAACCACACGGAAAAGTGAAGAGACAAGGGCCCCCATGGCATAAACATAGTCACGGCCAAGGAGAAGACTGAAATGTAAAGCACCTTGGACAACTAGCACGTCCATATAGACGGTTTTTCCTCCCAAAGTAATAGGAAAATTTGGGAGGACCCCTAGAGGTTGACTGGTTCCCCCGTCAAATTCTAACCGATTCTGTGCGACCGGCCCAAGCTGCGGGGAACCTAAAGCTTGCCAAGTGGTGGATGGCATAAGACTGACAGATGCACCTTCATCCAAAACAGTGCCAGGTATTGCCTTATCATACGCAAGTACTGTAATCTGGAAAGGCACATGGGGTGGAAGGCAGAAAGTAGTCAGGTGACTCCAGTCGAAGGAGATGGCCAAACTACTTGGTGGGGGAATCGTGTGATTGCCCCCATGCTCTAAAGGAACCGAAGGAGGACTTTCGGGAGCAGCTGGGATAGGAGAGTCATTTCCGAACTCTGGAGAATCTGACGAGACGAGAAGAACATGGGCATGATGCTATTCCGAAATAGAGTGATCGACTAGTGGTGAGTTTGAGTCGACACTCTTTTCGACCAATGGTTGGTCTGGAACAGGCTTGTTACAGCCTGGTTCGGGAAGAGGAGCCTGGACAAGAGAAGAATCTGAGTCAATCTCTTTGTCAATAGGGAGAGGGTCTGAAGAGAGCCTCTGATAACCAACAGGAAGTTGGGGTGAAGAAGCTGTAAGACTTTCCAAAACAGTGGAAGCTTTATCCATGAGCGGACAAAGGTGAAGGGGATGATTGCCTTCACATAGTCTACAGGGATTCATATCTTCCCTTTCTTCTGAATGTTGTCAGTTGATAGGGTGGCACCGCCATGAGCTTTAAAGGACGATGAGGGATGAGCCGGATCACGAGACCATACTTCAAGGATCCTGGGAATACTAGGACAATCACGAAGAAGATGGTCATCCTTGCACAATCTACAAGGAAATTTTGCCTTCCGCGGAGGAGCAGAAGGTGGCTCGACTTGAGTTGTACTTTTAACCTCTTGCCTAGGAGACTTCTTCTTCTTCGTCTTCTTCTTCTTCTTCTTAGCTACCTGGTTACTTAAATCCAAACTTTCACCAAGCGAAGTAAAAGATGAGGATGCAGAAACAGGCGAAGAAGGGGACAAGTCCACCTTAGAATCAACATGATGTTGTTCGGGTGGAGGAATTGATTGACTAGAAGTTGAGACGGTAGGGACCAGAGAGGTTGGGAACAACCAAACAGGCAACCCAACAGTTAACCCAGGAAGGGACAACGTTGCAATGTAAGGAGCACCAACATTTCCAAAAGGAGGGAAATGACCAGGATTCCCGTCAGAGGGGATGCCTGGGTTGGTAAACTCCAGAAAAGTTACCATCACAGACGAGAAAGAACCCTACTCAAACTAACGCTAACAAGATCTAACTGGGTAAATGTCAATCGTGGCTGAATAAATTTTAAGACGCAAGGACATAACTTGACCTTTTCATTTTTAAAGAGTCGAGAAAAGGACAAAAGATGACTCTAGTCGCCTTCGAATGTTTAATGAGCCTGAAGTGACAAGTGCTCAGATGAGCCTTTTCTTTTAGGGAGTCTGAAAAGGATCAAAAGTGACTACTCTGGAGAACTAGGCAAAAGGTTTACCAAACAAATCCGTAAAACTGCATATACACCTTGGAAATCATATGAAAACCAAGGACTTTTCGTACGGCAGTCAATCTTCCCGAATGTTGTGTTCGGTGCATTACGAATTGTAAGACGGTAGACAAGGCTTCCTATGGATAAAGGATGATAACCTAGTGGGGTCTCCCCATATACTTGACAGTACGTGGGAGCTCAAATCCGTACTAGACCACTATTGCATCACAGAAGGAGGAATCATCCAACCTTGAATGAAACAAAAGTGACTAGGTTTAATGACGCCGGAGCACGTCTCTAGCCTAGACCTCTAAATGTGTGCGTTATGTTCCAATGCATTGTTAGATTCATTCAGTTCATTTTAAAGTTGATCTTGGATTATGTTTCAGTTTTGAGGCCCTACCGTATGTAATCTCTCAAAATTCCCGAAATGAAAACTATATGCCAAAATATGTCATTTCATTCGATGAATGCTAGTTACGAGAGGGTTTGAGAGCTTTCACGCGAACAAAATGATCACAAAACAACAATGAACTTCCCTAATGCAGCTAATGGAAATTAACAAACTTTTCTTTAAGATCACTAATCACTAATCAAAATGAAAAGTTCTAATTCTCATTAACTAATACAAAGCAAAAGAGATTTTTTCTTTTGTTGATGGCAAAACGCACTAAACAACTTTGAAAAATGACAACAAACAAATTCTACTCAATACAAGCACATTCAGATCCCTAAATCACAAAGCAAACCTCCAAATAACGAGAAAAGTCCCAAAGACACCAATGAGCCATGTAATCTAGGCTCAAAGTGAAACAAAGCGGCATTCAAGTGAAAACAAAGCAAGTCACCCAAATAACACAATAAAATGATTAACAACCACTAAACGAGTGCAAGGGAGCAATCAGAAAGTTGATTGGACTAATAGAAGACCAAAACTCCTAAGGAAGGCTCGATACACAAAGCCACTCGATGCCCTAGGGCTAGAAATGTGAAATCGATAGAAAACGGAAAACATCCAAAGGGTAAAGGTAATCTATGCACAATTCACTTGAAAAGTATGCAAATGTAATCTATGCACATTCTGAAAATGAGAATTCTAATTATGCAAGTGTGATCTATGCAAGAGAATTCTCCAACACAAGATGATTCTAATGTAATCAAAGAACCAATCAAGTGCAAATCAAGAAAATTGGGTGAGAGTTCCAAAGATCAAAAAATAAAAACACTCAAAGGTGATTAACACTCATAGACAATTGCGAAAAGATGGGACAAACCTCCAAGTAATGACCAAAGGAAATCAAATTAAGAATTTCTCAAAAAAGATACTCAAAACTAGTCAAACAAGACTCCAACACACTCAAGTAGTCGAAAAAAGGTACCCAGAACAAAAACCAAGTTCAGGAGGCTCAAAGACAAGCAAACTTCAAAAGTTCCCAGTCCTGGCGCGACTGTCAGGCTGAAACTAGCGCCTTTTAGGGATTGGCATGGGTTGTCAATGTGCAACTAGCGCCAATTGGCGCGACTGTAATGCTATAAAAGAGCGCCAGCCAAGTTTTCTATGGAAAAATAAAAAACAAACGAGCCAAAGCTAAGTCAACAGTACCCAGGTACACCAAGGGGCAAGAAGCAACACAGGGACTCAACCCAAAAAGCTAATCAAGCAGGAGAAACCAAGAAACAACTAAGAAACAAGGCAAGTTCCAAGCCGTTCAGCTCGTAAACCAAACTGGAGATGGACTGAAGTGGTGTTGATCTACTTTGCTAATGCGGAGCAATAGCGTTTCAAAGGCTATTTGGCCGTACTTCAGGCTCCATCTAAAGTTTACAAATCAAACAACAAGACAAAACAAACAACAAGGAAAAAAGTCAACTCCCCAACGGAGTCGCCAAATTGTTGTGGAGGTAAATCCCCTCTACGGACAGAGGTGATCCCTACTAGCCCAAATGGGGTCTAGCAACAATCAAACAATGCTAACATGCAGTTTCCTAATTGCAAATCAAAGACCGATGATGAGGGCCTACTTGGATTCCAACACTAATATTTGTAGAAGAGTTGTCGCTCTCGTTCCTTTGCTCCGGCTGGTCACAATCCCCAAGATCCTCGTGAACGGACACCTGCACATGCAAAGAACGACACAAACATAAGCATTAATCCAATAGATGCAACTATATATCAATCAGAAAGGATATAACTCAACATCATCACAAATAATAACTAGAGTGGAACCATAATGATAGTCGTCTATTATTGATAAATAACAAAGAAGAATACAACCATAGTTATGACGTCAAATCCTCCTTTGGCTGGGTGATCAGCAACACATGCCTTGCAAAGCTTGTTGGGAATGGGGAACAAGCCTCTCTCTCCTTGGTCACTTGGATAAGAATCTCCTCACTTAAGATTTAGCCTCATGGGAATGGATAAGGCTCCTTGTAGCATGAACTTGGCAATTCTCAGACTTTGGGACTTAGAATTTGGAACTTGGAGACTAAATTGTCAAAGGCAAAAGGACAAGCTTTTATAGATAGAGGAGAAGGAGTTAGGGTCATCCACAAGATTCATGGGATTGGCTTTATCACTAAGAAGCTTCCATGAGAGGTGGAGAACTACTTCCCTTCTATGGAGATTTGAAGCCCAACTGAACTAACTCAAGATGGAATCAGTTCATGAATAGGTTAGGAAGAACCTTCGTAAGTTTGTTTGTTAAAAACTTTACCCAACTGGGCTGGCGTGAGTGCGAATCTGAGACAGAGCGCCAGTTGGCACGCCCTCTTTGGAGGATTTCCCCCATTGGCGCGATTGATACACAGTGGAACCGCGCCAATGGAAAAAGGGTTATTTTTATGGGTATTTTGCAGAAGGTGTCTTCAAGGCATATGAAGTACATACTCAAGGGGATACAATGCAAGTGTTTTCAGGTTATGTCACTTCTCACAGGTCCTGGAATAAGTCCTCCAAGGTGTGGGAGAAGGGGTAACAAGGACGGTGACAAATTACTGTGTAACAAAGTCCTTTAGACCGTTATCCTCTAATATACCTCCATGTGATCCTTCCAGGCTATATAATTCGAGCTGCCACCAAGGGCATACTCGAGTCTTAAATCGTTGAACGCCATTGGTGAAATTGAGATTTGATAAGAACTCGATGTCTATATTCAAGAACCACAAACTTCAAACTTCTCCTTCTTGTATATTGTTCTTCGTCTTGATCACCTTTGCTCTAATACGATGTAGAAATTCCCACTGTAGATCAACAGATTATGCAATATACTAAAACACAATACAAGATCTACTTCTACAACACTTTGCAAAAGCTTAATTGAATTGAGCAAGATCAAGAGAACAAATATAACTGAGAATGAGAAATAAATCACACATAACACAAAAGAAATGACATGGGGAAAGCCTCAGCCTAAAACCCCAATCTTTGTATTATCATACAAGTGGAAATCTTGTTCAAGTTACAAAAATAATCAACTCTCAAGCTATCCTGCTCTCTGCAATCAAACAATACAGCTCGCAGACTGAATAGACACGGTATATGTCCTCCTCAAACCCTCCAAGCCTCCTATTTCCTTGTGCAGTTTTTCTTGGGGTCCAGTGAAGCCACATGTGTGAATTGGCCTCATCACACTCACAAAACCTGAAGAAGTAATTGTGCAATCCTCAAGGAAAGAATTCCTTCTGCATGCAAGGAATATTCACAATGGAATATTCTAGCAACTGATAGTACACTGTCCCTCCATCCGATCTCAACTGGGTCTCTGTCTGAACTAACATGCATAAGTTATTTATGAGAGAATATCCAGTTATCTGAAGTGCAGCAGTTACATGCATGCAAGCATTAACTGACTGAACTTACATTAATTCAACAAACTGTTTGAATTAATCTAACTGGACTTGACTCAGTTAACTAAGCCAACTAATTACAACTAAATATTACAACTCATCCTTATCTCTTTAACTGATGGATAAATTCCTCAATTAATGGAGAAACTGTTTCATGTCCCCACATAGACTTCGTGTTTGATTTTCCTTAACTAATTAACTCAAGATGAATTAATTAATTATTTTACAAACAACTGCTAAGATCAAATTCAATTTTACTTCACTATTTTAGTTTAGGGACTGAATAAAATAGGAAGGTATCCTGAAATGCTATTTATAGAATGCTATTTTTATCACTTCCATTTTTCATTCCGTGTTAACTGGTTGAACTACTATTTACAGCAGTGCTATTTTTAGCATTTCTTGTTGCTATTTTCAACAGTTCTATGCCAGCAACCCTGAGATTTAAGCCACCTTTTTATGCCCAGATCCCAAGTCACTACCTAGAATTGAGTGATAGCTTAAAATCAGGAAAAGTACAAGGAAACAATGATGCAAAAGAAATAAGTTGAACAAGGCCTTATCCAAACCCCTACTAGCCATGATAGGCATTTTGTCAAACATATCATCAACATCTAACTTACAGTTGTAATCAACATACGTAAGTGTAGGGATTTTGGGTGTCTGCTATATTCTTTCTACAACTAGCCTCATGCGGCGAGGGGCAAAAGCACCCCCTATTTGTTGTGCTAGGCACAATAAGGGGATCGCAATGGGGGTGGTAACCCCCCCTGTCAGGGGGTTTGAGGGGGGCAATATCCCCCCTCTACAAGCCTCGAAGAAATTTTTTTTGGACCATATATTAGGTGGGAAGACCTACCTAAGGTTTTGTGCATGGTTTTCACACATGGTTTTGGGCATGATGGTTTTCTTCCCATGGTATTTTGTAGATTCGATCAAGGGAACTACAATTATGTTCTAATCTAGGATTAATGGATTGGGGTTTATGGATGCTTCGGCATATATATATATATATATATATATATATATATATATATATATATATATATATATATATATATATATATATATATATATATATTATAACATTGAAAGGAATATAATGAAAAATCAATCTGGTAGTCCCAGTTTTTGGATCCAGGCGAAAATCTCTGTGTATATATGTTTTATGTTTTATGCTCTCGCCATTGTTTATTTTCTGTTTTTAGAATTCGTATGTAGATAATTTCTATACGGGGTTAAAAACTACAAGGGATCTCATACTTATCTGAGAATCGCTAAGAACCATTGTTCCCTCATGCCAATTGTTGCATTATCATCTATCAAACCATAGATACATTATCCATTCATTTACAAGAAAAAACATGTTGAGAGCCATACATAGTTATTGTCATAAAACATACATTTAACCAAAATAATGGGGACACAAATATCATAAACACATCAGCCATAAGATCCACATATAATCCATTAAAATTCTCATAGAAATACAAGGAGAAATAACCTTTCTTTAATGATGCAAAATCCAAACCCATGATGGGACTTCCACGTTCCACCTGACCATAGAATGGCTAAGCTAAATCTCTCTTTAGCCATTCACCTTCGTGCCATATTCCAAGCATGAATGTGGGAATCAAACCAAAAGAACCCAATATAGGGCATACCAAGGCTAAACCACCTCACCCTCATCAATAGAAACTAGGTTTTACCATAATCCATCTCGGATCACTAGGCCAACAAATTGAACACATCATAACAGGCTTTACCATGATCTCCACCCAATCACTAGGCCAAACAAGCATGGATGCCATCAGATTTCTCAATCTATATCGTGAGGAATTTTCTTTCCTCCTAGCCTCTCAGGCTTTACCACAATTGAAACCCGGATCACTAGGCCCTAAACCGAGACCCACTCTCCAGGCTTTACCGCATATCCCAAACTTAGGATTACTAGACCCAATGGAAAGAAAACCACCTCTTTGCTTTGCCATATATCTTGTCATTCACTGATGAGGATTCCGAGGCCCACTGAGGAAGAATAATCTTAGCTTTACTACAACCCACATTCTAGCCTAGGGGTCACCAAGGCAGTGGCTTTAGCATGATCCACAGTCCAGTTCAGGGACCACTAGGCCATGTGCTTTATCATTCAGAGATTCAGCCCACTCAGCTTCAAATCCATCCGGCAATCTAGCTCAACCAAAACATGAGAACCCCATCACACCATGGCTATCCGAAAATGGAAAGGCTAGGCTAAAAAATTTGTTACACCTGGAAAAACCCATGCCACAACAGCAAAAGAACCACATGCAATACCATGCATGCCAAATCTAGTAAGGAAAAGTACACATACAAGTCGATACCTACAATGAAGTATGTTGTATTATTGTTTGATCCTACCTTTCCCTGCTTGATCTTTTCTTCCTCTTGCCTTCTTTTATTTTCTTGATCCAATGCCAAAATGCTCCAAGAAAACTCTAAGTGTCCAAGAGTATGAGAGAGAGAGAATAATGAGAGAGCTCCAAAGATGAACTGACAAAAGGTTACCAACTGATCCTCAGAATCCTTTTTATGGATGAGGCCTCTATTTTCTTCATTTTCCATTATTTTCCTTCATTTTCCTCCTCACATGCAGCATGTGACCTTCCACCTCCTTTTTCTACTAATTTCCATCATTTTCCTAAATAAATGTGCCAAAAAATGTCATTTTACCTTTCTAAATCCTTAACCATTTCCTTAACCATAAAAAACCAAATTAACAACCACTATGATGTTATGCCCAACATTCAAATTAGAATAAGTGCCCCATAAACCGTGGTTATTATTTTTTTCTTTATCAACTTTTATTACATGGAATTTTCACTAGGGTTGTTACATTAAACAAGATCTATAATATTGGGTAGTATTGCATATGAAGCCCCAAAAAAGAAGAACGTAGATGGTTAGCATGTATATAGATTTGGGACCTCATAAAGGACACAATTACTCAGTGTATATTGCCTTCACTCAGACCTCCAATTATTTTTTCCCTTTCAGATCAAGTGATGTAGAAATTTGAAGATATAATCCAATAACATAAGAGAGAAGTGCACAACATATTAGCTATTGAGAAATATCACTTGTATAATTTTCTCATAAATGAAGTGAGAAGAGTGACTCCACACAATCCACCCCTCCATAAACCTTGTGAATTACATCTTCGGGCCAAATATCCTCATAATGATAATCCTTGGATTGTAAAGCATCTATAATTGTAGGTATTAGAAATCCTATAAGTGTAAAAGTACTATCGTGTTTGGGATCACACCCAATCTGTAACACTTTTTGACCACGTCTCGCTAGAGCGACTGAGTTATTACAACTAGTTGTTGATTTACCGATTCCGCCTTTCCCGTAAATTGCTATTTTCACCGCCAATCCTCCTTTATCTAAATCTAAAAGTTATCTCTTTATTTCAAGGTTCTATATAATCAAATTATTCTTTTTTTTAAGTAATACCTAATATTGAATGGTAGCAATAATTATAGATCCTATTGTATTTATAGGTCAATACCTCTAGGACATTAAAAGGTTTAATATGAAGTTATCAATTTTAAAGGATTCCCAAAAACAACATATGTTTCCACATAATTATTTACACAATATGCTTTTGGAAGTGTGGGAAAAGTATGACAAGGAAGTAGTTAGAGAATAAAACTCTCATTCACCTATGGGTTGATTTAAACTGGTTAACATAAACAAATTTTAAGAGTTTTATATATATTATAAATTAATAACCTCTAGGGGATTTTTACTGTAGGAATCTTGAGGTGAGATTGTGCTAAAACTATTTATTATACTTTGACCAATGAAAAAATCATTCATTGACTAGAACACTTTTTCATGAGGAGATCCATTGATACAAGATGAATAACGTGGACTAATTTGAATTTGAAATCTTTGTATAGATGTATTGTAAGGATTTTTAGTTGTTTTTAAAGCTATCTTGAAGAAATATTTAAATTTCTTTCATTCATTCATCTCACTAGTACAAAATGGCTTATTAGTTACTAAAAAATGAATAAATTTTGCATATAAATTACCAATTCCTAGTCAGTAACCAATAATAGCCAGTTTACAATATCTTATAATGTGACCAACTTTTAGTCGTTTTTAACTTAGTCATTAATTGGTTGTCTCAATTTTATCATGTAGTAGTATATTTAGTCATCAATTTGGTCATCAATTTAGTCAGTAATTGTCACAATTAATGACCAAATACACAACAAAATATACTACTATATGATCACCCAAGAAAACCAATTAATTATCAAAGAAATATGACCAAAATGTTAGTCATGTTATAAGATACTGTAAATTAGCTACTAATAGTCATATATATGCAAATTTTAGTCGTCATTTGAAACCAATTAATGACCAAAGAAATATGACTAAATTTCAGTTGTGTTATAAGATACTATAAATTAGCTACTAATAGTTGTATATATGCAAAATTTAGTTGTCATTTGTAATCACAAATTTATCATTTACAATAGTCATTTATCTTTTTTTGGTAATTTCATATTCATTATATAAACGACTGATATAGTAGTTTATATTCATTTAATTTACTTTCATTAATAATCATTATAAATGACTAATTTAGTTATTGTATATTCATTTTATTTGTATTCATTATTAATCAATATAAACTACTAATTCAATAGTTTTATATTCATTTTATTTATGTTCATTATTAATCAACATAAATGAATTAGTATGATATTGTGACTATATTAAAAAACTATCATACAATATTCTTGTCCATCTAATATGAAAACACACAACACAAATGTTCACACTAAATTTTAATTGTCTCTTTAATTAAAATGGCCACAACCAATTAAAAAATGTCAAATAGTACAAGAGGTGAAAAGCAATTGACTAAGCATGATCTTAAGTTTTTGAAATATAGCACTTTACAATTTGAAAGCATCACAATGATGCACCTAGCCTGTCACTCAATTTCCTACTTAACTCAACAAAGCGATGGTATACATAGAACTTAAAAATGTCAAACATTTGTGTACCAAATATAACAGTGAAACATAACTCTGTTGACATTTTCTTTCAGATATGGTAAGGGTCGAACACTTATTCTTGTAGGTACACGACTGCTTTGAGAACCTGAACTAGTTGCAGTCATGTGACTACCAAGAACACCATTAGATAAGGAACCATTGTTTGATGTTTTTGGATCCATATCAAAATGAGCCTGAAATGTAGCCAGATGGGCATAATATGCTTGGGGTGCTATACATAATAACAAATAAAATGTATGTCAAGGGAATTCACCAAATATATGAACCAAGTATATATTTATTATTTAGCATTGGAGACCTACCTATAGAAATTAAGCACATACACCTCACATATCTGCCACAAACCAATTAATACAAGTCAATAGGAACCCAATAAAATATACAAGAAATTAATTTTTATCTAAATTTGTTTCAATTTAAGAACAAAAACCAACTCCCATTTTTCAACTAAATGAGCACAAACATCATTTTTTTTAAATTGAAAAACAATAATTTCTCAATAACTAACATGATTTCAAACATTAATTAAGATTTATCTTAAAACAAATTACAACTACATATCTATTTATATTTGCCATCTATAACTTCCAACTCTTATCCTACTACTTAAACATGAATTTTGCAACCTGACACTATAAAATTTTCAATATACAACTGAAAAACCAATAAGAAAAGTAAAAGTCCAAACTGATAAGAAAGACACTAAAAATGAATTATAGGATTTTGAAAATAGGTTATCTAATCTACACAATGCATTAGGGTTAAAGAGGATGAGGTAGAGATCTACGTGTAACAAATATTTTTGGTTAAGGACAATAATCTATCAGTCGTGAATTTGTTTTCATCCCAAAGAACATTATAATTGGTAGATCTACTAGTTCCCTGTAAACATCATAAACATAGATCGGTTGATATTCTAGTCAACATGTTCATTTTTGCTAAGTTGGACAACATAATAACATCTTACTCTCAAAATATATCAACATGTTATCCAACCAAATGGAAAATGTAATATCAATGGTACCTGAATACCAACATCATTGCAGAGGTAAAAGTCAAATTCTGTTGGATGGAAAATTTTGGAGCCAACTACAGTTCTTATCATATCAAAAAGTACCATAATTACTAACTCTTTCGTAAAATAAAAGGAATCTTACAATAGAATTATGATCAATAGAGTAATATCATACATAATATGTGACAACTGATAGTTGTGTATTCCATAATAATTATCTTCTTACCTAGCAATATGTTTCTACTCTTGTCTATAGCATTTCGATATGGATGGTTGTTTGCAAATAGTTTCGTATGGTGACGTTTTTTAACCACCACAAAAGTAATTGGAGCTTGATAATTTGGTGCAAGAGATGCATAGGCATGCAATTACCACCACATAGATTCAACTCACTAGATGGAGATAATCGTTTCAATATGGATAAGTTGGATACATGGATTTTCCCACAAATAGAAAAAAAAATGGATTTTGAACCATGAATTTTGAATGTAACATTACAAGGGTTCTCTTATAGTTATAGATAAACAATGACTTTCTACAAAATAAGGCATAACAAGGATTATAAGAGGATCTTCCTCATACAAGAAACAATGAAATTTGATCATTTGCAAAAATTAACCTTAAAAACATAATTCTCTTTATGCATATCCCCCACCTTATGAGGACACTTATTTATATCTAAGACCTTAAGTCAACGAGTACTCTTATTGATCCTACAGTGAAAAAGTATGGCGCATCCATTGATTACATATGGTTTTTGGGGCTTCTTTTCTTGCCATTTTTTCACAAATTATAGTGCATGATTCTTTGTTCATTATTCTGGATGGTGCATGAGCATGTAATCATATAAACCCAGTGTAAACAAAAATTTCATTGGGCTAGGAAATTTATATGGTTTGGAAAGACACTACTAGTTCTCACAATGAAAACTTAACAGCTAACAATTAACTCTGCTCATGGAAGATGACAAATTTATAATCTCCCAACTTTCCCTATTTTGTCTCATACTTTTATCTCTACAAAATTTATCCTTTTTTACTTCATAATTACATAAGGAAATGAAATTGCAAGTCCTTATACCTTGTCTCGGTACGAGTTATAGACTGTTTTTGCCACAGACTCCGCAATTATGACCTCACCTGCAGGGAATACTATATAAGTCTTCGATTTCCCAAACATAAATTATGAAATTCTCTTACAAGAATTCAAGAAAATAATAATTTATACATATCTAAAATTCCATGGAGACTTACATGTATTTTGAAAGGGTGGACTCATAAAAGTAGCCATAATTGATGGAAAAAAAAAAAAGCATGACTATAAAAACTTTTTGGAAGGGCAATTGATACCTCAACCTCGTTAGTTTTGTCTATAAAAATCATCTCCTGAATATCCACATAAATCAAATTTAAACTTCCAAAGAAATTCAAATATTCAGAAAAGATGCCATACCTTGTTTATTTGGAAAATTTGTATTCAACTATGTTGTCATCCTAGTCACAAGAAACTGTTCAATATGTCCTAGAAATCCTTCTAAACTTCCCATGTGTAAAAATACATTCCCATGTAGTGGAATTGGTGGGCTAGAGGAGAAAAATTCAATACTAGGCACTCTAAAATCTTGATTGAAACTCATGTTTCTCATGGACATCCAATGAAGATGGTTGCATGAACACGGGCACTTCCATGACCCTTTCAACTTGATTAATGTAAACAATTGGGTCTGTTTTTAATTGGTTGCTTCAAATGTAGGGCATAAAAAGCATTGGATCACACAAACATATACATACTAACAAGGAGAACATAAGCTAGCTTTGAAATCTTACTTTCCAAAATTGTCAAGTGAAAAATGTGTGATCTTGTGTGTAAGTTGAGTAGAGAGTCCACTAGAGACAAAATAACGTTTCTTTCTTGTTTGAATTTGTGGTTGTTGAATATATCATGAGTATGAGTACACTTTTTCAATAAGATTCTCAACACATTAGTTGTTATATCATTAAAATTTTGTGAAAAATAAACTGAATGCAACAACTAAACAAAAATGAAAAGCTAGTTCCATGCCAAATCCTAGTTGAATGCATCAAATTATTTACAAAATTCATGTGTTCAAGTATGGAAAAAGTGAACATAATTAAGGATGGTTAATTACTTATTAAGCTAAAGTCTTGGTGCCTCTACTTTGTAAATAAATAGAGATAGGAGAATACCTAGTCCCCTTTCCATCATTATGAGGTGGTGTTGTTTTCCAAGTAAATGGTTGAATAACAAGATATTCTCTTTTAATTTCAACCATATGTAATAATCCGTGAAAATTTCATGGTTTTCCCTCTCTAGTCTTTTCCACACTATAAAATTCAGTAACAATGTTCATGTCAGGTTTAATGACACAAGTAGAACATTTAGGTTTTTTAGAAGACCAGAAATTTTATCGATCATGCCTTAAATACTTTGATCGACATGTTACTCATACTATTAATCCACATTAAATAATTTTGCACCAAGTTAATCAATAACAAACAAATCAATTCCTCAGCTTTAATCATGTCGGTTGAATTTTGCACATTCATTACCTATTCTACTAGCCTCCCAATTTGTGTTTGTGTTTGTGGCAATAGTGCACTTTTTGCAAGTTAGGTTCTTGTGATTCCCAACCTCATATGAGGTTATGGGAAAAGGAATATCATATGTGACAAATGAAAAGGGAGTAGAGATAGAATAGTTAAATGACTATTAGCTATAACAAAATAAATAGGAGAGAGTTCAAGTTGTAGATAATTCATTACACATGTTAATAAGTATGTATTCATACCAAATTTGCAAAGCATATTATGTATGAGTGAAAATGTGTAAGCCTAAAAATTACAAAAGTTATTTTCTAGAAAAAAATGAGATGCTTGACAGTTATTAGACATACCGCTTGATTGTGATTGGCAACTCCAATAGAATCCAGACATGGGGGGATTACATTTCCCAAAAGGAAATTAGCTACATTAGTTCCTCGTTCTATGATAACTAGCTGGAAAAATAAATTAAAATCACATCACTTCACAACTCCATACAAAAGAATTACAATACTATAATATCTTTAGCTAATTTTTGTACAATTTTACCTTGGTAAAAACACCTATAGTTTGGTGCTCCGCCCTGATGATTTATGTTAAAAAAATAGAATATCCTAATTTACTAAAAATATAATAATGGATATTTTGCCATGAAACATCTAGTAAAACATCCATCAAAGCATATATGTCAAAATGGAAACAACTAAACTCAGATCTATTTTTTCATATCAAACACCCTACAAATGTACTTACCATTAGGATCAACAATTCTTGCCATATGAAGTGCATCAAAATTTGACAAATCTCCATTTACAAGTGAAACTGCTAGAATTATGCATGTTTCATGCTTGATTTATGAAAAAATCATTGCTTTAATCTGAACTTCAATATTAGAAGGTTGATAACCCACTAGAATCTTTGTTATACCAGGAAAATCCACCTGAGTTATATTAAGAACATTTGGAGAAAACATTTTCAATTGAATTTTCTTATCTGAGACACCCTTGTTTGCTCCAACTTCCCCATCTGTTTCTAGTTTCACCATTCCAACAACAGGCCTCACCATTAGATCAACCATCATATCCATGAGTAGAATACCTGTTGCATCTAAAGTTGAGAATCTCATATTTTATCACCTCCTCCATGAACTAAAAAATGACAAGTGCACTCTCTTGGATTTGGAAATATTGATGGAGAAGCACTTGGAGTAGAAAACAAATGATGATCTAATCTAGGCTTCAATATCAAAAGGTTGACCACCCACTGGAACATTTTTTATACCAAAAAGTACACAATATTTATATTAAGAACATTTGGAGAAAATCATTTCAACCAATTTTTCTTATCTGAGACACCCTTGTTTACTCCAACTTCGCCCTCTATTTTTGGTTGCACCATTCCAACAACAGGCCTCACCATTAGGTCAACCATCATGTCCATGAGTGAAGTACCTGTTATACCCAAAGTTGAGAACCTTATATTTGATTGCCTCCTCCATGAATTAAAAATGACAAGTACCCTCAATTGGATTTGAAAATATTGATGGAGAAGCACCTCGAGAAGCAAACAAATGATGTATGGAACACTTCCCATCAAAATCATCATCCACTTGTCATTGGGTGCGGCCTAATCCTAAGGTTGAGAGACCCTCCACCTCACACAAGATTCATTGTAGTTGCGTAGTGTGTATGTCTATCCTGAATATCACTATGTTTTAATTGGTTTAGGCATCCCAACGTTGGACCTATTACTCAACTAAGGTCAGGTAAGAAACCACCTATTTCCTGCCAACGATCAAGCTTTCAAAGTGTGAATTCACCAAGATAGTGACCTTGTGAAGAAGTTCGTAGTCTTAGAGATCCATGTCTTAGTCTATAGAAGTAAAAGTTGTAGGGTATAAGTGGTTTGGGATCCAATGGTGGGACCCACTTCTAACTCCATTGGCGAGAAAGATTGTGATCGAAAAAATGACTTGAAACTCTTTTCGATGGATTTAACCCCCGCCCCACAATGAAAAAAAGTGGTGGTTTATTTTGTCTAGACACATATTCTTAACTAGGTTACTTTCTTGGAGTTGGAGCATACCCCGACGGTGAGGTTTGACACTAAAATTATTTCTCAAACCTACGTCAGCATGTCGAGTAAGGCACACGCCTACGTCGAAGACAGTAGTCGGGAGGAGGTTCTAGCTGAAAGTGGAACCCAACCCAACATTTGTATGGCTGAGGCTGAAATGAACTCAGGTCAAGACCATGGCTCAGCTAGTCAAGAGAACACCACTGACCCTAAAATACTACAGTCGTTGCTTAAGTTCTGAAGGTGTGAAACTGCCCTCAACACTCAGAGCATGGAAATACCCCACCAGCTTCCACCCTTTAGCTGGAAGAGATGCGGGCTATCTGAGACCAAATAATAGGTCACACCCAGCCCAAGCAAGGGGGCCTACTTTAAGACTTAATAATGTTGTTATTATGCTCTTGAAAGCTAGTAGAAAGTAAGGCTAGCAAGAAGCAAGCTCTAACTTATAGTGAATGAAAGCAAGTAGTTCTTTTCTTATTCTTAATTCAATCAAGCAGTATTACCTTAAATCGAGTATTAATGAAAGCTAGAATTCGAACCTTAGTTCGAGTATGAATTCCATCCATCAGTAAACCCAGAAAGATAATATAATAAGGAATCAAAACAAGCAAGATCTAACTTCTCGCTATTGAATTCAAGTTGTTATTATCGAGGAAACTCTTGAATTAGAGTTTTTATTCTCCACTATGCATTAGATGAATGAAAAAGTACTCAACGCAAGGAAGACAAGGCATGCAAGGGAGCGGATGCGACTCAACAAGCTATAATACTGTAAGCGACAGAATACTTATAGCTCATTTATGCAAGCAATAATGATAACAAGAAATATCATATAAGAATTAGAAGAAGAGTAGCTCTGGTTTATAATAAGAGTCACTCTTGTGAGAGAAAAGATAGAGAAAGAAACATTTCAAAAAAGCAGACAAGGAAGACCCTATCTTATAGTTCTTTAAAAATAGTAAATCCTCTCATAAACTCTGTAAGAATTTCCATATGATTTATTTATTCACTTAGTAAGTTAGTTTTTCATAAGCCCTTGGGGCTTGGACTGTCCTAATTTTGACTAGCATGTGAGGCACTACATTATTTTTGGCTAGTGGACACTGGTTTGTGGCGCACTCTTTTTTGTTTGAATTTTTCTACATTTTTCTTATAATGTTTCAAGGAAGCATTTTATCCTAGAGAAAAGGGATAATGTGGTATGTAAACAACAATCCCACTAATATCAGGCTCAACTAACTTCTTAACTTCCATTGGGACTACTACATGTAGATGCATGTCCTACTAGCACAACGTCAAAATGATTTCTTGATCATTAAAAAAATTGTTCATCCTATTCAGTGTTCACCCAATCCTTCATATAATTTGTGCCCCATGCAACACTCTACGGGAAACAGATGTATTTTGCATGCAAAAGCACAAATGTCTGCAAGGAGTTTTCCAATTGATCCATAGAATGATAATAAAATTCACATAATAAAAATAAATGGCACAACCGGTTTAATTCTAATATAATGAAACGAGATGTTGTTAGTTCATAAGACACTAAAGAAAAGGTGAAAAATGGACAAGATTTCCTATACCAAATGTTAATTCAGTAATGTTTCATCCACTAGATTCTAATGTTTGTAAAAACAATAGTACAAAATTGCAAGGATTATATAGAAAAATATATCGGAAAATTCTAACTTGCTTATTTCCATTATGACTTCCATACAACCCCACATCAAATACCAACAAAATTTAAATTGATATTGAGAAGCGTTATATAAGAAAGATACAACCATGTTTGAGTAGTATGTTCTTTGAAAAATGCCACCAATCAAATTAAGGAAAACATTTCTTTTATATTAAAAAAGGAGTCATGATAGTTTCTATAGAACCTGGCAAGCTTGTGGAACATTTTCCAGAATGCATATCACCACCAAACCACAACTACCTAATGTTGAGAATAGACAAAATGATACTAGCAATGTAACCTGGGTAAATTTTTTATCATATAAATGTACTTCCAAACTAGATCTTGAAAACTTAAAAGGTGAAGCATCGATATGGAGTCAAAGGTTACAAATTTTTTCTAAAAATTCCCAGTAAAATTGGTCAAGTATCATGTGGATATTGTTATTTCTTCTCTTCATCCATAGAATATCCTAGAAATGCATGAAAGGACAAAAATAGTCTACACCAAAACAATGTCCTCAAAGTTCAAACTTTAAACAGAGCTCCCTCCATAATCTCTAAGTTAAAATTGATGCACACTATCCATACATATGGCCATTGAAACTTTCAACAAAGAAAAAATATTTTATATTCTCTATACATAATATTAACCTACAATATCAACATTTTAACATCTTATTTCCCACTTGCTCAATTGTGATGACTCATAAACTCATTTGAGAAAATGCGGTCCCACTCAGCACAAATAATGATATTATTCTTGAATTTTGATCTTGATATTGGCATAAAAGCTAAGAACCTTAAGGACCATATCATATATGAGGACTTCAAACACCTTTGCCAACAATAGTATTAATGGCCCTAAAAAACTCAATCTTATTTTAGGAAGTGCCAAGTCTAACTATATCATGTCTTTGGTTTTTTCTTAGGACCCATCGTCCCAGTTTTAGATTTATGCTTGATTCCTAAGAAATTCTTAACCTACAATGCAAAAAATCATGTCACGTATTTGCAAAACTAGAAGACACAACATATAATGTACTACACAGCTGTCATGAACAAATTTAATCTAAAGGAAGACAAGAAGAAAATTATATTCAGTTCAATGCTAGCAACCTTCCTATCACCAAGCATTAGAGTCAGGCTTCCTTGAACCTCCTTTTCAACAGTAGAAAACCCACTTCTTCTGTGACTTTTACAATACATGGACAAGGTTGTACATTAACGTAAGCCAATAACGGTGAGATAATTCTCAAATTAAAAGTACTCGTGCATGAACTAAAAAGAAGATAATCATACCCTAGTTTAATTTGACCATTAAGAACAATATAAGGAGTATGTAGCTTGGCTTGGATGTCACACATTTTTTCCATGGACATCAGATGGGTGTCCCCGGTATTCATTTTCTTAAGCTTCAATTCCTCCTAATACTCTTTCATATGTTTTTCTTGTTTCATTATTCCAAGGCCTTTTCCATGCAACTTATGTGACAACTTCTAAAAAGATTCTTTAGGTGTCATCTGCAAATATATATGGAAAGGAAATGAATTTCTTGTTTCTATGAATAGATATTAAAGAATTAAACTAAGGGATTGACATGCTAAAGCATAGGACAACTTTAAATTTCAAACAAAGAAACTTACAATATGACCTAACTCATCTAAATGGTCTAATTGTATCTCTTTTGGTCCATCAGTATCTCGTAGTCCGACAAGTTTTCTTTTTTCATCTCCATATTCCTTCCACCCCATTCCACATACTCTTTCAATGAACCCATTTCCTTCAATAGTTGCAAGGTCTTAGCCAAACCTTTTCCTAAATAAGCTTCTTTAATTATGTCATCTGTCACCATTTCTTCCTCTTCTAATTTTTTATAACTGACATCTATATCCATTTCCTTCACCTTAGTCTAACCACTTATGGTTTTGGTAACATCATCCTGTTTGACAGGACCTGAACCCTCATCATCCTCTTTAAAGACATCTTCAATTACAGGCTTGTGAGTGTTTGGCTCAATGAACACAAAATTAGAATTATAAAATAATGAGGTAGTTCAATGAAACATCAATTAAAAAATCAAATATATACTATAGTTATGATGACTACATGAGACATCTCATTACAAAAATAAATTTAAGAATTCATATCATTATTTATAACTTCCTTTTTTTTTCCACACACCTTCATAAAGTTGTAAACTCCACACAAACTCCTCCATCTCCATAAGTATAACTTTATTTTCCTACACTTTTTTTGATGATTGACCATTTCCTTTGCCTAATTTGTGGCTACTGCTAAATGAGCTACTTCCTGGGGGATAGACCCACTACTTTCTTCTTACCTATTCAATGCCACTTTCCTGGCCTTCTCTAGTGACTTATAAATATCTTCATCCTCCACACTAAAAACAACATCTCCATCTTCATCGACCTACATTGCATTTAACAACTTCTCATCTCGAAGCCCTCTAGAAGCCTCTTTTGCTTTATTATATGCATTTTGATATGCACTTTTCCTTCAACTTTTTCCTTTCTGCATTTTTCCTTGGAAAACTTTCGTTTTATATCATCCTAGAACCAGGATCCCCAACACCAAATCCAACAAAAATTTCTTCTTCTTCCAGTGCATCAATGTCTAGCTTATCCTTCTTTCAAAACTTTTTCTTCATCTTAGGTTTCTTGAATTAAAGCATTTCCTCTTGAGTATAATAATAAAAAATAATTGTTCTTGGTTGGGCCTGTGACTCTTCAGCTTAGTTAGTCGTAGTTTCACCTTGCAGTCTCTTCTGTATCTAGAGAGACATTATTACACGCACATAAAAGATAATATCAACATTTGACATTTTTAAACAGAAAAATTTACACAAACATAATAGGTGATATCAACATTCAACAACACTTTAATCCTCCTTAAACTAGTGTGGTAGCATTCTTCAAAACTAACATGAAATATAAAACATGATTAACAAATTTCTCATTAATAGATAAACACCAAATAAAAATTATGATGATAAGGTTGCAAGAGCTTCAACTAGCCATGAATCCAACACATGTTTACAATTAGTTGTCCACCTAGTGTCCCTCGTGTCTCTTTCAACAAGTCTAATGTTCATAGATAGCTCTTCCTTAGAGGATCAAGGATATTTTAAGGAGAAATTCCCAACTTCACTCAGTTTTCATTGTTCTTTAGGTGATCAGGTGCTCAAAAAATAGCTCAAAATTAAAAGTTGTCAAATTGTTATGGAGCCTAGACGATTACGTAGTGCTCATCATCCTAAATCTCGCGCAAATCATTTCACCTGAAATAAACACCGTATGCTCCCAGAATCATGTTTTGTTCACTTTCCCAAACAGGGGATTTTTTGAAAAAAAATTGACATCCCAGACAGCAGTCTATACTGTTGATGTGGCGCTGACTGTGCAGGCTGAGGTGGTAGGGTTGACTAGTCAACATACTCTAGTGAATCTTATGATTCCAAGTGGTGGTTATGGATTGGGTACATTTGGTGGTTTCTTATTAGTCAGAAGGTGGCCAACCATATGCTGACACGTGGCCCAACCAAAGGCCACCACGTGACAGCCCAGGGGCCAGCAAAAGTTTGTTTGATGTCTAGGAAGAGGCAGCAGGGGTCGAACCCACAAACTCCAAGAACATAACCAATGCCTCCTACCAATGCGCCACAAGAATGGTTCTTATTAACCATGGGTTTAACTTATAATTGAATACAAAGAGCACACCAATTTTGGGAAAGCGCCAACCCATGGGGTCTGTCCCTTGGTCGCACAACCGTCACATGAGCACCAACCAGATGGGAATGGGGGCCCGGATGGTGAGGGTGGGCCATTGGCCTTAGCCTCGGGAATGTGGCCCCCACATGGCCACATTTTTTAGAAAAAAAGCGTTAGAGGGCATTTAACATGTCTGACAAATTTGCCTGATTTTTTGTGAAATTGATGCTCCGTTAGCGTGTTTTGGGAAAGAATTGTAGGATGGTGCTGGATTTTGGGGAATCTGCGATGCGATTAGCGGGAGATTGGGAAGGGCCATAAATTCTTTAGTTTTTCACCAAATCAGGAGCAGAAAGAGGCTACACAAGCATTTTTGGGCATTCGAGAGTCATTGTAATAGGTTTTAGAGCTTTCTGAGCGTTGTAAACAAATGTATTCACACTTTTGAGAATAATAGAGAGGGCCAAGCCATTGTAATATGGACCAAGGAGACGTATCCCAGGAGGGGTGAACTCCTTTATCATGTGTTGTTGTTATGTTGTTTATGATTATGTTAATGTTTGTTATATGTTGTTGTTCAGTCATTTGTTTATGTTAATTTGCACATAAAAAATACATAAAAACAATCAAAAACCCATGTTTAAACTTTCAAATAATTTCATAAATCCTTGAGCATATTTAACATAATCTGAAAAGGAATTTTAGAACAACAAAACTAATTTTCTTAATTAGATCAAGTTTGGCATCAAATATCTTAGTTTTATTTGTGGAAGAAGGATTTAACTATTTGCAAGTGAATGTCATGCTTACAAGGTTGAAACTCAGAAGAGGAGAAGGGAAGTTGGTTGAAAGCCCTAAAGTTGGGTCAAGGGGAAGGAGGGAAAGGTTTCCACAATCTCCACCACCAGTTCTTCCTCAAGTTGTTGTTGAGACTCCATTGAGCATGTCTCATGAAGGAGAGCCTACAAACATGACAGTGGATGAGAAGGCCTTCAGGAAGGATTTCTTTGATATGAAATAAATGGTGAAGGTCCTATATGAAGAGAGGAATACCATACTACAAGGTGAAAGCTCCAAACCTCCCAAAGGAGAAGTTTCTTCAAGAGGAGGAGGTAATGGAAATGGAGGTAAAACTCCAAACTCTCCACCATCTTCTTCATCTTCTTCTTCACAGGCATCTTCACCCTCTTCCACTAACACAACCCTTACTCATAATCATCAACATACCTCGAAAGGAATTGGTAAATCACCCTTATTAAAACTTGATGTTAAATTTGAATTGCCCATGTATAATGGTGAAGTGAATGCAGATAAGCTTGAAAATTGGGTTCAACAGTTGGAGGTCTATTGCAGAATTCAAAACCTTCAAGAGGATGACATAAATATTCAATTATCTTCCTTAAGGATGGAGGGTGAAAAACTAGTATGGTGGGAATCAAAGACACAAGAAGAGATAAGAAAACACGGTAATATCTCAATTTCTTGGTCTGATTTCATTGTTGCAATTAAAAGACAATTCTACCCTCTAACTCATATGTAGATAGCCATCATGAATTGGCAGAACTTTAGACAACTTATAGGTCAAAATGTGCAAGATTACACCCAAGAATTTAGAAAAAGGTATCTAATGTTAGGTGTAGATTTGCAATCACAAGACACATTGTTGAAGTACATAGGGTGATTACACAATTACCTTAGGCATATTATCCTTATGTTTAATCCCAATAATCTAGATGAGGTGTGTTTGCAGGCCACTCTTCTTGAGGCAAGAGGGAAAAACACTCTAGAAGAGGGTAGTAAAAATCCATTTAAGGGTAAAGGAAAATAAAAGGATTTCAAAGGGAAGGGAAATAAAAATGCATCCATTAATAAGGAAGGAGAGAAATTAACATGCAAGCATTGCTCGAAACAGGGTCACGATGAAGCTCATTGTTGGAAGCTTCATCCCAATATGAAACCAAAGAAATTCAACAACAAGGGAAAACCAAAGACAACTACAACCACTCAACAGTTCTGGGATCCAATTCAGGTGATGAAACTAAAATTACAACCATGGGTATGAAATGAAAAGAATCCATTGCTAGCACTAGTACTTCAAATTCAAACAATGAAACTCCAAATGAAAAGAAGAGGATAAACCTTTTTCACATAAGGGTGATCTCAAAACATAGAAAAATTGATACTCTTTTTAATAGTGGCTCTCAAGCCAATCTCATCTCTGAAAACATTGTCAAAAGTTTAAACTTGGAAACCATTCCACATCATAAACCATATCCATTAGCATGTGTGTGTGACAATGCACAATTGCAAGTAACTAGAAAGTGTAAAGTGAAATTCGCCATTACTACAATTTTCATAGATGAAGTGGAGCTTGATGTTGTCCCATTAGACATATGTGGTATAGTTTTGGGCAGCCATTATCTCTATGAAAGAAAAGCTATCTTCCATAGACATGAAAATAAATACCATTAGCTCAAATATGGAGTAGAATATATTGTGAGAGCTCATAGTAAGAAACTAAATCTTTCACTTGTTAATGTGGGGCAGATGAAAAGACTAGTGAATTCAAGCAATAATTTTGTGCTTCTAATGATCAAACCCACGAATGATGTTGATAATGAGGCTTTTCAAAGTTGTGATTCAAGATTGAAATTTGAATTGGTTGATGTTTTTAACCAATATGATGAGATGTTTCAGGAACCAAAAGGATTTCCTCCCAAGAGAGGAATCCAACATGAGATACAGTTGCAACAAGATAGTCCTCTTCCTAACATTGGCATGTACAGGATGTCAGTGATGGAGAGTGAAGAAATTAAAAACCAAATTCAAGAATTGTTGGATAAAGGAATCATCAAGCCAATTTTTTTTCCATGTGGTTGACCTATTATTTTGGTGCCAAGGATGGAACATGGCGCATGTGTGTGGACTTCTGTGCATTGAACAAGATTACGGTAAAGAACTGTTACCCACTACCTAGAATAGATGATTTACTTGTTCAATTGAAATATGCAAAGTATTTTACTAAGTTTTACTTAAGGAGTAGCTACCATCAAATTAGAATTGTTGAAGAAGACATTTGGAAGACACCATTAAAAACAAAACAAGGTTTGTTTGAATGTCTAGTTATCACTTTTGGTTTATGTAATGCTCCTACTACCTTTATATGTGTGATGAATGATGTGTTGAGGTCATTTCTTGATGAGTTTGTTATAGTCTACTTAGATGAAATCTTAATTTTAAGTAAATCTTGTGATGAACATGTCATGCATGTGAGAAAAGTACTTGATGTCTTAAAGAAAGAACAATTGTATCTAAATATGTCAAAGTGTGAGTATGGAAAAACTTCTTTAGTTTACTTGGGTCATATTATTGGAGGAGGTGAGTTAAAAATTGATCCCTCCAAGGTTGATGTCATTTTAAATTGGCTAAGGCCCAAGATAGTTATTGAGGTAAGAAGCTTTATGGGAGAAACCCAATATTAGAGAAAATTTATTGCCAACTTTTCTTCTATAGCAGCTCCTTTGCATGCATTGACATGTGTGAAAACGTTTTTCAGTGGGGAGGAAAACAACAAAATACCTTTGATGCATTGAAGGAAAAGACCAATTCATCTCCACTAATTTCACTTCCAGACTTGAGACAGTCATTTGAGATCCATATGGATGCTAGTGACTACGCCATGGGTGAAATCCTCATGCAACATGGTAAGCCTATCTATTTTCATTCAAAAACTTTCAGTGGTGCAGTGATTAATTATCCTACATATGACAAGGTATTATGTGCATTGGTCCAAAGTGTGCAAAAGTGGAAACACTACTTGATGGGTAAGGAAACAATCATTCACACTGATCATCAGCTATTACAATACTTGCAATCTCAATCTAAGCTACAACAATCAATGCACTTTCGATGGATGGGTTTTCTTCAACAATTTCACTTGGTAATAAGGTATAAGAAAGGTATCTACAATAAAGTTGTTGATATGCTTTCTAGGCCTATTATTAGTGCAACTACTTTACTCAAGCATAATTTTGTTTTGCGTGAAATTTATATTGAGAAATATGCATTAGACAATGACTTTCAGGATGTTTATGCAAGCTTGAGTCAAGGTAACCAAGTAGAAGAATTGGATTATCATTTGCATGATAACTTCTTGTACCACCTTAGCAAGCTTTGTATTCCAAATATATAAAGAGTCAACATCATAAGAGAGGCACATACTTCTCTTATTGTTGGTCATTTCGGTGTAAGTAAGATGGTGGCACATCTACAGAGGTGTTGTTATTGGCCTCGTATGCTTGAAAGTGTGTCACATTTTATTAAAGGATGTTCAGTATGTGCAGTCATTAAGCCTAACAATAGGAATTTAGGATTCTACACACCACTTCTAGGTCGTTCACGATTGTGAAAGAGTGTTTCTATGGATTTTATAGGAGGTCTTCCATTGTCAAAAATAGGTCATGATTATTTGTATGTAATTGTGGATAGGCTCAACAAAATGTGTATTTTGATGCCATGTAAAAAGCAAATTACAGCTAAAAAAATTGCTCAGATATTCTTTTAGAATGTATGGGTACATTTTGGATTGCCCACATCCATTGTTAGAGATTGAGAGTCTCGCTTTATTGGGAATTTTTTATCAATCTTGTGGGGATTCATGGACACCAAACTGAAAAAGAGTACAACATTTCATCAGCAAACAAATGGTCAAACGGAGGTGGTGAACAAGACAATGATATATATTCTTCATGGATATTGTAGCAAGCATCCTAAGTTGTGGGATGAACATTTGCCCTATATTCAACATGCTTACAGCCAGGCCAAGCACTTTTCAACTCAAACAACGCCATTTTAGGCATGTTTGGGATACTTGCCTAAGTCTCCTTTGGATTTCATTTTTGGAAAATATGTTGCAATTGATGGTCATGGTGACATAGCCAAAGAAAGAAGGTTCATTGAACAAATCCAATTGGTACACCAAAGATTTCAAGAATAGCTTGAAAAGAGCCCAGGGAAGTACAAAGCAAGGCATGACAAGCATCGTGTAGATCACAAGTTCCAAGTCAGTGATGAATTTTGGATTCATATTATCAAAGAGAGGCTCCAAGGAGAAGGTAAAAATCTAAAACCAATTAGATATGGTCCATTCAGAATTTTGGAAAAGATTGGTAACAATGCATTCAGGTTAGATTTGCCTTCATATATGCAAATTTATGTTGTTGTTAATGTTGAGAACTTAATGTTATATGAGCCTCCTTTGATTGAAGATCAAGGAGAACATGTCCAAATTCCTTCCATTCAGGATTTTTTCCTGAGTATCTTTATGAACTATAGAAAGACACCATTCTTGACAAAAGAACAAGGTCTTCAAAATAAGGGAATTTGGATTACCTTCAAGTGGGGCTCCAACGAACAGATCCTTCAAAGGCTAAATGGATCGAGATTGGAAAGGTGATGGAATTGTACCCTCACTTGCTGGACAAATGAAAGTGATATTTTGGGGTCCAAAAGGCTTCCATTGGGGAGGAATGATCAGGTGCTCCAAAAAAAGCTCAAAATTCAAAGTTTTTGTATTGGTGTGGAACCTAGATGATCATGTAGTGCTCATCATCCTGAATCTACTGCAACTCGTTTCGCATGAAACAAAAACCGTATGCTCCTAGAAAATTGTTATGTTCACTTTCCCAAACAGGCAAATTTTTGAAAAAAATTGACAGACTAGTCAACAGTTCGTATTGCTAACGTGGCACTGACTGTGTAGGTTGAGGTGAAAAATTTGACTGGTCGACATCCTCCAGTGAATCGTATGATGCTAAGAGGTGGTTCTGGATTAGGTGCATTTGGCAGTTTCTTATTGGTCGGAAGGTGGCTAACCACCCTCTAACACGTGGCCCAACGAGAGGCCGCCACGTGGCAACCTAGGGGCCACCAAAATTTTGTTTTAGGTCCAAGCTTAGGCAATGAGGAATGAACCCATGTTACACTAAAAAATGTCACCTTGACTACTTACAGTTAGTATGGCTCAAATCAACAGTCATGCTACCCTCTTAGGCAAGTCTCATGCCTCTGTTATCCATCTCAAACTCAAAGAAGAGAGAAAGTCTTGTAAAAACTATGTTTATCTCTGGGGTCGCAGGTTCTCTCTAGCCTTACCTGCGAGGACGCTGACCATGTTCACAAAATCTGCGTCCATGGACGCTCTGTATGTTAAGGGACAGGTGCGTCCCTCTGTAAAAGGCAAAATGCGCGAGTTTTATCTTGAAAAAGTTACTTGTGGTTACTTCTGGAACATTCTAGAGGTCGGTTTGATGAAATGGATGCGCCTCCAGTTGGCTCATGTATCTCTATTAAGGGGGAACTTATCCCATCAATAAGGGAGCTATCCCACCCATAGAGGGGGATGATCCCATTGATAGTGGACCTGAATAACCTCTTTACAGCACTATAAATAAAGGCATTGAGCCAGAAGGAGAGGAGGTTGGAGCTATACATTTTCTTTGGGTAAATGCTGCAGGATTTAGGTCTTCCATTAGAGCCTTTGTGAGGAGAGATTGTCTTCACTTGATTCTACTTGGGAGAGGGTGAGCTTTGTCAAAGTAGAGGAAAACCCTTGATGGACCCTGGGAGGAACTTGCACAACACCAAGGCCAGGTTGTAAGAGTTTCTTTGTTTCGTTATTAATACAAACTGGTTTATTTTTCTCAATAGCTTGTGTTAATGAGTTATTTCATGTGTTCCTTGGTCTGCATGTTGAATATATGTTTTATTATATGAAATGCAAGTGCTTGGTAATTGTTTGATTGTTTGTGGTTGCAGGAATTGACTTGAAGGAGGAGCTCATCCGGATCGTCAAGAACGGACTTCAACAACAGCGTTTTGGAATAAGGTAAGCCTAAACACTTGTAGTTTTCATGTTGTAAAAGGTGTATTTAGAGAAAGATCACTCCATTTTGTCTTGTTTGTCATTAGAACGTCTTAGACTTCTAGGAAGGTCAGTCGTGTCCGCACCCTTGACCAATTCCGTGTGACAAATTGGCGACTCCGCTGGGGAATCCATTAATGAGAGAGTCTTTTCCTTTATATGAACTTTGCTTTGAGAAAATCATTTTTATTTTCTGGTTTTTGACCGTGAGAATTAGTATTTGGGTGGCTTAGCTTTAGATTTAGTTAGATTTGGTTTTTCTTAACTTTTCCAGAAGGACTCACCCTCTGAGTACTGCGCAGTGCGTCTTTGGACGCGCTATTGCCGTTTGCACAGAGCGGGCCCGCGCCTGTTCTAACGGGTTGCCTGCGTCTTCCTGTAAAAATTTAGGAAAACTCCATTTTTGCTTTAATTGCTTTTAGATTTTGTTTTTTCTTAGTGTTTTCTGCCCAGATCCTTTAGTAACCTGTCAAAAATTTTCACCTGAACTTGTTTCATTAGCATTCCTGCTTTTAGCTTTCATCAATTGGGTGTTTTGAGTCTCTTTTTTGAGAAATTCTTAATTTGATTTCCTTTGGTCATTACTTGGAGGTTTCTCTCAGTCTTTTCACAATTTTGCATCTTTTTGCTTTTGTTTTTGCAAAAAAATTTCCCCCTCATTCGCCGGGGGGGGGCTAAATTGTGTATGAGTGTTAATCGCCTTTGAGTGTTTTTATATTTTGATCTTTGAAACTCTCACCCAATTTTCTCGACTTGCACTTGATTGGTTCTTAGATTACATTAGAATCATCTTGTGTCTGAGAATTCTCTTGCATAGATCACATTTGCATAATTAGAGTTCTCAGTTTCAGAATATGAATGAAAAATGTGCATAGATTACATTTGCATACTTTTCATGTGAATTGTGCATAGATTACAATTGCATAGTTTACATTCTGAAAAATTAATCGTAGATTTAGATCAGCTTTCTTTGATTTGAATTTACACAAAAAATAAAAATAAAAAAATGGTTTGGAATTGATTTGCATTAGTTTTTCTTGATAAAATTAGTGCATCAATTTTTTGCATTGTCAGAAGTGAATGGAAACTCTCTCCTTACTTTAGTTAGGATTCATCGAATTGAAAAGATTACATTATCATATTCGATTGCATTCAGTTGAGTCGGGTCATAACACCATTGGTTTCATCTCCATTTACCCATTTGAGTAATAACAGCCTTAATAACACAGCGCTTAATTAAAATTCATCTAGTAATTTTTACATTTCTAGGGCTCTGAAACACCAACATAGCTTAGGCTAGGGTCTTGGAGTAGGTGAGTACTTAACTCTCCAAGACTACAAAACCAAACAGATAGTTTATCTTGAGTAGAATAAATCCAATTGTTTCAATTGCACTCTGGGAAAGCTCCTCTTAAAGGAGAAGCACGAGCTCGTGTCCGAACCAGTGAGGGGATCATTCCCCCCTCGTTGGGAACGACGCCAGATAGTACGTATTACAAATGGTAAACCTCGGATTAACCATTGTCGAGGAGCTAGGGGTCACTTATCGGTAAACCTTGGATTGTTGTCAAGGAGCCGGTAAGGGGATTGAGCTTGCTACTCTGCCCTTGCGTGCTGTCGGAGTTTAGACTGTTCCCCCAGGTGTATTTGTTACTGTTGGTGACCTTAGTGACCATAATCTTTAGGGTTCTACCCAAGGTGACAGTGGAGGGAAGGTCCCACTGTACCTGGAGCAGACGTCGGCTATACTCACTTGGATTTTCTGGGGGGTTCACTTCACTCGAGACGGTTAAAGTGGAGGAACTTGGTCCAGTCTATTCATTAAGCAGGTTGTCGGGGTAACTGTTCCACCCACTATTTCTGTACTGGATTTTGCGAGGTTGGGCTTCATCACCAACTAGTGTTTTCGGTCCGGAGAGCTTACTGTTTGTGTGTGGTTTGACTCCTAGATTTGATAGCGTGTGTTAATTTGTTTGTTTTTACTTTTAGAGACCATAGGTGTGAATTGTGAATTTTAATTGTTAGGTGTGAATTGTGAATTGTTAATTTTAGTTTTAAATTGTTAATAAAATTCACTGAAGTTGAATATAATGGCAAATGTTCCGGAATTTATCAACCTAGGAACCCCTCCTAATGAGAATCCTAGTACTTTTCCTTACTTTGGAAATGTTGGTCCTCCTTATATGGCTACTTTGTCATTACCTGGATTTACAATAGGTTTACCGATATGGTTATTTTCAACTTCGTTGGCCCAAAATACTCCAATTGTTCCATCTCAACCGGATGCTTCACCTCAACAGAGTTCACCATCTCAACATCACCAACCTTTTGTTGACCCTTTACCTTCTTCGCCTAATTTTTCTTCCTCCATTTCTCCCTCTTCGCCTGGTAAAAGCCTCGATGCTAATAACCAGGAGGCTAAGAAGAAGAAGAAAGGGAAGAAGAAGAAGAAGAAGAAGAAGCAAGATAAGAAAGAAGTCAACCAACCAACCATGGCTGTAAGTGTTAGTTGTGTTGAGGAAAATTCCGACATGCATCGTAAACCCAAATACCCTTGCAGGCTTTGTAAGGGTGACCACTTCCTTGTCAATTGTCCTGGTATTCCAAAGGTCTTGGAAGTATGGTCAGAAAAATCTCATCAACTTTCCGTTGATCCATCAACCAGTGATAGTCAGGTTCCTGGGAAAAAGGGTAAAGTTAGGTTTCCTTGTAAGTTATGCAAAGGGAGTCATCAAACTCACATTTGCCCTCACATGGATGAAGCCTCAACATTGTTGGAAAATCTTACTGTTCCACAGCAAGAATTTCCAACTGGTTACCGTAAACTTTCTCCCAACCTACCGTCAACTGACGGAGTGATTGATCTAAATTCAAGTATAGTCGATCACACTCTCCCATTGGAGAGTGAAACTCATGTCACTCAGGTTGATGATCCATTAGTTGATCAGGTGGTCGATTCAATTTCACATTCGATCGATCACACTCTCCTTTTCGAGAGTAAATTTCATACCGCTGATGTTCTTCTTGTTACATCGGATTCTTCTATGCCGGGGGGCATTTCACCTGTTTCTACAGAACCCCCTCCAAGTACTGAGGTCTTTTCCTTTGATTGGAATAGACTGACAGAACCTCGTCTTCCTTCCTCCATCCCTTTCCAAATCATTGTCAAGGCTGGTGGTAGGGACATACATCGTACTCAGGTAGATGAAGGTGCTTCTGTTAGTATTTTATCCTCAGCTGTTTGGAAAGCTTTGGGTTCCCCTCAGCTTGCGCCTATTACGCAGAATCTGAAAGCTTTTAACAGAACAATTAGTGAACCTTTAGGGATCCTTCCTAAGTTTTCTATTACCTTGGAAGGTAAAACTGTCTGTATTGATCTTATGGTGGTTCGAGGTCCCTTGGATTTCAATTTACTCCTTGGGCGAGACTATGTTTATGCAATGAAAGCTGTCGTATCGACACTCTTTCGCGTGATGTCTTTCCCTCACAATGGCAGTATTGTGACTGTAGACCAGCTTTCGTTCCCTAGTCTTGTCTCAACTACCAATAATATGACAGCCCTAAATGTTCCTGATTCTAAAGTGGTATCTACCCTGCCACGGGTTAATTATGTGGCAACTGGTCCCATGTTTTCAGTTACCGATGTAAGTGAGCCTCTCACTGTTTGCTCATCTTCCTTTGATTTAGCTCCGGTAATTGACATGGAAAACTCTATGGGATTACTTGAACACGATGTTCTTATCCCTTTTGAGTCCATTGACATGTTTTCCTTCCCAAGAAGTATTCTTCCTTCGGATGAAGACCTCTTGGAAGCCATGATCAAGGAGTGTCCATTGACATGTCTTTCTTCCAGTTGGAAGCCATGATCAGTGTGTGTGAGGAAAGTTCCTTTTACTATGTCAACCTCATTAAAAAATGAATCAGTGTGTGTGAGGAAAGTTCCTTTTACTGTGTCAACCTCATTAAAAAATGAATCAGTGTGTACGAGGATAGTTTGTTCCTCTCTCAACCTCGTTAAAAAATGAAACTGGATGGTCCGAGGAAAGTTCCTGTTACTGAGTCAACCTCGTTAAAAAATGAATCAGGTACGAGGATAGTTTTTTCCTGTATCAACCTCGTTAAAAAATGAAATAGGCTAGTACGAGGATAGTTTTTTCCTGTATCAACCTCGTTAAAAAATGAAATAGGCTAGCATGAGGACAGTTCTTTTACTGAGTCAACCTCATTAAAAAATGAATCAGCTAGATTTTAGGATATGTAGGTAGATTATAGAAAGTAGGGTTTTGAGGACAGTTCCTGTTACTGAGTCAACCTCATTAAAAAATGAATCAGGTTTGAGGATAGTTCCTGTTACTGAGTCAACCTCATTAAAAAATGAATCAGGTATGAGGATAGTTCTTTTCTTGTGTCAACCTCTTTAAAAATGAAACAACTCCCTTTTCAAGTTAAATATTGAAAGTAAACCTTCATTTCATCCAGCCAGTTGAATGCAATGAAGCCTGGGGGGCATGTACCTCATTTCGCATTATTATGCTGGGGGCATGCGAACTTTTTGAGCATAGTTCCTTGTCTTGTGTCAAGCTCGTTAAAAAATGAAACAAGGGTAGGTTAAGTAGGTAGATTGTAGAGAGTAGTCATGAGCATAGTTCCTTGTCTTGTGTCAAGCTCCTTAAAAAATGAATCAAGGATTTTAGAGCATAGTTCCTTGTCTTGTGTCAAGCTCGTTAAAAAATGAATCAAGGTTTTTAGAGTAAAGTTTTTTGTTAGGTAGATTGTAGAAAGTAGTTATGAGCATAGTTCCTCGTCTTGTGTCAAGCTCACTAAAAAATGAAACAACTCCCACGAGTCTTTCCAAGATTTTGAAAGTAAAGCTTCATTCCATCCACCTCATTGAATGCAATGAAGCTTGGGGGGCATGTACCTTGATTTGCATCATTATGCCGGGGGCATGTGAACTTATAACAAGCATAGTTTTTCGTTTCAAGCTTGCGTAAACATGAAACCAAATCCGAGCATAGTTCTTTTCCTGTGTCAAGCTCGTTAAAAAATGAAACAAATCCTCCTCTATTTGAGTCGAGAGTTTGACTAGACCTCATAGATGTTAGGTTGTACGTTTAGGTTAGTTATTTCATTTTTTGCATAATTTTCTTACAGTTTTAGGTCGAGTCTTTCAAATGATCTCGTTCTTGAACCTTCATTTCATCCACCTTAGTTGAATGAAATGAAGCTGGGGGGCATGCACTCTAACAGTTATGCTTAGGGGGCATCAAGCACAGTTTTATCTCTGTTTCAAGCTTGTGTAAAAATGAAACTAATTTGAAGCATAGTTTTTATCTGTTTCAAGCTTTTGTAAAAATGAAACCTATCTCGAGTCAATTTCAGTTATTTTCAAGACTCGTTAAACTCATGAAAATCCCGAGATTATTTTGCTATTTTCATTCTCGTAAAACAAATGAAAATGCCGAGTTCTTTCCGTCTTTTCCTGCTCGTAAATTAAATTGAAAGTCGGCCATATGAGTACATTTTTATCCCTTTTTCGAACTCATTAAAATTTACGAAAAAGTGAAAACCATGAGTACATTTTTATCCATTTTTCGAACTCGTTAAAACTTACGAAAAAGTGAAACCGCAGAGTCATCTTTTAAGCCCTTTTCTGACTCCTAAAACATGAAAAGATCGCCGAGCGTTTCTTTTACACTCGTTAAAACGGAATTAAAAGACGGTCCCCTTTTAGCTCTTTTCTGACCGCAAAATCAGGAAAAGATTGCCGGGTTTTTGTCGTTTCAAACTCGATAAGGAAATAAAACGACGTGTCCTTGATCGCTTTTTACTTTTCAGGTCAACGACACTATTATGAAAGTACTCCTTGGTCGCAAGATCAAGCGGTTCCCCCAGGTATTATTTTATACTTTTTCGGGCTTGAGGGACACAAATATACGAAAAAGTTCAACGTGGAGTCTCCTTTAGTTTTTTCAGACTCTCTAAAAATGAAAAACGCCGAGTTTCTCCTATACTGGGCTCGTTAAACTTTTACAGTAAAGGACCTGTTCAATTACAAACAGGAACGAACCACTCCTTCCTAGGGTTCGAATTTAAACTAGGTTGGACTCGTCCGAAGGATGAGCTTATAATCAAGCATATGTTATCCTCCTCAAGCTTGTTAAAAATAAAGAGGTACTTGCCAGAAATGGTGGGGGAAAAAAGAGAAGAATGAACCTATTTGTCACCTTTTGTCTCAGAAGAAACTTTATTACCGCTCTTGAACACGACACTTTTCATTCACCTGGGTTGGGAAATCTTTTACCTCACAGTTGACCAAATCACTTTGAAAGTCTTTAACCGGGTTCCAGGGGTTAACTTTGAGTTATTCGTCACCAAGCCATCTGTTGTGTCGTTATGTGTTCAAGAGGTCTGCAAGCAAAAACTTTCATCTGCAAAATACTTGTCATCCATTTGACCATCCCTGAGTCAGTCCTTACAGCAACATTTCTTCAACTTGAACAATGATTTCGTGTTGCGGGCTTGCCTGCAACGGGTCGCTTTCTATCGACATCGACACATTATCTAGAAAGATGACTTAGGAATCGACAGTACCTTGAAGTCTGCATGCATCAATGGCAGGTTTCTCGCCTTTGACGTCAGTTTACATCATTGACTTTCGATCAGAGGATTCCGTGAAGTGTTCGACATCAAAACATCTATTCACATTTCACGGGTTGTGCTTGGTACTTTGAGAACCATTGACATTACTGGTGGTTTCTCTCACGCTTGTTAACAGTTTACATCATTGACTGGTAATCAAGTGGTTTCTACCATGTTCGACATCGAATCATTTAATCACATGGCTAGAATCGTACCAATTCGGGAAGTAGAAGTGAAGACCCTGGATCTAGTTTCTACCATCCAGGCTGCGAGGAGTTTTGTATTCATTATCTATGTAGACTAATCATAAACAGATGGCTGCGTCCATACTGTGTCTACAAAAGTCTATAAAAATGATGTACTGCAAGATCATTCCTGTATCAGAATAGTTAGTCCATTAGTTAAAGTTTTGAATCTGAGTATGGGAATGCCTACCTCAGTGATGATATAATCTTATCCATGTATTTTGTGTTGAAAATTGCAGGTTCCAACCAGGCCATCCACAAGGCAATCCTTGAAATGATAAAGCGCTTCACCCTTCCTAGAATTACAAAACCCTATTCTATTCCAGGCTTCGCACTTTAGGGGGCAATCTGTTACACTAAAAAATGTCACCTTGACTACTTACAGTTAGTATGGCTCAAATCAACAGTCATGCTACCCTCTTAGGCAAGTCTCATGCCTCTGTTATCCATCTCAAACTCAAAGAAGAGAGAAAGTCTTGTAAAAACTATGTTTATCTCTGGGGTCGCAGGTTCTCTCTAGCCTTACCTGCGGGGACGCTGACCATGTTCACAAAATCTGCGTCCATGGACGCTCTGTATGTTAAGGGACAGGTGCGTCCCTCTGTAAAAGGCAAAATGCGCGAGTTTTATCTTGAAAAAGTTACTTGTGGTTACTTCTAGAACATTCTAGAGGTCGGTTTGATGAAATGGATGCGCCTCCAGTTGGTTCATGTATCTCTATTAAGGGGGAACTTATCCCATCAATAAGGGAGCTATCCCACCCATAGAGGGGGATGATCCCATTGATAGTGGACCTGAATAACCTCTTTACAGCACTATAAATAAAGGCATTGAGCCAGAAGGAGAGGAGGTTGGAGCTATACATTTTCTTTGGGTAAATGCTGCAGGATTTAGGTCTTCCATTAGAGCCTTTGTGAGGAGAGATTGTCTTCACTTGATTCTACTTGGGAGAGGGTGAGCTTTGTCAAAGTAGAGGAAAACCCTTGATGGACCCTGGGAGGAACTTGCACAACACCAAGGCCAGGTTGTAAGAGTTTCTTTGTTTCGTTATTAATACAAACTGGTTTATTTTTCTCAATAGCTTGTGTTAATGAGTTATTTCATGTGTTCCTTGGTCTGCATGTTGAATATATGTTTTATTATATGAAATGCAAGTGCTTGGTAATTGTTTGATTGTTTGTGGTTGCAGGAATTGACTTGAAGGAGGAGCTCATCCGGATCGTCAAGAACGGACTTCAACAACAGCGTTTTGGAATAAGGTAAGCCTAAACACTTGTAGTTTTCATGTTGTAAAAGGTGTATTTAGAGAAAGATCACTCCATTTTGTCTTGTTTGTCATTAGAATGTCTTAGACTTCTAGGAAGGTCAGTCGTGTCCGCACCCTTGACAGATTCCGTGTGACAAATTGGCGACTCCGCTGGGGAATCCATTAATGAGAGAGTCTTTTCCTTTATGTGAACTTTGCTTTGAGAAAATCATTTTTATTTTCTGGTTTTTGACTGTGAGAATTAGTATTTGGGTGGCTTAGCTTTAGATTTAGTTAGATTTGGTTTTTCTTAACTTTTCCAGAAGGACGCACCCTCTGAGTACTGCACAGTGCGTCTTTGGACGCGCTGTTGCCGTTTGCACAGAGCGGGCCCGCGCCTGTTCTAACGGGTTGCCTGCGTCTTCCTGTAAAAATTTAGGAAAACTCCATTTTTGCTTTAATTGCTTTTAGATTTTGTTTTTTCTTAGTGTTTTCTGCCCAGATCCTTTAGTAACCTGTCAAAAATTTTCACCTGAACTTGTTTCATTAGCATTCCTGCTTTTAGCTTTCATCAATTGGGTGTTTTGAGTCTCTTTTTTGAGAAATTCTTAATTTGATTTCCTTTGGTCATTACTTGGAGGTTTCTCTCAGTCTTTTCACAATTTTGCATCTTTTTGCTTTTGTTTTTGCAAAAAAATTTCCCCCTCATTCGCCGGGGGGGGCTAAATTGTGTATGAGTGTTAATCGCCTTTGAGTGTTTTTATGTTTTGATCTTTGGAACTCTCACCCAATTTTCTCGACTTGCACTTGATTGGTTCTTAGATTACATTAGAATCATCTTGTGTTTGAGAATTCTCTTGCATAGATCACATTTGCATAATTAGAGTTCTCAGTTTCAGAATATGAATGAAAAATGTGCATAGATTACATTTGCATACTTTTCATGTGAATTGTGCATAGATTACAATTGCATAGTTTACATTCTGAAAAATCAATCGTAGATTTAGATCAGCTTTCTTTGATTTGAATTTACACAAAAATAAAAATAAAAAAATGGTTTGGAATTGATTTGCATTAGTTTTTCTTGATAAAATTAGTGCATCAATTTTTTGCATTGTTGGAAGTGAATGGAAACTCTCTCCTTACTTTAGTTAGGATTCATCGAATTGAAAAGATTACATTATCATATTCGATTGCATTCAGTTGAGTCGGGTCATAACACCATTGGTTTCATCTCCATTTACCCATTTGAGTAATAACAGCCTTAATAACACAGCGCTTAATTAAAATTCATCTAGTAATTTTTACATTTCTAGGGCTCTGAAACACCAACATAGCTTAGGCTAGGGTCTTGGAGTAGGTGAGTACTTAACTCTCCAAGACTACAAAACCAAACAGATAGTTTATCTTGAGTAGAATAAATCCAATTGTTTCAATTGCACTCTGGGAAAGCTCCTCTTAAAGGAGAAGCACGAGCTCGTGTCCGAACCAGTGAGGGGATCATTCCCCCCTCGTTGGGAACGACGCCAGACAGTACGTATTACAAACGGTAAACCTCGGATTAACCATTGTCGAGGAGCCAGGGGTCACTTATCGGTAAACCTTGGATTGTTGTCAAGGAGCCGGTAAGGGGATTGAGCTTGCTACTCTGCCCTTGCGTGCTGTCGGAGTTTAGACTGTTCCCCCAGGTGTATTTGTTACTGTTGGTGACCTTAGTGACCATAATCTTTAGGGTTCTACCCAAGGTGACGGTGGAGGGAAGGTCCCACTGTACCTGGAGCAGACGTCGGTTATACTCACTTGGATTTTCTGGGGGGTTCACTTCACTCGAGACGGTTAAAGTGGAGGAACTTGGTCCAGTCTATTCATTAAGCAGGTTGTCGGGGTAACTGTTCCACCCACCATTTCTGTACTGAATTCTGCGAGGTTGGGCTTCATCACCAACTAGTGTTTTCGGTCCGAAGAGCTTACTGTTTGTGTGTGGTTTGACTCCTAGATTTGATAGCGCGTGTTAATTTGTTTGTTTTTACTTTTAGAGACCATAGGTGTGAATTGTGAATTTTAATTGTTAGGTGTGAATTGTGAATTGTTAATTTTAGTTTTAAATTGTTAATAAAATTCACTGAAGTTGAATATAATGGCAAATGTTCCGGAATTTATCAACCTAGGAACCCCTCCTAATGAGAATCCTAGTACTTTTCCTTACTTTGGAAATGTTGGTCCTCCTTATATGGCTACTTTGTCATTACCTGGATTTACAATAGGTTTACCGATATGGTTATTTTCAACTTCGTTGGCCCAAAATACTCCAATTGTTCCATCTCAACCGGATGCTTCACCTCAACAGAGTTCACCATCTCAACATCACCAACCTTCTGTTGACCCTTTACCTTCTTCGCCTAATTTTTCTTCCTCCATTTCTTCCTCTTCGCCTGGTAAAAGCCTTGATGCTAGTAACCAGGAGGCTAAGAAGAAGAAGAAAGGGAAGAAGAAGAAGAAGAAGAAGAAGCAAGATAAGAAAGAAGTCAACCAACCAACCATGGCTGTAAGTGTTAGTTGTGTTGAGGAAAATTCCGACATGCATCGTAAACCCAAATACCCTTGCAGGCTTTGTAAGGGTGACCACTTCCTTGTCAATTGTCCTGGTATTCCAAAGGTCTTGGAAGTATGGTCAGAAAAATCTCATCAACTTTCCGTTGATCCATCAACCAGTGATAGTCAGGTTCCTGGGAAAAAGGGTAAAGTTAGGTTTCCTTGTAAGTTATGCAAAGGGAGTCATCAAACTCACATTTGCCCTCACATGGATGAAGCCTCAACATTGTTGGAAAACCTTACTGTTCCACAGCAAGAATTTCCAACTGGTTACCGTAAACTTTCTCCCAACCTACCGTCAACTGACGGAGTGATTGATCTAAATTCAAGTACAGTCGATCACACTCTCCCATTGGAGAGTGAAACTCATGTCACTCAGGTTGATGATCCATTAGTTGATCAAGTGGTCGATTCAATTTCACATTCGGTCGATCACACTCTCCTTTTCGAGAGTAAATTTCATACCGCTGATGTTCTTCTTGTTACATCGGATTCTTCTATGCCGGGGGGCATTTCACCTGTTTCTACAGAACCCCCTCCAAGTACTGAGGTCTTTTCCTTTGATTGGAATAGACTGACAGAACCTCGTCTTCCTTCCTCCATCCCTTTCCAAATCATTGTCAAGGCTGGTGGTAGGGACATACATCGTACTCAGGTAGATGAAGGTGCTTCTGTTAGTATTTTATCCTCAGCTGTTTGGAAAGCTTTGGGTTCCCCTCAGCTTGCGCCTATTACGCAGAATCTGAAAGCTTTTAACAGAACAATTAGTGAACCTTTAGGGATCCTTCCTAAGTTTTCTATTACCTTGGAAGGTAAAACTGTCTGTATTGATCTTATGGTAGTTCGAGGTCCCTTGGATTTCAATTTACTCCTTGGGCGAGACTATGTTTATGCAATGAAAGCTGTCGTATCGACACTCTTTCGCGTGATGTCTTTCCCTCACAATGGCAGTATTGTGACTGTAGACCAGCTTTCGTTCCCTAGTCTTGTCTCAACTACCAATAATATGACACCCCTAAATGTTCCTGATTCTAAAGTGGTATCTACCCTGCCACGGGTTAATTATGTGGCAACTGGTCCCATGTTTTCAGTTACCGATGTAAGTGAGCCTCTCACTGTTTGCTCATCTTCCTTTGATTTAGCTCCGGTAATTGACATGGAAAACTCTATGGGATTACTTGAACACGATGTTCTTATCCCTTTTGAGTCCCTTGACATGTGTTCCTTCCCAAGAAGTATTCTTCCTTCGGATGAAGACCTCTTGGAAGCCATGATCAAGGTGTGTCCATTGACATGTCTTTCTTCCAGTTGGAAGCCATGATCAGTGTGTGTGAGGAAAGTTCCTTTTACTGTGTCAACCTCATTAAAAAATGAATCAGTGTGTGTGAGGAAAGTTCCTTTTACTGTGTCAACCTCATTAAAAAATGAATCAGTGTGTACGAGGATAGTTTGTTCCTCTCTCAACCTCGTTAAAAAATGAAACTGGATGGTCCGAGGAAAGTTCCTGTTACTGAGTCAACCTCGTTAAAAAATGAATCAGGTACGAGGATAGTTTTTTCCTGTATCAACCTCGTTAAAAAATGAAATAGGCTAGTACGAGGATAGTTTTTTCCTGTATCAACCTCGTTAAAAAATGAAATAGGCTAGCATGAGGACAGTTCTTTTACTGAGTCAACCTCATTAAAAAATGAATCAGCTAGATTTTAGGATATGTAGGTAGATTATAGAAAGTAGGGTTTTGAGGACAGTTCCTGTTACTGAGTCAACCTCATTAAAAAATGAATCAGGTTTGAGGATAGTTCCTGTTACTGAGTCAACCTCGTTAAAAAATGAATCAGGTATGAGGATAGTTCTTTTCTTGTGTCAACCTCTTTAAAAATGAAACAACTCCCTTTTCAAGTTAAATATTGAAAGTAAACCTTCATTTCATCCAGCCAGTTGAATGCAATGAAGCCTGGGGGGCATGTACCTCATTTCGCATTATTATGCTGGGGGCATGCGAACTTTTTGAGCATAGTTCCTTGTCTTGTGTCAAGCTCGTTAAAAAATGAAACAAGGGTAGGTTAAGTAGGTAGATTGTAGAGAGTAGTCATGAGCATAGTTCCTTGTCTTGTGTCAAGCTCCTTAAAAAATGAATCAAGGATTTTAGAGCATAGTTCCTTGTCTTGTGTCAAGCTCGTTAAAAAATGAATCAAGGTTTTTAGAGTAAAGTTTTTTGTTAGGTAGATTGTAGAAAGTAGTTATGAGCATAGTTCCTCGTCTTGTGTCAAGCTCACTAAAAAATGAAACAACTCCCACGAGTCTTTCCAAGATTTTGAAAGTAAAGCTTCATTCCATCCACCTCATTGAATGCAATGAAGCTTGGGGGGCATGTACCTTGATTTGCATCATTATGCCGGGGGCATGTGAACTTATAACAAGCATAGTTTTTCGTTTCAAGCTTGCGTAAACATGAAACCAAATCCGAGCATAGTTCTTTTCCTGTGTCAAGCTCGTTAAAAAATGAAACAAATCCTCCTCTATTTGAGTCGAGAGTTTGACTAGACCTCATAGATGTTAGGTTGTACGTTTAGGTTAGTTATTTCATTTTTTGCATAATTTTCTTACAGTTTTAGGTCGAGTCTTTCAAATGATCTCGTTCTTGAACCTTCATTTCATCCACCTTAGTTGAATGAAATGAAGCTGGGGGGCATGCACTCTAACAGTTATGCTTAGGGGGCATCAAGCACAGTTTTATCTCTGTTTCAAGCTTGTGTAAAAATGAAACTAATTTGAAGCATAGTTTTTATCTGTTTCAAGCTTTTGTAAAAATGAAACCTATCTCGAGTCAATTTCAGTTATTTTCAAGACTCGTTAAACTCATGAAAATCCCGAGATTATTTTTCTATTTTCATTCTCGTAAAACAAATGAAAATGCCGAGTTCTTTCCGTCTTTTCCTGCTCGTAAATTAAATTGAAAGTCGGCCATATGAGTACATTTTTATCCCTTTTTCGAACTCATTAAAATTTACGAAAAAGTGAAAACCATGAGTACATTTTTATCCATTTTTCGAACTCGTTAAAACTTACGAAAAAGTGAAACCGCAGAGTCATCTTTTAAGCCCTTTTCTGACTCCTAAAACATGAAAAGATCGCCGAGCGTTTCTTTTACACTCGTTAAAACGGAATTAAAAGACGGTCCCCTTTTAGCTCTTTTCTGACCGCAAAATCAGGAAAAGATTGCCGGGTTTTTGTCGTTTCAAACTCGATAAGGAAATAAAACGACGTGTCCTTGATCGCTTTTTACTTTTCAGGTCAACGACACTATTATGAAAGTACTCCTTGGTCGCAAGATCAAGCGGTTCCCCCAGGTATTATTTTATACTTTTTCGGGCTTGAGGGACACAAATATACGAAAAAGTTCAACGTGGAGTCTCCTTTTGTTTTTTCAGACTCTCTAAAAATGAAAAACGCCGAGTTTCTCCTATACTGGACTCGTTAAACTTTTACAGTAAAGGACCTGTTCAATTACAAACAGGAACGAACCACTCCTTCCTAGGGTTCGAATTTAAACTAGGTTGGACTCGTCCGAAGGATGAGCTTATAATCAAGCATATGTTATCCTCCTCAAGCTTGTTAAAAATAAAGAGGTACTTGCCAGAAATGGTGGGGGAAAAAAGAGAAGAATGAACCTATTTGTCACCTTTTGTCTCAGAAGAAACTTTATTACCGCTCTTGAACACGACACTTTTCATTCACCTGGGTTGGGAAATCTTTTACCTCACAGTTGACCAAATCACTTTGAAAGTCTTTAACCGGGTTCCAGGGGTTAACTTTGAGTTATACGTCACCAAGCCATCTGTTGTGTCGTTATGTGTTCAAGAGGTCTGCAAGCAAAAACTTTCATCTGCAAAATACTTGTCATCCATTTGACCATCCCTGAGTCAGTCCTTACAGCAACATTTCTTCAACTTGAACAATGATTTCGTGTTGCGGGCTTGCCTGCAACGGGTCACTTTCTATCGACATCGACACATTATCTAGAAAGATGACTTAGGAATCGACAGTACCTTGAAGTCTGCATGCATCAATGGCAGGTTTCTCGCCTTTGACGTCAGTTTACATCATTGACTTTCGATCAGAGGATTCCGTGAAGTGTTCGACATCAAAACATCTATTCACATTTCACGGGTTGTGCTTGGTACTTTGAGAACCATTGACATTACTGGTGGTTTCTCTCACGCTTGTTAACAGTTTACATCATTGACTGGTAATCAAGTGGTTTCTACCATGTTCGACATCGAATCATTTAATCACATGGCTAGAATCGTACCAATTCGGGAAGTAGAAGTGAAGACCCTGGATCTAGTTTCTACCATCCAGGCTGCGAGGAGTTTTGTATTCATTATCTATGTAGACTAATCATAAACAGATGGCTGCGTCCATACTGTGTCTACAAAAGTCTATAAAAATGATGTACTGCAAGATCATTCCTGTATCAGAATAGTTAGTCCATTAGTTAAAGTTTTGAATCTGAGTATGGGAATGCCTACCTCAGTGATGATATAATCTTATCCATGTATTTTGTGTTGAAAATTGCAGGTTCCAACCAGGCCATCCACAAGGCAATCCTTGAAATGATAAAGCGCTTCACCCTTCCTAGAATTACAAAACCCTATTCTATTCCAGGCTTCGCACTTTAGGGGGCAATCTGTTACACTAAAAAATGTCACCTTGACTACTTACAGTTAGTATGGCTCAAATCAACAGTCATGCTACCCTCTTAGGCAAGTCTCATGCCTCTGTTATCCATCTCAAACTCAAAGAAGAGAGAAAGTCTTGTAAAAACTATGTTTATCTCTGGGGTCGCAGGTTCTCTCTAGCCTTACCTGCGGGGACGCTGACCATGTTCACAAAATCTGCGTCCATGGACGCTCTGTATGTTAAGGGACAGGTGCGTCCCTCTGTAAAAGGCAAAATGCGCGAGTTTTATCTTGAAAAAGTTACTTGTGGTTACTTCTAGAACATTCTAGAGGTCGGTTTGATGAAATGGATGCGCCTCCAGTTGGTTCATGTATCTCTATTAAGGGGGAACTTATCCCATCAATAAGGGAGCTATCCCACCCATAGAGGGGGATGATCCCATTGATAGTGGACCTGAATAACCTCTTTACAGCACTATAAATAAAGGCATTGAGCCAGAAGGAGAGGAGGTTGGAGCTATACATTTTCTTTGGGTAAATGCTGCAGGATTTAGGTCTTCCATTAGAGCCTTTGTGAGGAGAGATTGTCTTCACTTGATTCTACTTGGGAGAGGGTGAGCTTTGTCAAAGTAGAGGAAAACCCTTGATGGACCCTGGGAGGAACTTGCACAACACCAAGGCCAGGTTGTAAGAGTTTCTTTGTTTCGTTATTAATACAAACTGGTTTATTTTTCTCAATAGCTTGTGTTAATGAGTTATTTCATGTGTTCCTTGGTCTGCATGTTGAATATATGTTTTATTATATGAAATGCAAGTGCTTGGTAATTGTTTGATTGTTTGTGGTTGCAGGAATTGACTTGAAGGAGGAGCTCATCCGGATCGTCAAGAACGGACTTCAACAACAGCGTTTTGGAATAAGGTAAGCCTAAACACTTGTAGTTTTCATGTTGTAAAAGGTGTATTTAGAGAAAGATCACTCCATTTTGTCTTGTTTGTCATTAGAACGTCTTAGACTTCTAGGAAGGTCAGTCGTGTCCGCACCCTTGACCAATTTCGTGTGACAACCCATGACCTCCAAGCACATAAGCAACTCCTCCTACTAATGCGCCACAAGAATGGTTCTTATTAAACCATGGGTTCAGCGTATATTTAAATACAAAGAGCACGTCAATTTTGGGAAGGGGCCAACCCACGGGGGCCAGCCCTTAGCCGTGCAACCATCACATGACCATCAAATCAATGGGAGTGGGGGGCCGTTGGCCTTAGCCCAGGGCACGTGGCCTCCCACGTGGCCACACTTTTAAAAAAAAAGGTGCTAGAGGACATTTAACGCGTTCGATAAATTCCCCTGATTTTTGGCGAAATTTTCACTTCGTTAGCACTTTTTGGGGCAAAATTGTAGGAAGGTGTCGGATTTTGGGGAATTTGTGGTATGATTAGTAGAATATTTGGAAAGGCCATAACTTCTTCATTTTTTTACCAAATCATGAGAAGAAAGAGGGCATTTTGGAGCCATTGGAATAGGTTTCAAAGCTTTTTGGGCATTTGAAACTGATGTATTCACACTTTTGAGCATAATGGAGAGGGCCAAACCATTGGAAGCTGGAACAAGGAGACGTAACCCAAGAGGGGTGAACTCCTTTATCATGTGTTGTTTTGATATTGTTTATGGTGATGTTAATGTCTGTTATATGCTATTTTTCATTCATTTGTTTATGTTAATTTGCACATAAAAATTACATAACAACACTCAAAAACCCGTGTTTAAACTTGCAAATAATTTCATAAATCCTCAAGCATATTTAATATAATCTGAAAAGGAATTTTAGCATAGTAAAACTAATTTTATTAATCATATCATTAGGATAGTTGAAAATAGGAAAGGACTCCATAATCAAGTTGAATTAGATGTTGCTTAAGTTTGGAGCATTTCTCACAATTTGTGTCAGTTTGAAGATTTCATAGGATTGTTTCCAAAGGAACCCTCCAATGGATTGTAAAGGAGTGGGGTAACTTGAATCTTAAGACTTTTTCCTTCTTTTGTTGTGGAAAATGTTTTTTTGTTTGAAAATAAGGAATATCGAATGATAGTCTTGGATAAGGTCCCATGACTCTGATTTTGTGCTAAGTTTTGAAACAAGATACATCCAAAAGGAAGAAAGATTTCATGGATAAAAGAAGAAATGACCCTTGTTTGGGATCCTCTTCTAGAAGGATGGAAAAGGGTAGAAAAGATAGGTCATAAACAAAAGAAATCAAATGAAACATGCAAAACCTAAAGAAAATTGACAATAAAAAAGGAAGAAGAGGATGAATAAAATATGGACTACTCTAGAGGTAGAAATTTTGGAGTACATCTAGGACATCACATCTAAAATGCACCTCTTGGATATGATCATTAGAGCCACAATCCTCTATTGGTCCAAGGTTTGGGAAACAAAATAATTTGAGTTCACTAGCCTTGAGTACAATTTCTTAAGTTACAATGTTTCATTCAATGCATGTAGAAGATCCTTAGTCCATCATCCAAGCAGCTTTCAAAGCACATAGTCTGTACCTAGAGACCATTTTTCAGATCTGTCTCTTCCTTTAGTGTTCAAACCCTTGGGGATTCTACTTCAAGGAAACCATGGTACCCTTATCTTGCTCTCTATTATTTAGAATTTCCCATTTCTACAAGCCCCACTACGTTGGTTTAGTGTTGATTTTATAATGCCTCCAAGGTGCTTCACTATGGCCAACTCTCTTGATTTCCTCCCCACTTTCAAGTTCTTTCTAGACACTCTAGGCCACTTCAGCCTTTTGTCTAAATAGGACCTTGACATGGTAATGAAAGAGGACATTGCTAGAAAATCCATCCAAATCACTCTATTTCACCTCTTTGGGGCCTCAACCCTAAGATAATTTTCTACTTTGAGCACTTCCTGGAGTTGGCAGATCATGCCCATTGTGACAGCTAAGGTAGGTTGCCTCTGTATTAATAGATTGTTTCTTAGATTCTCCTATGATTGATCGACACTCTTGCAAATCCATTATTCAAGGATCATGATCTGTACTCCCTCATGGTAGGAATAATTCATGGTAGGAAAAGGAAAGGAAACTAGTTAGGGCCTCCCCCAAATGCCATTTTAATATATCTTAATAGACTACAGATAAGATGTTTCATGGAAAACAATTTATGCATGACCAAATGCAGCATTGGAATGATATCAACTCTGAGGTGATTGACATGGAGATTTCACAATGTATTCAGTTCATTTAAAAGTTTCATGAATGTGTCCTTTTATTTATTTCTTTATGACTCAATTCTTAGCTATTAGATATTTTCTTGTTGATGGAAGCTCGAATATCGAAGTTGCTTTTACATTCCCACTTTGAACTACACAAATTTTAATTTTTTTTATCTCCATTGACCCACTTTTGTGATCATTTATTGGAAATTAATAAAATTATCTTATATTATCTTTAATTATCTAGAAATTTTTAAAGATTTTGCAGGTGAAAAACTTGGAAAAATTATTTTTACAATGAAAGAAGGAAAAATAACCAGGGCTATGGGATCTTATAGAGGATCCTCTGAGTCAGCCAAAAACAAAACAATCCTTTAACTTTACTGTTGTTCAGAAGTAAAAAGTTTTTCTTCATAAAGTTGTAGGCTGTTGTGAAATTTTGGTATATTTTATTGAAAATTCTGAACACAAGCCTTTCATAACAAGTAGAAAGCACGAAGTCTTAATAATCATGGTCAACCAGTCATTGAGTAGCTTTTTTAATATTGAAGCCCCTGGTTAGCTAACTATAGAAGTGTCAATTCTATTTCCAGATTCTTTAGCTAATAGAAATAGTTCCATTTAAAACACACACACACACACGCCTTCCTACTATAAAATTGTTATGAAAAATCTGAACCCAACGTACCTCATCTAGTTTGTTCTAGGATTCTTCATTTATACCTCACATTTGATCTATGGTTACCCCGTGAAAATAGAATTGCAAAATTTTTATATAACTTGGTACAAAATGAATGCTAAAGCCTTAAGTATCTTAGAAAAAATGTGAAAATATTAAATATATCAACATTACTGCATAAGAATATCAAGGGAAAAACTTACCTCCTCCTTCAAAGGGTCATCATATTGAGGAAGAATTGATTGCATAGTATTCATATCATTTTGAGTTTTGTCACAATAAAAATAGTGAGAAATTTGTAAGCTAAAAATTAAAACATAATTTAGAAAATTGATTATCCAATAAATATCTACCTTATATGTATTTATAGATCCTAGTTTTTTTTAGCTACTTTGTAGGCTTCATTTCTCGCATTTTGCTCTCAAATTTCAATGTTTTCAAGCATATCAATTGTTGTAGTAGCATGACAACATAATTAGTGAATCTTCAATCAACAAACAGAGAGGGATACAAAGACCATATTAGGTAAATTAAAAATTTAGGACTTGGAAGAAAAACTCAACATACCATCATTAACATCATCACCAGGAAGAACATTTGGATCCTTATGTATCAATAAAACTACCCCTCCTTCAATTACTTTATCAAACCCATTAAGGACCTTTAGTCATGCGAGATCCTCTGCATATCAACAACACTACACATTGTTTGAAGCAAGACGTTGACCACATAACATGGATATATAATAGATTGATATCATATAAAGTATACTACACACCCATCTACTAATTTTGGAGGTTTTAACATCTAGGGAATCCATCCACTTTTCTCTTCTTTCAACACATGCCAAAAATATCCTAGAAACGTAAGATTTAGAAATATAGTGAAATAGTAAGAATACAACATAAAAATATTTGCAACAACTGAGCAGAGAATACTATAGAAAAAGAGTTTAAGAAATAAATTATTACTTCCATTAGGCACTATTCTTTCTTCATCATCACTTTCTATAGCCTCAACATTATCTTGAGTAAACGAAGCACCCATATCAAATAAAATTTTATATTCAAATCTATAAGTTGAATAATGATTATTATAACAAGAAATTGAAAAATAAGATATAATATCATTATAATATAAACAAAAGACACTCATGTGCGCCTCAAGAGGTTACAACCCTGCTCTTTAAAAATCCTGGAAAGATGTGTTGCTTTCTCCCTCATAGTATTTTTATGCTCCTCAATTTTTATACTCTTATTTACCCACGTTCATTGCCACACCAACAAAAACGCTGATAGTCAATTGGGTTTATCTCGGGTGGTTGGGAGGAATGATTTTGTTATCCTCCCCACCCAAGTTCAACCCCCAGAGTAACATGTTGGCTCATAAAGATTATATTGTTTTAATGGCTTCAAGCATTGTTTTTGACCAACCATGTGCCCTTAAAAATAAAGTTACATGTGCTAAGGGATCTTTTAGTTACATATAAGAAACATCGATAGTCAATTGGGTTTATCTCAGGTGGTTGGGGGGAATTATTTTGTTACCCTCCCCACCTAGGTTCAATCCCCAAAGTAACATGTTGATCTTATAAAGAGTATATTGTTTTAATGGCTTCAAGCATTGTTGTTGACCAACCATGTTCCCTTAGTAGTAAAGTTACATGTGCTAAGGGATATTTTAGTTACATATAAGAAACACTGATAGTCAATTGGGTTTATCTCGAGTGATTGGGAGGAATGATTTTGTTATCCTCCCCACCTAGGTTCAATCCCCAAAGTAACATGTTGAGCTCATAAAGAGTCTATTTTTTTAATGGCTTCAAGCATTGTTATTGATAGGCCATGTGCCCTAAAAATTCTAGGATTTACCGTGTGTACCATCCTCGAAACGAGGGGAAGTACTTTGGGGTTTTCCCCGTACAATTTTATAACCTAGAAAATGATATAGATAAGTAACGTTGATACCAATTAGAGAAATATACATAAGGCTTAGATAATGACAAAATATTGGTACAAGAAATGCAAATCCAAATCTAAAATCAAATGGAAATCAAGCAGATACATTTTATTGCAAGTAATACACTACATTTCAAAGGTATCAGTAATCCAGTATTTCACGTTGTATCTTCAAGTAGAAGTTACTCTACCCTTGACAACATTGTTGTCTCCATTAAACCTAAGCCACGAATGAGAAAATATGCTTCATTATTTATAAATATCTCAAAAGAGTGAAGCTATAAACACAAAAATAAATGTATAACAAGAATAATCAATGTTATACCACTTCTCTATCTCAAGAGATGTTTGTACAATACCATTCAAATTCATTTTTTTATGTTTGATATCCCATCACTTTAGCGATATCAGAAAAAAGGATTCAAATCTAGTTAATAGAAGTGTGGTATTACCTCTTAAACAATTCCAATTTGTAAAAGATTAAAGGAACAACCTGCATATATGGAAACTATATAGTAGAAGAGAGGATATCTATAGAAAAGGTGGCTAGTATGACATATTTCTTCCCCAATTATGTGACAGGAGCTAAGAATCAAATTAACCAAGGTCACCTCTATGGAATAGGTTTAGGTAGCCCTTCACAATTTTTAAAAGGAAAAAATTCCTAGGATTGTTGGCCTATAGAGTTTTTCTTAGGTTTTTATGATACTGTTGAAGAGGATCTTATAAGAGTCATTGGGGATTCTAGATAAAAGGAGAGTGTTGGCAACCATTAATGCTATCTTCATTTCCCTAATCCCAAATACTGATAACCCCTCTTCCTTTAAATAATTCAAGACAATATCTCTTTGTAATTGCATTTAAAAATTGTTGCAAATATTACTACTACGAGGATTAAAAGGATACTCAATCTATGTTGATGAACAATTTGAGTTTTAGGATGGAAGGCAGATTCATGAGGCATTTTGCGTAGCCCATGAATTACATTCTATAAAAAATAGCATCCTTAAAACACTAGCGGTCAAGTTTGACCTCTTTAAAACCTATGATAGGGTTGTAGGTTCTACTTGAGGTTGATGCTAAAACATCCTAGTTTCTATGTTCCTTTTATCACCTAGGTGATGGGTTGTGTATCTTCTATTTCTTTCTCAATACTAATCAATGAAGCAACCTTTGTTTCCTTCAAGCCTTGTAGAATTTTAAGATAGGGTTGTCATCTATCTCCTCTTCTTTTCCTTATTTTTGTTGAATGCCTAAATAGGGATTTAATTGATGATACGAGGAATAAATCATTTAAAGAAGTGAAAATTTGGGGATCCTTTTACTTGTCCCATCTGGTGTTTGTTGATGATATATTAATCTTATGTGATGGGTCAAGAAGGGAAGTGGATAAACTCAAAGATATTTTAGAGTTGTACTGTGATGCTACAAGGATGTTGGTTAAGGTTAGAAAGACTACAATCTCTTTTGTAGGGATGGATGCTACAGGCTTGGATCATATTGCTACCCTTTTTCTTTGTAATTAGGGAAACTTGGATGGGGAGATAAAATATTTAAGTTTCTTTAAAACATAATAATTATCTTAAACAAGATTGGAATTCGTTGATTGTTAATTTTTAGAATACCATATCGATTTTGTGGCACAACTGATTATCTAGGGGCGTTTGCCTTGTATTGGTTAAGGAAGTTCAAGAGGCTATTACAGTTTACTGGATGTCACTCTCCTAGATTCCAAATAGGACTTTGAAGTATTTGAGGAAATTAAGATTTAAGTTCTTTGTTCAAGGTGCAGGAAAAAGAGGGGTATCCTGTGGGTAAAGTGGCAGAAATTAGCTATTCCAAGAGCCATATGTGCTTGGCGACTCAAATATTTTTCGCTTTTTCAAAATTGTAGTAGCCAAAATTGTTTGCAGTCTTATTTAAGAAAATTTCTATGGTGTCAAGTTGTTTATCAAAAATGCATTGTATGTTGAAGAATGGATTAGAAAGCCTAAAAAAAGCTTACACAATGCTTGTGTTATTTCAAAAGCAATTGTTTTGGCTTTCCAATTAATTAGGGATGGTTTTGTGTGAAAGGTGGGGAACGAGGCTAGTGTTAGGTTGGGGGAGGATCCATGGGTTGGGAGTGGTATGAAATTTTTTCTCCTCGATCATATGATTTATTTATTGAGGGACATGATACTTTAATCTTTCTCAGATTACAATTCATAATCTTACTTCTATTTGGAGTTCAAAGGTGGCTTTCATTAGATTTTAGAGGGTACGATGCTCATTCCTAGGGAATTTTTATGGAAAGACTCATGTCTATCCATGTTAGATTGAATAAGAAGATAAACAAGCTCATATGGTCAAAGAACACCTTTGGGGTTTATACCCCAAAAGCTAAATATATTTCTATTAGTTTAGATGGGGAAAAGAGGAATCATGTGTGGTGGAGGAGGAGAGTTTGGATATTTAAATATCCATCAAAGGCTTGAATTTTATATGGTTTGCATTAAACAAAAAAAGTGGCTTGGTATAATCTTCTAGGAAGGAATAGAGCAATACTCGATAGGTGTATTTTATGAAAGGTATGTTAAAATACCAATAAACATCTTGTCATGGGATGCAACTACACTATGAAAGTTTAAAGGGAGATTAAACATTTGTCTAGGTTGAAAAATGTATGAATTGGTGGCACAGTTGAAAATGGTCTAAGAGGTTTGTGTCATAACTCTTCAGTGAAGGATTACAAAGCACTTCCCCAAATCCTAGCTTGGGAATTTAGCAAGCTAAGAATGTCAACTTATTTAAACATAGGCAAATTATTCCTATTCAATGTGTTTTTCCTATTTGATGTGGTCTCAATTCTTAAAAGATTTTTCCTCAGGCGATAGTACCTAATCCTCCAAGGTATATTGTTGTAGAAGTGGCTAAGTATGGTGCATGGGCATATTTTGATGATGACCCTTAGTTCTATGAGTAGGGAGAAGTGTTTTATACAATGGATCTCATATCATTAACTTTAGAGATGGATTGGGGCATAAAACCAATTATAATGTTCAACTAATGGCTTTAAAACTTATCAAAAATTAAAATAGGGTGTGGACTGGTTGTGGTCCACACAATGATGCTACATTCTTGGCTTCCCGTTGCTATTACATTATATGGTGATGAATCCTTTGAAACCAACTTCACGGCACCATTAGGAGTAAATTATTTACTATACAAATATCAATATAGCAATGAATGAGAGCAGAGTGGAAAGACAAATAAACTACAATCAAAGAGATAAAATATTATTGCAGGTAACTTACTACATCAAAGGATAAAATGCATAATGTAGCAGAGACATACAAGACATTGAGACCATAAGTATCCAAGGAAGTAGCCAATTCACCCTTTAAGAATACACCCTAAAAATGTGTGTAGGGTAGTCAACTTGGTCATTCTAAGTTACAACAAGCTCTAGCAAATGGAGTGAACTTAAATAATGTGCTAAGGTGCCAACTAGGGGAGCACTCCTTCAATCTAGGTGATTCATCACTCATCATAAATGCAAACCAATTACAAGCTCAAAGTAGAAAAGGCATCTACGGCTCTTTCTCCAATGACCCAACTATCTCTCCATACTCTCACCCATATCACTATTAGTAAGTCAACATACCCCCAATAGGTAAGGGTGAACTAGCGCATACTCTCCAAGGAAGTAACCAATTCATCCCTTAATAATACACCCTAAAAATGTGTGCAGGATGGTCAACTTGGCCATTGTAAATCACAACAAGATATAGCAAATGGAGTGACCTTAAATAATGTGTTAAGGTGCCAACTAGAGGAACACTCCTTCGGTCTAGGTGATTCATCACTCATTCTAAATGAAAACCAATTACAAGGTCAAAATAGAAAAGGTAGCTAAGGCTCTTTATCCAATAAACCAACTATATATCCAAGAATAGGAATCAATGGCTAAGGGTGCAATAAATAAACTTAGGTTACTATAACTACCTCCCCCTATAATGCATCAACCACAAAATAAAAAATAAAACAAATACATTTGTTAGGAAATGAAGCAACCTTGGATTGTGTGCCAAGTGGAATCCCCTTCATAACATACCTCTCGACCATGGAAAAGAGTTTCACCCTACACAATGAGGCCCAATGTCTTTTAGGTCATAAAATGCTTCTCTAGAATAGATCAAACCTCTTTGTACAAAAAATCAAATGAAGGTGAACACAAGGAATAATATGCTACTTGCTGGATGTTTCTTCTCAAATCTACACTTATCTCTTTCTTAATTTGATGAGTATCACATTAGAGAAGGGGATATACTTACTAATGAAAATGGATTCCATTTATTGTTATAGAATAGCAATAGTCTTATGCCAAATAGGCCTCAAAGCCTTACATTAGATCACCATCTAAGACTGCCCATCATATAGCATAATAGCTCTGGAGGGAAATTTTCCGATCATGAATAAACCACACCATGAGGAAGTACTTATGTGTTCTTTTATATTCATAAGAATGTTGATATGAGAGTGGACCATCCTTGAAATATGAGATAACTAAGATCAACTCATTAGTTCCTCCAATGTTGCTGCTTGGGGCCTCCACATCATGCTGCATCATACTTTAAAAAGGTAGAGCAATTTACCTCCATTATGTCCCTTCTTCTAGAGTTCAAAAAGTTTAATGAACAGGCTGACCTTTAGGTGAGTATGTAGGTGACAATGACTAGAACAAAAAAGGATAGAATTTCTTTCCATAAGTCCAAATAAATATGCAATTATCTATGTTGATATGAATATTGCATGTAGTACTTAGAGTCAAATTTAGCTATTGAATTCGTTTTTGGTGTGGATTGCACTTATGCCTTCCTATCTACAGTTGAGAATGGGCATAAGCTCAACATATTAACTATTTTGATTGCAAAATATCAAATTTTTCTAGGTCTGTAATACTAAACATCACAACCAATAAACTTACATCCATATGTTATAGGCTTGTCCTTAGATTTGCTCAATGATAATACACAACAATAAATTTGATTGGATAATTCAACAAGTTGTAGATACCTAGGTTAGAAACTTTTCTAGCAATCAAGGTATTTGGCATGCGACTCTTGGAATGTGCCCCTCACATTGTTGGGTATATTTTTATGTGCTACAACAAAATCATACACTTTTTGAGATAAAGCCCAAAAACTCAAGTGTGAAACCCACTACATAAAATACCAAAATATGGTTGTTTTTCATATGGACATAATATTTGAAGCCTTTATATGATAGGTAAAACCTCCTTTCGAAAGATGAAAATGTATTTACATTCTCTTAAATTATGTTTAAGCCAACTTAACTTCCAACAGACTAAATTTGATCAAACAAATGAGCTCATGGCATAGAAGAAAAGGAAATAAACATATATGCAACATCTTTTCCATCGTAAAATCCTCTATAAACAATCCCAAATATGCCCTGGGTGAGCATAATCGTGATATCCAATTTTTTTAGGTCAATTTCCCACTCCTCCCTTGGATTCCTGGCTTATGATTTCATCCATAGCTTGCTCAGACGTCTATCTATATTTTTTATATTGATTTGATTTGTTCTGAAAAACTCACTTTTATTTGGACTCCCCTCCTTCTCTTTTGTTTGAACTTCATAAGACTTCCCACTACTATTAGCATCACCCTTCACGACTTCCTTTTCCTCTTGAGGTTTTTAAACCTTGTCCATCATGAGCAATTGATCCTACAACCCAATCTAGAACCCAACTCAAGGATCCACACCTTCCTCCTCCATTCTAGAGAAGAATCTCTACAAGATTACGAGCAAAGGTACTTGGCCATTCACTGTTATTTACCCTTTATTTTCCTACTTGAAAAAGATGATATGTTTTATAGATGGATAGCTACTCACAGTCTTCCATTGTCATCATTGAGAGAGAAACAAACAACTATCGGACGCATCGAAGATGGAAAGAGGGGAAAGATGGGCTTTCCTGGGAAGAATAGAACCATGAACCTTTACTCTGCCTACCTTGAATTTTCTTTAAATGTGACTATGCTCATTTATTTTAACCAACAAATCCATCTTACCAACCAACCTGTGAACTCTTATTTTAGTAGTCACTTTTGCTTTGATGGAAATAAAGGCACAGGGTGGGATATTGTTTTGTGTTCACTATGAGGAGAAGGAAGTTTAGCGATTAACAACATTATTCCTATGTTTTATATGATTAATTATCATGAGAAATGACTTAAAACCTTTTCCTTAGAGGGGAATTAAATTTTAATAGGTCAATTTTAGATTTTAGAGTAGACGAAAATTATATTTTAACAATTTTTCAATTGCCATGGTAGTTGATGTAGCCACTATTGAGGTTAACTTTTCTTTTCATTTGAGAAAAAGGAGGTCACTTGACATAGATGCTATATATAATGATATTGAAGGCCCAAAGAGTGATAATTTTGGCATGAGGGCATCAATAAAATCCATAGAAAAACTCCCTAATACAAGCATAGTCATATAAGGAGGGAAAGGAGAGATGAGGTTTACACATAAGGGGAATATCCACTAAACCTTAAGGAAGTCAAAAATATCCTCAAATATGTGAATAATGTCATCAATAGACTCAACTAATTGTAAGTAGCCCATTATTTTCGAAAAACTTCACTTAGAGCTCAAAATACCTTATTAGAAGCTACTCATAGTTTATTTTAAATTAGTCGTTCACATTAGTCATTTTTAGTTGTATTACTTATTAGCAAGTCATATATTTTAACATGGGACTAAATAAATCATTTATGTTATTCGTTTTCAGTTGGGTCATTTAAAATTGCTTATTTTTGGTAGTATTTCACTTGTAAAAGTTGCAGTGACTAACTTTTTTACTCGCCTAGTCACTAATTTCTCATTTTCTACTAGTGTCTCAACAAATCTTCTAACAATTTAATGCATTAAGTTATATCTTATTTCTTGAAAAAAATTGTTGTCAAATCAAATGATTCATGTAGAAATATTTCTTTGAAATAGATGATTAAAAATTATATTTCTTTTCTGTCACTTAAGCTACATTTCTAAACAACATTTCATTTATTTTTAATAAACAATATTATTTCTTTCTAATTTATTAATATATAAAAACTTAAAAAAAGATAATATTAAAAAACATGTATTAAGGTTTATCAAAAGGTTATCGGGCCATTAATCTAGAGGGTTGTTCCATATCAAATAGAGGAGAGTCTAATCGTGCATCTCCATTGGGATTAGCCCTTATTGTTAAATCATAAAAATTCAGCCTTTTCAACACTACAAAAAGTAAATAGTTAGAACCAATATTTGGAATTAACATGAGAGCAAACTTTTATTGATATTCCGAAACAGGTGCAACATTTGCTTACCTCTTCAAGGGGATAAATACGACATGAGAAGATCTCCAAATACAATAATATTCACTTAACAACCAACTACATGCCTTCTACTACGATATATGGTTTCTAATTAATCAAAACACTAACCACCTAGTGGACCTCATTGATGAGGCCTCAACCACTAACATAATGCTATGTCTTTAATATGGCCAGTTACATTTATTGGTTTCACACTCTACTAACTTGTGGGGTCTTATTTACTAGAGATGACCCCCATTACATTAAGTAGTAATCTATTCTACTAAGTAGGAGAGTTGAGGTGGGACCCTAACACATCCCCTTTTGCTATCTAAGTTGCCCTACTCTTTAATGTCCATTTTGTTTCTTCCTAAGATAACAGGACCTACATAACTTGTTGCAAATTATTTAGGACAAGTGGATCATATTAAGAGAGAATACCACTTCCATTTGGCTCATGTATATGGTGAATATGATATTTAATGAGAACAAGATTCTAACTAGAATTTCTATTATTTTGTTTGGCTCCAACAACAATCGTTTTCTTTAAAGTTTTCATTGAATTGAGACATTACTATTCCATCAATATTAGTATTGAAATCAATATGTTCCTTCTTGAATAGATTTTTGAACTCTTTCTCTTGTAACCAAAATGAGTTAAATGGGGTTTGAATGGTTTTTCTCCAACTAAAGGAATTTTGAAAAGTGTTATGAGAAAGATGTGCTACAAGCTAAAATCTAAACCTATAAACTTCCAATATGATATTGTTTGTTATGATAAATTTATCAAGACATTTGGATATTGTAAACACACCCTCTTACCTGTAGGAGTGTATTTACTATGTTAACCCAACTTCCTTGGTACAGTCAGGGAAATGGGGTATTTTTTTTACTTCTTCTAAGTTTCCAAAACTTAATTTGGATGTCACCATCATATTTGTCTCGATAAGAATTTTCCAGTGTATGCCTCGATACAATGCAAATTACATTACTCCCAGCAAGACAAGTGGTTGTATCGTTCCCCACACACACACATATGCAACTATCCAATATGGTGGTGCCTGCATATAATAATATACCTAATATAGACAATTGTGGCCCTTCACCATCTGACAACACCAATCAACCAACACGGTTAATGACTATTGATCAAAAGCCACCCCCCTAGTTGACGTCATGGGGGGGTGGCGCTATTGGACATGAACCAATAGATGATTCAAATTCTTAGCCATTGGATCAATATGAGTAGGTTCCCATATTTATGTGAACACCATGGATTGGCATATATTATATATTTATAATGCATATTGTCGGTAGATGTGCCCTGAACTACGTGAGCTATGTTATGTATTCCATTATAATATATAGTATGTACAATGCGAGTGCTGAGACATATGTATATATATGAGTTCATATATAATTACATTATGCGGATGGAGCCGCAAGGCATGGGCCACGTTGACCAGACAACTGGACATAATTCTATCAAAGTGATGCACCACGTAGGTGCCATGTGTAGGGCATGTGGGTGCCACATGGCAGAAAAGGGAAATTAATAATGTTAAATGAATAAAACCTTGAGAAGGTGTAACTTCAAATCCAAGAGTCCGAATCGGATGAAATTTTATATCACTGATAACGTCTCATTGAAACAAATTAAAAATAAAATAATTATCCCACTTCTCTAACTGTACCTGAGGAGTTAGATTAGTAAGTGAATGCTTCACTTAGTGAATATGGGGTGTTTATAGATATCCCCTCGTTTTCTAGACTATTATTCTTTTGTGTGAGAAAATTATTCAAAGGTCTAAGTAGTTATATTCTCCAATTTGTAATAAACAAAATTGTTGATCAAAATTCATTTAACTAACACCATATTGGATTTAGTAATTAATAATTAGTGATTAGTAATTAGTAATTTTATATAGTATTTATAATAGCACAATTTTTTTTTTAAGATAACCAAAAATTGTCCATACTCGAAAGATGCTATTTATTTATTATTTTATGCATTTCTTGATATTATCTTTAGTTTTTCATTTTTATTTTTCTTTGATATAAGTTTTTTTTCGCTAGTTCTATTTTCAAATATCATTGATTTATTCATAGAGCTATGTCTCCAAAGATCATTAGTTCGTCATTTCTCAATCCTCCTTTAATTACTTCAACACTCCTAAGGATCGAGTAGTTGTTATCTCTCTCAAATGGTATAGTTCTTAGTATCTCCATGTTCATTCACAAACACACTTCCTTCTTTAAACGAAGTGTTTATTTATCCATTCCTTGAAATATTCACATTGCTATTAGGTTTAGAAAAATTGAAATTCAAACCCTCTTTCCACCGTCTTCCGAAGCTGAGTTATGAAGAAAGCGTGCAGCCTTCACAGAGAAAAATGAAAGACGCTGACAGTTTGAAAAGTTCTCTACAATTGCAGAGAAAACAAAAGGGCGAGAAGAAAAATCGCCATATTCACGTGTCTGAGATGACTAAACTGGCGTGATACAAGTGGGCGGCCGACTAACTTGAACACAGAGGAGAAAAATCGTCATCTTCACCTAAATTTGACTAAACTGAGAGCACACAAATTGGTGGGTGAGTTAAGAAGTGATGGGACAAGATATCAGAAAGATTTTCATGGGATTTGAAATAGTGTTCAAATTAATCGACAGGTCGCTGACAGGGGGCATAGAGGTCACGGAGAGAGGATGAAATTGTGGGGCTACCCGATTCAATGATTTTCTGCGCGCCTTCCTTTCATCTCTATTCCCCATCAATGGGCAAAAATATCGCTTGGCGTCGACTTCATAGGAGAACCCCTGTTTAGTATATATAGACAGAGCGAAGGGTACAGAACGCACAGAACTCAGAAGTCGAGTCGGGAGAAATGGATCACAGTGCTCCTCTTCTTCTTCTCATATTATTGTCTCTCTGTTTGCTCGTCTCTGTGCCTGCTGCGCTGTCTATTAATTACTCAACCTCCAAGCCATATTCCCATACCCATGCCCATCAATATCTGTATGACCCCATTCCTGGTGGATTAACTTCACTTCAACGCCATTCCGATTCTGAACGCATGGTAGAAGAAGCTGATTTCAATTTATCAGCAATAGACACCCACGAGAAAAGGGACCTCCATGCTCTCTTGTCGTTCCGGAAGGTCATCACGTCGGATCCAATGGAGAAGCTATCCAACTGGACGGCCGACAACTCTGAGAATATATGCTCCTGGTCTGGCATTCGCTGCAGAAAATACAGCAGAAGGGTAGTCGCCATAGACCTCTATTGCTTCAATTTGGAAGGTACCCTTTCTCGGTCTCTTGGCAATCTGTCTTTACTACGCACTCTCAATCTTTCTGGTAATAGTCTGACTGGAAAGATTCCGCCCGAATTTGGTGAGCTTAAAGAGCTACAAGCACTTCAACTGCGGGTGAATCTTATCAACGGCTCTATTCCGAAGGAGTTGGGTATGTTGCATAATCTGCAGATCTTGGATCTTTCTTCTAATCGTTTGACTGGAAAAATTCCCCTGGAGCTTGGCCAACTTGAAGCGCTGCGAGTCTTGAACGTCGGCGGGAATAAGCTTGGTGGTGCTATTCCGGTAGAATTGGGCCTTCTGCAGAAGCTAGAGTACCTGAGCCTCGGCTTCAACAACTTCTCAGGCAGGATATTCGACCTCACAAGTGGCATAGCTAAATCCATTGGCAATTTGGCGAATCTAAACTACTTAGATCTCTCTAGAAACATGCTCACTGGCAATATACCTCAAGCCATCTCCAATTTGACGCAGTTGAACAGACTGTATCTTTATTCAAACATGTTCACTGGTCCCATCCCTGCAACCGTTTTTAATTTGAGTGAATTAGTTACTTTAGATCTCAGTGACAATCGGTTAAACGGTACCATCCCTGAAGCTATTACTAATTTAAAAAAACTTGAAAACCTTATTCTCTCTCGGAACAATTTTATAGGCCCAATTCCTAAAAGCATAGGAAACCTTTCTTCCTTATATAACTTATATTTAGATTCAAACAAATTAAGTGGACATATTCCATATAGCATAGGTAAACCAAAGGCTCTCAATGTAGTGAACTTATATAACAATACTTTTTCTGGAAATATCCCTGAAAGTATTAGTAGTATGGTTTCACTTTTAGGATTAGATATATCAGAAAACAATTTAGAAGGTATTATTCCCAATGGAATTGGGAACTGTACTTTTATGATAAGTTTTTCTGCTCATTCTAATAATTTTTATGGAGAATTACCTGTATCTTTAGCAAATTGTACACAACTTCAACTAATAGATTTGAGTCAAAATAGATTAACCGGTGAGCTTCCTCCATATTTCACACTTTTTTATGGCTTGAGAACATTAGCCCTTGGTTATAATAATATCCATGGTAGTATTCCACAAAACATCACTAATCTCACCAACTTGGGTTTGTTGGATTTATCCAACAATAAATTTAGTGGAAAAATACCTGCACATCTTGAAAGACTCTCTAGTTTTGTGGATGCCTCAAATAATTTTGTAGTATCCAGTGAAGTGAAAATTGTCATGAAAAGATATGTGTACAATCTATCATATCTATGGTCTAGATACACTATATTTGATTTGTCTTCCAATAATCTTATAGGAGAAATTCCTCCAAGCATAGGAAGTATGAGTCACTTGTGGCTGTTGAATTTATCTCGAAATCAATTGGAAGGGAAAATACCTGCCACTCTTGGTAGAATATCTACTTTGGAGCAATTAGACTTGGCAAATAATAATTTGAGTGGGTCGATTCCTGAAGAGCTCTCTATGCTACATGGCTTGAGCATTCTTGATGTTTCATCAAACAAGTTGTGCGGCCGAATCCCAAGTGGGACACAATTTTCCACTTTCAATGTAACTTCATTTCAAAATAATAAGTGCTTATGGGGTTGTCCTCTAGATTCATGCAATGAAAATAAAGGCCCATCAAAAAAAAATGATAGCATTATCCAGAGCAATGATGTAAAAGTGAGTTGGCTAAGCCACGTGGAAGAAAAGATGTCATTAATAGCTTTAGGGATAGGAATGGGAATTGGATTTGGAGGAGTGATCATTATTTTTATGTTATGGGAAAAAGCTAAACATTGGTTAATGCTGCCAAACATACCGGAAAATTTGTATGGGCTATATAGATTTCCTACATAGTCCTAACTTTAGTTCCGACTTGTATATGTAAATTTATATATAATGTGGATTAAACATTTTACATGATAATGTGGATTTGAACATTTTATATGGCAAGATACTATGAGATTGCAAGCATTTTTCCCATCGTGCATTTCACACCGCTAAGTAATCTCTTAAAGTGCAATAATTTATCGATTTAAAGTTTCATGTTTCATGTTTCATGTCAGGTTTATCACTATGTTAAGTGCACAAATTCATAAAAGTTACATAGTAATACTTGAGAGAGATTGACCTCTGAGGGTTTGTTCAATTAATTGAGTCATTACCATTAAAGCACTTTTGCTATTCCATCCACAAGTTCAATTCTCTCCACACTTTTAGGGTTAAGATTCATTGCCATAAAACACTTTTGCTATTCTCTCCACAAATTCAATTATCTCCACACTTTTAGGATCAAGATTTATGATTGAAACAGAAAAATATAATATTTTAAATATATATTCATGATACAATCAAATATTCTATAAAATTCTATAAACATTGAAAACAAAAAAAAAATTAATATCAACCAAAACAATGTTAACACGACAACCATATTGTTAAATGTATCATCCTCGAATTACATTTTTTATCATCCTCAAATTACAATTTTAGATTGCCATTCAAAAAATTAGGCAATGTGCCACAATCTAATCATGGGATCTCACCAAATCATTGTAAAATACGTGGGAATCGAGTTTATTTAATGTGCTTATGTTGCATGTGAGAGAAACATGATGTTTTAAATGTTTACGATTATTTATTATGTATTTGCCTATGAGATAGAATATTGTAATTACTTTCTAGTCAAATTATTTTGATTTTTAATTTATTATTTTAATAAAAACAATTTTGTTATATCTTTATAAAAGATATGAATATATAAATAATAAATTAAATGTTTAATCAATTTCAAAATAAATTTCAAAATTTTTACATCCTAAATTTAGTTGAATAAGCATATAAATTTTACTAATTCTATCTAATTTAAAATATATTTTTCAAATAAATAAAATTAATTCAAAAATATATAATCTAAAAAAAATTATAGCTTCAAATGTTAGTCACAAATAACAAGTTATATAAAAAATTAATATTACATGATTAATATGTGTACCATGACACTAGAGTTAAGAATTGTGATGGCATACATTTAATTTGAAACAAATTCGATAATGTTGCAGTTTGAGTGAAAACATATATTTAAGTTTATTAACTTTGATAATGATGTAGATTGAGAGAAAAAAATGTAGACGCAACACAACCTTTCAGGATTTAAATATTGACAATGATCTGTAAATTGTTATGGATATTCCATTAGACAGTTCATCACAACAGATTTGATAATATTATATTAAAAATATAAAAATTCTACACTACTGCAGTTTTTTATTAAGTTTCCACATTTGTAGATTTTACTATAATTAGTTCATGCATGCAAATGGAAGTTATGTTGAAAATAGAGAACGACAAAATAAAATCTCACGCACACACATAAGACACAAGATATGCTCTAGGAAACCCCTTCAGGAGAAAACTCAGTTGTAAGGTGAAGTCACTCTGCTCTCTTTTTCTATCTGGAAAAATGGTTGCAGGTACAAAGAAGTATGGCTTGTGGCCCGTGGACTACTACAGTGCACATATCCTCTGTGTTCTCTACCTCATATCCCTCTTGGCTATTTTTTCTTAGCTATGGAACAAATGTGCTTGAAAGAATGGAATGTCTCTTCTTCCTAGTGGCCTGGTTATAACACATCTCGATAGCCTACTAGTGGTTAAGTTTGACTACATCAACTCTTAACCAGAGTTACAATATAGACTATTCTAGAGTCTTTTACATCAAAATCACATGGCTACCCTCTTTTTCCACGAATAATGGGGTTGATGCGACATCTTCTCGAACCACGATGGTGAAAACATGAAGGTCAACTACTAAGTGGCATAAATTTTGCATACAATCTTCGATCGATGTGCTTCATGTGTCATTGGAAATATATTTGTGTGTAGAATAGCATGAAAAGGTGCATGCTAAAGCAACAAAGTTTTAGCCCCAAAAACATCATTTAATGCCTCAAAATGCTCCAGGAAGGTTTCAAACTTCGTTTTTCCAAACTAGGTCCCACTGGTAAAAAGGGTCTCGTGAGATGATTCCGCCACTTTTTCCACTCTTAATGCATCAAGATGGATGACAAAAAATATAATGATCCAATCCAGATCAGACAATTACAAGGAATTTCCAAATATTTTTTTAATTTGTTAGGTCTAATTTTTTTTCTTTTTCTTTTTTAACAATAACTCGTTAATCAACAACTTCAAAGGACTGTTATGGACAAGAACTAGGATAATATCATGACAATTGCTACTATTCATCTCAATATCAATATATTCAAATTTTCTCGCCCCTTTGGGCTTATAGAAATTACTCGTCACGATTTTCAAAATGTTCAAATTTTTTCCACACAAGATAACATGTCTCTAGAGAATAGAACCCAGGTGGAGGGGCAATTAAACCCATTAGCTACCACTCAACCTATTTTCCTTTGAAATTAGGTCTATTTTTTTCCTGTAGCCAAAACAATGGAAAATATTCATATGAAAAATTTGCCTAAGTGATTTTTTAACAGTAATGAAAAAATTATATATGTGTGTGTGTGTGTGTGTGTGTGTTTAAAGTTTGTTCCTAGGTCACAGCTAAGACCTCAGGAAGTACATAACAATTTTATCAAACATTCATTTTGTTTCCTCCTATGTAATGTCAATATTATCTTTTCTAGAGGAATGAGATTCTAATCAACAAAAAAGGGGATTTTGTAGGTGTACACCTTCCAAAATAACCCCACCAAAAAGAAAAATTTACAAATAATACAACTGCTAAATTATAATGTAGCCTCTCATAACTATGAGCCTAACCAAGTCTTAGGCTATCTCATTGAAATCAGGACACTTGGTTGTGGTTGGGCCACTATTACTAGTTGAGTCATTCATGTTGAGTGTGAGGTTGTTTACAATGGCTCTGAGTTCTTCTATAGGTTACCTCAAGTAGTATACTTCATCATCATTCTTCTCGACATTTTCTCTTATTTCTTGATTTTAAGTGTCTTCCAAACAACAGAGATGTCAGGTCTCGAGAAAGAGGAAAGGAGGAATGCCTCCACTACCAACCCTTTACTATTTTCTTTGGATAGAATTAGTAATCCACCCAGACCCATTAATAGGCTCGGCCTTTAGGGGGGTTATGGATGTGGGGGGTCTTTCCAATTCGAAATGTTGTTATTGAGTTCCCTCATCACTACCATATACCACATCCTATGATAATCACGTGTTGGGAATGTTGGTGGTGTAAGAGACTTGAGTCATCCACTCACAATAATCCCACACTCTCGAATTGGCATATTGCCTCTGCTATCCATAATGAGTATGACATGAGGGATGAAATCAACCCACGAGAGCATGGTCTTCATTTTGAAGTGTTATGCACTCCTTGAATTGGAAAGGACTACTATCATAACGTGTGTGACTTATGATATGATGTTGTATTGAATGTTGATATTGGTTGTACACATTAACTTCCTAGGGGGTGTCATGTTGATCCAAAGACCCCCAAAACATTTTTTAAATAAAATTTCCTTTTTATTAAATACAAATTTCATATTCTAAGGGAAGAGGGAGGGCCTAAGATGACTATTTATCTTTAGAACCCTAGGACTCAGTTTGCACCCTTCATTGCATGAAGGCCAACTTCTTTGTTGAGATCCCTAAGGAGATGAAAGAAAGCTAAGGGGATGTCTTCAACAACCTTTTTAATTCTTCTAAAAAAAATAGAGAGATTTATCCTTAGTTTCCTCGGGGTCGTAAAGCACCCTTCCCCTCTTCCACCCCTAAAATTTGCGTAAATTTTATGCAAATGAAACTATGGTATATTTTGACTAAGTTTAGTGAAATAAATTCTTTAATTAAATTTAATAACTTGAAAGAAAAAATAAATATTTTGATTTTTAATTTTCATAAAAAAGAATAAAATCAATAATATTGAAAAGTGAAAATGGTAAATAGCTATTATTTAGAAAAACTAAATAATGAATGATAAAGAAATGATAACATGAATTTTATCTCTTATAATATTTTTTTAAAATAATTTGTTAAATTTTAAAATAGTTCATATTTTCTGTATATATGCAAGTTTGCTAAATGTGCTATGATTATAGGACATAATCTTATAAGTTAAGGTGGGGTAAGCCAATTGTAATAAAAGGCTCAAGTTATTTACATTTACATAGAATAGGGAATGAAATAGTTATCACATGTTACTGCATAATGGAATTGTGTTTATATAATCTATTACAATATTACAAGATCATGGATATAGATATTTTATAATCAATTTTTTTAAATAACCTATACTTAAAATTATATCATTGTATCTTATTTTAGTTATGGATTATAGTTTTTAGTTATATATTAAATTTTTTTATTTTTTAAACATATTTAAAGTTTTCATAAAATTGAATATTATATTGATTTATTATTACATATAAAATTTACTTAGTTAAATCGTCCATGATGTAATTTTATTTCTCCAGTATATGTGAATTATTTTTCCAATTTCAAAAACAACAAATGATTTCAAAAAAATATTATTAGCCCTTTTGTCAGTTGTTACAATGTTATAGTCACTGAGGCTCTCATAATGACTCTAGCAATGTAGCAGTATATTCAAGGTATTAGCACATGTAGTACATTCAATGTAGTAGCACATGTTTTTGAAGATTCAGATTGAATAATTATAGTATTTCTAATCCATGGCGATGCTTTCAAAGTGGAAAAAATGGAGGAATCAACTCATAGGACCATTTTCAATGGTGGGTCTTAGTTTGGAAAATTAGGGTTTGAAACCATCCGAAAGTAATTTGACACATCAAATTGAGCTTTTCGGGGATAAAAATTTTCCACTTGTGTGTCACATCCCATATCTCTATTCTACAAATAGCTACATTTCCAATGGTGTAAGAATCGCCTCAATCAGAGCCAGTGTGCAAAGTTATGTCGCCCAAATGTAGACCTTCCTACTTTGACCACCAATATTTGAGAGGATACCACATTAGCCTCGAATATTCATGGAAAATGGGATAGATATATGATCATGATGAAGAATACTCTAGAAGGTTCCACATTGTAACTCTAATTAAGAGTTGAAGGAGTCAACTTAACCACTAGTAGATTATCATGCTATGTTAAAACTTGGCCACTAGGATGAAAATGAGTTTCATTCTATTCATGTATTTTGTTCCATAGATGAGAAAAGTAGCAAAAAGTGGATAAGGAAAGAGGAAATGGAGAGGGTTTATGTAGTCCACGAGCCATAGGCCTCACTTCTTTTTACTTGTCTCCATTTCCATTCAGAGAATGAGAGCAAAGCAGCCTCACCTTCTAGCTGGGTTTTCCCCCAAAAGGGTTTCCCAAACTATACCTTTTGTTAATTTGTGGTTTCTGAGTTTTATTTTGTTTTTCTCTATTTTTGCATAATCATAATTTGCATGCATATTCAATAAATAGTAATTAACAGATCCAAAAATCTAAGAAGAAATAAACCCTCATAGTGTAGATCTCATATTTTCTAATATCATATTAGTATTAGAGCAAGTTTCTTTAGGTATATTTTGGGTAGTTGCAAGGGATCCATATCAGTTAAACCAAAAGTCACAAAACCCTAGTCATGGCTGACAAATATTTGAATAACCGTAAAGATCCTATAGAAGAGAGGCTTGTGCGACTGGAAATACAAATCATATATATAAATTGTAATATGAGCCTTCTCATGGAAGCTCTCACTAGTAAGGTTGGGTTATTTGGAGAAGATGTAGGTTCTAACAAAGAGATTGGATCAAATTGCAAATTGGAAGATCAAGAGGAACCAAAGAGGAAGTCTATAAAAGAACCCAAAAACATCAACCAAGTTAGAGTGTAGTGAACCATTCACAATCCCTTTTTAGAATGGAAGTGAAGGTTTAAATGAATCCATATCCATGTAAAAATATATAAGGTCACAGTCATGGGACACGTATTACAATATCAATGGTGGGAAAAACATCCTAGTGAGTGTTCATTTGGTTTATTATGGCTAAGGAAAGTGGAAAAGGCAATGACAAAGGCTTTGGAAAGGCAAGAGGCATTAATTAGCATTCTATTTATGAAAAGAATGGAAATTGGGAGGAAAGGGAGGTGAAAGGTCACAGGTTGCATGTTAAGAGGAAAATTAAGGAAAATAATGGAAATTGAAGAAAATAGAGACCTCATTAATAAAAAGTCTTCTAAGGATCAGTGGGTAAGAAAGGACAATTCAATTTTGGAGGTCTGCCTCTATTCTTTCTCTCTCATACTCTTGGATACTTACAGTTTTCTTGGGGTACTCTTGGAGAGTGTGAAAGCGCAAAGGAAGAGCACAAGAGGACATCAGGATCAACAAGTACAACGGATTTGACTTGCAGGTACTAACTTGCATGTATGTTTTCCTCACTAGTTTTGGCATGCATGGAATATACATGTGGATTATTGGTCATGATCTGTCACTGACGTGGAGGATTGCCTGGATTGACAATGGATTTCCTAGCCTTTCCATTTCCTGGATAGCCATGGAGATTGTGGGTTTACTTCCTGGTTTTTTCTTGGATGGTTCTCATGTTTCCTTTAGCTTGGGTTGAGTTATTAGTTCCTGGAAGCCCTGGTTGGAAAAACGCTCTAGAAGCCCTGTAACAGATCAATGGGTTGAGTTACTATTCCTAGAAGCCTTGGTTGGACAAATGCTCTGGAAGCCCTATAATGTCTTGGGTTGAGTTACTAGTCCTGGAATCCTTAGTTGGACAAATGCTCTGGAGGCCCTAAGTGGGTAGGAGTTACTAGTCCTGGAAGCCTAGTTAGACAAACACTCTCGAAGCTCGAAATAAGTTGTGGGTAGAGTTACTAGTCCTGGAAGGCCTGGTTGGAAAAACACTCTAGAAGCCCAGAATACGTTGTGGGTTGAGTTACTAGTCCTGGAAGCTCTGGTTCGAAAAATGCTCTGGAAGCCTAAAATAAGTTGTGGGTTGAGTTATTAGTCCTAGAAGCCTTGATTGGAAAAAACACTCTGGAGCCCTGGAAAGCTTGGGTAGAGACCAATCTGTTGATGCTTTTGTGATGTTCGACCATGGGGTGGAATCATTGTTTGATGGGTTGAGATGGATGGCCTCTGAAAGACCTGGATGGTTTTGGATTGATGTGTTTTATGAGATCCCACATTCATGGTTGCAATATGGCACGATGGTGAATGGATGAAGAGAGATTTGGCTCAACCATTCTATGGCCGAGTGGAACGTGGTAGTCCTATACCGGGTTGGATTTTACATCATTAATATGAGGTTATTTCTCCTTATTATCTCATGATTATTATACAGGTTTATATGTGGATTATATGGTTGTTGTTTTCTTGGTAATTATGTTGTTATTATGTTGGTTATGAATATGTATTATGCAAGTGGCTATGTATAGCTCCCATCATTTTCTTACTTGTATATGAATGAATAATGTGTCTATGGCCTACTAGATGAAATGGAAGCTAATGTGTTGAGGCATCAATGCTTCTTAGAATTCTTAGCTAAGTATGTGACCCCTATGCTTAGATATTTTATTTACACTTGTAGATTACATATTCATGATATGTTTGACGAAATGCCTGTCATGGCTAGTAGGCGTCTAGTCAAGGGCTTGTTCAAGTATTTTCAATTGCATCATTATTATCTTTATATTCTGAAGGTTTCATTCAATTTTGGGAAATCACCTAGGCTCTGGGCCTGAAATGGTGGCTCAAATCCTGAGGACGCTGCGCAACACTAAGAGAAATAGTCGCTGGATGTTAGCATGCCTTTTCATGAGAGAGTCTAAACCTCTTGGACGTTGTCAGACCTATATCATGGGAGAATCTAAGGGTCAAGTGGTCTAAAATCTCTATGAGACGCAGGGACTGGTGACCAGAAATGTTGGGATGGTTCTTAGGGGTCCTTTAGCTGATGTTGAAGGTTTGTATGGTTTGTTTCTGTCGGTTCCACTTCCTTAACTTGACTTAGGAGGTCGAATCATATCATAGTAACTTGTTGTCACATGTTTACCATGGTTGGTCGATTACTTGGGTAGATGTGGGAGGAGGGTGTTACAATTTTAGTGTCCATCATATAATGAAAGAATAGAATATTGTTTTTGCTTAGCTGAAATTAGAATGCTATAACCTAACATGATTGGAAAGCCACACAAATACTTTTATTTTGGAGGGAGATCCTCTAGTGACTAAGTGGGAGGATTTCAAAACCCTCATAAAGTCATAATTTTAACCTATCAGGTATATAGATGACTAGTGGATCTGGTGGCATTACTTCAAACGTCAAGGCAGAGCGTATTGGATTAAACCACAAAATTTAGAAAGATGGCCATAATGTTGTAATCCGTAAACTGTTGTGGATATTCCACTGGATAGTTCATCACAACAGATCTGATAATAATATATTAAAATACTCAAATTTTACACTATTACAATTTAATTTAATTTCTAGATCTGTAGATTTTATTGTAATTAGTGCATGCATGTGAATGGAAATTATGCAAAAAAGTAGAGAATGACAAAATAAGCTCACACACACATAAGACACAAGATATTCTCTCTAGGAAACACTTTTGGGAGAAAAACCAGCAGGAAGGTGAGGTCGCTTCGCTCTCTTTCTATGTTTGGAAATATGGCTGCAGGTACAAAGAAGTAATCTATGTGGGCTGCTACAGTGCACAAATCCTCTTTGTGTTCTCTACATTCTATCTCTCCTGTATATCTTTGTTAAGATATTGAACAAAATGCTCTCGAAAGAATGGAATGCCTCTTCCTCCTAGTGGCCCAGTTATAACACAACCCAATAGCCTACTAGTGGTTACTTTTGACTACATCAACTCTTAACTAGAGTTACACAAAGACTTTTCTAGAGTTTTTTACATCAAAAACATGTGTCTAGACAATTTTCCATGAATAATGGGCATTGATGCGGCATCCCCCCAAATTATAGGTGTGAAAAGATGAAGGTCAACTTCTGAGTGGCATAACTTTTTCATACGGACTCCGATTGACGTGCTTCTTACGTCATTGGAAAGGTCTCTATGTGTACAATAGCATGAAAAGGTGATACAATAATAGGAAAAATTTTCCCCAAAAAAACGTCATTTGATGCCTCAAAACACTCTAGAAGGTTTCAGACCTTGTTTCGCCAAACAAGGTCTCGCCGGTAAAAATGGTCCCGTAAGCTGATTCCTCCTCTTTTTCTACTGCAAATGCATCGAGATGGAGGAAAAACAATATAATGGTCCAATTCAAATCATTCCTCCCCATTTTGGGAGGATTTTGGTCCCCAAAATATTTTACTAAATGAGGTGAGGAAAGTTTTCCTTCACCTTCTCTCTGGTGTACCATTTAGCTTTGCCTAGAAGTTATCCCTTCAATCGAATCTTCCAAAGGTCATGCTACCCCTATCTTGTATTTATGAACCTCTTCTGCAAAACTGTATCTTGTGTCAACTCTACCTGAGCATCTAGTGCCAAATCCTCACCAAAAGGTAGGACATGTTCCTCTTCCTGATCTAGCATCGAAGGCTCATAGAGTTTCAAATTATCTACATTCACAACTGAGTAAATGTGTATATATGGTGGTAAAATGAGTTGATAAGTATTATCACCCACCTTTTTCAGTATCTCAAAGGGAACATACCTCAAAGCCTTTATTTTCTTACCAGGCCCCTACAACCTCTCCTTATTCAACTGTAGCCATACTTTGTCTCCCACCTTGAATTATTTCTCTGTTCTGTGCTGATCATGCTTGGCCTTATACTTCTCCTATGATTTCTGTAGTGTTTCATGTACCTGTAGATGGATCTGCCTGATCTACTTTATAAATTTCTCAGCTCTCAAAGCATCTCATGTAAGATCTTCCCTCCCTCTTCCTTGTTGCCCATATGCAATATCCAAAGGTGAAGGTGGAAAATATCCAAAACAAGTGTCAAATGGGGAATTTCCTATAGAAGTGTGGACTACTCTATTATGAGAATGTTTTATATATACTAGAATTTCATCCCAGGTCTTTGGATTCTTTTGTTTGTATCCCCTCAAAAGTTGCACCAAAGTCCTATTGACTACTTCTATATGCCCATATTTCTATGGATGGAATGTTGTAGATATCTTCAAATTAGTGTCCATCTTCTCCCACAATGTAGTCCAAAATGCACTGAGAAATATTATGTCCTTGTCTAAAATGATGCTCTTTGGTATCCCAAAGTGCACCCAGACTTGTCCAAAGAATAAGTTTGTTGCTTCTTGTCCATCGATGGTCTTTTTACAGGGCATCAGAACACACATATTGCTAAACCTATCAACTACCATGAATAGGTAGTCATATCCTTTCCTGGTTATCGGTAAACCTCCCACAAAGTCCATGGAAATTAGTTCCCAAGGAAGAGTAGGTATAGGTAAGGGATGATACAGACCCTGTTTCCTATTACTAGGCTTACTGGTACAACAAAGCATGCATCCTCTTATGAACCTAGCTATCTTCTCTTGCATCTTCATCCAATATGCATACCTCTGTAAGTTAGCCATGGTCTTCCCTATACCAAAGTGCCCTGCAACCTTAGAGCTGTGAGCCTCTCTAATAATTTGTATATGCTCACGTTTAGGAACAAATAGCTTATCCAGTCTGTAGAGTAACCCATTCTAGAGATGGTATTCAATGGTGTTGTTGCCATTGTGCACATGACTCTGACTCTGCAACTGCTGATACACCTCCTTAAAGTCCTCATCTTTTGAATATGCCTCTCTATATGCATCATGGGTGAATGGATCCATGTGCATAAGAGTCCCCAAAGTTGTAATCTTTGATGTGGGTGGCCTTGAAAGCATATCAGCCAACTTGTTTTTGCTTCCCTTCTTATACTTGATCACCAAATGAAACTGTTGTAAAATCCCCATCCACTTGTAATTCCTGGTTTGTTGTAGCTTACTCTAGGCCTGCAAGTACTGTAATGACTGGTGATCTGTGTTGATTATTGTCTCCTTTCCCATCAGATAATGCTTCCACTTCATCACATATTGCACCATGGCATAGAGTTCCTTATTGTAGGTAGGGTAGTAGTTAATGTTACATTAATAAATGGGGAACCTTAAAAAATCCTTCCAAAAATAAACTTAGCATTTAGGCATTTTTCTTATTTAATTTTGGAATAAAACAAGATGTCAATCAAACCCCTCTTTCAAAAGAACTACTAAATTCTTGCCTTCCCGCATATCGCATGATTAAGCATCATCAAAAACCTTGCTAACCCACCAAATATAGTGAAAACCGATTAAAAGAGGACTCCACGCTTTATACCTTGAAACTATCATATTTGATATAAACTAGGTCCTAAATATTTTCTCATCAAAATCAAGTCTTGCATCGCATATCGCTAATTATAAAGGCCCCACCTTAAAAATTTACCTCAAAACAAGCGAAATGTGAAACTTCGATGGCATCGTAACCTTTACCACATCGCATTTCAAGCATTTAAAAGACCACCGCAAACTTACTGTCAGTTGATATTCCAAAATACGATCAAGACCCGGACCCACTTCTTGGATACATTATGAACAAATATTTAGGTCCACCACTTATTAAAAAGGTCTTTACACAAAAAAACCTTACAAGTAGCTATGTTTTGAGGCAATAAACGAGTGGCTCTCATCTCGCATCTCACATAAACATAAGGGAGGGTAAGAAAAGCGAAAAGGCATAATGCGATATTGCGATCTACGATATTTCTTCACAAATTGCAAAATCGACATTATCGCAATTTAAAGGCTCGCCACCTTAGAAGCTTTCTTCCTGACTTACATGAGCATTAAAGCTAAGAGATAACGAAGCATTAGTGGGCATTTAGTAAGAGTTAACTGCATTTATGTATGAAGAGCCATTTAACATGATATGATATCTTCTCACTTGCATTCAAATAAAACTCCTTTCTTATCACCTTTTCAAAGCTATCCGCATTATTCCATTTAACATTCATTGTTATCTTTGTATATCTGATAGTTGTTGTTCTTTACTTTTAGGAACAATCCACAGAGCAAATCTTTGGGAGAAATGGTGAAGAAAGGCAAGGTAGTCATGTCTGAGAAATCAGAAAGGACTCCTCTATTTACGGATATGACATGTAGCAGAGAGGGAGGAACCTCTATGTGGGAATCCATGTATAATATATTGGAAGAAGAGAAACCAAGGATTTTGGAAACGAAGGTCACAGTTGAAAGTCGTGATTCCTCAGACGCCTCCATGTTTGAGACAGCATGCTCCTTTTTGCATCACATAGCTGCGCGTCCAAATATTATCCCATATACAGACATGGTTAAATGGGTTATTGATGAAGCCAAAATCTCAGACAGAGAGTTCAGGACCAGAAGCCAAGAGGTTATGGGATCTTTTACACCAGACAACCTGCGGCTTATGTACCACCTACCAGAGCCAAAAGTCGTCTACAACAAATAGTTCATCGAGAAGTTTTCTAAAGAGAACGAGGACCCAGAAAACTGCACCCGGACCTGGTCAAATAATGAGGGTAAAATCAAAAAAGACAAGAATGGTATGTACTCTACTGTGTTTATTTGTCCCCCTCATAATTTTGTAGCAGCCATGTTATGTAGACTATTTGGCAAACCCGATAGCACTAAATTCTCCCCAAAATGGCTACCATTGATAGATGCAGCCGTAAACGCAACTATAATGAATTGGGCACAAATTTTGTCTGATAATTTAGCAAGAACAATAATGGAGTATAGAAGGAAAATAATTGTTGCTTCGAGGTTTTACCCTCCATTTTTTATGAGTGCCTATTTAATGGATGCAATTTGTTTTGGTTCGAAATTTCCTATCATGGAATGGAAGTGGACTGTCCAAGATTCGTTTCCCATTCACATATACCATAAAGACATGCGTGAATATCAATTTCAACCACATTTTTACAAAATTTGTCATGGAGTCATGCTCCCTATCCACAAACAACTTTACAACCGAGATGCCCCCAGGTTTTCCAAGGAAGCCGAGGTAGATATCCTCCCAGTGGCCAGATGGTTTGGGGAGGAAAAATTCACATATATCAAGGTATTTGGCAGCATTGCCTCCCCCCATGTCCTCCCATACTATGTTCCATACAAATTGATGGCTAGAGAGATAGCCTATCAAACAGCTAGTGAGGGTGGGATGAGCAAAACATTAAAGGATTCAAAGAAGGCCATTTGGCCTACATTCCCTTTACAGTGTGGAGAATTTGCATTGCATGGCCTAGGGCATGCATTCAAAGAAGAAAATATCATGTTATCTCTGCAATTACCTAAATTCCCAAGAAGGCAATATGACCCATTTATCACTATCAAAGACTGACCACCATGGTAAAAGTGAAACTATTCAGTAATAAGGAAGATGTGTTTTATGACATCTTTTTACAGAAGCACAAATTCACAGAGGTGAAGCATATGGCATAATTAATTTTTGATCGTGAAGATCTTGAAGCCTTTCATGAGTACAGAGAAAGGAGGCTATTGAAGGTCCCATTGGACCAATTATTAATTGAACCAATAAGGGAGCCAACTCCTAGTGTAAGTCTAGAAGGAGATTCCAAAGAAAATTCTAAAACTAATTCTAGAGTAGAATCCTAAGAGAAGTCTACCAGGGAGTTAGAGAAGTCAGAACAGTCAGAGCTACAGTCACAAAATGGGAAAAGCAGAAGCAGGGAGTCAGAAAAAGATACAACCCAATCTACAGAAAAGACAGCTAAGCAAACTTCAACTAGCAAACAGGTTGAAATCCATTCCACCTCCACCCAGCCAATAAAACCCTTGGTGATTGATTTAGAGGAAGAATGGGAGAACTTTAATAAAAATCTCCATACAGAGGAACAAATGCCAGAGTTGCAAACTCCACAACAGAAAGCAACTCAAGAAATTACAACAGAGGAGACTATAAATACTTAAGAGGTAGAGCACATTCCTGTCACTCCCACCTCTAAAATTGTTTTGAGAATTGAGGAGATTCCCCCTTTGGATGTGTTCTATAGCCCACAACACAAAGCAGTTGTTCAAAGACAAAGGAAGAAAAGGAAATTGGATTCTGCAGTTGTCTAGAGAGATTCACCGATCGATCCATCCAAAAATCTTACTAGACTATCATAGTTTGGAGGTGCCTATGCTATAACGACTATCGACAAAGTAAAAGAGGTGAAAATGTTTCTTAAGGAAAAGGAAAATAAAATTATGTCACTTGAACAACAATTATAGCAAGCAAAATCCAACCAACAAGCAGAAACATAGTTAGCTAAGCTCCAACAAGAGTTTGAGCAGATACAAATAAGACATCAAGCCAGCTTAGCAGAAAAGGAAGTGCAGTTACAAGAAATAATTGATCTGCATAAGGATGATCCAAAAATTGATCAGTTTATTACTGAAGCGCTTGGCCTTAACTCCCACCTGATGCACCAAAAGGAACTATTATTCTAGAATATTTTGCAATGGAATTCTTATTGTGAAACAAGTGACAAATTGACGAGTCAAGTCGTTGAAATGAGACTTGAATATGATGAAATCTTGAAAAGAGTCTCCGACTTCATCACCTGGAAGAATTCAGAAGATGGGAGAAAGGCCGACTTACCTAAACTGGAGGAGTCACACAAAGAAATCTTATTTTCAAACTGGGATTCTCGGCTTAGAGAGGTAGAAAAGGCAACAACAGATGCGGTAGCAGCAGCAAACAATGTTATCGAGAATATTAACGAAAATTTACATAGTGCCAACCTGGTGGCAGAGTCCATTCCGGGTTTTCTTCCTAATGTAAAACAACTTGAGCTATAGTGGAGGTAGGCAACAGAAGAAAAAGCAGAAGCAATTAGGCAAACGACCAGGTTAAACTCGGAAGCACATTAGCGACATTTAGTGAAGCCTCACAGCCAGTAGATGACCCTGCGATGCCTAACCACTTCTACGGAGAAAATGGTTCTAGCACTGACTGACATCGTGTTCAATGGGCAGTTGAAAGTTGAAATCAGCCAACCAACACAGCTCAAGCCCATGACGAACATTTGCGATCTAAAAGATCAAATGTAGACTAGTTAGTCACTATGTTCATTTTTATTTTTGTTTTATTTTTCATAATTTGAGGAAGGTCGTTTAAACCTCCTCAACTATTTTTGTAATAATCTATTTTTAGTTTTATAGTTTACTATTTAAACCCCTCTCATGCATTTAGAGAGGGTTCCAGAAATTTTATCAAAAACAATATTCAAAACATGCACTTCTGTCCCTTTGAGGAAGTTCTGGTGAAATGAATGGAACATGATTTATTTTTATCTTATCTGGCATCATCTACTGAAATTGCACTTTTGTACTCTTAGATGATGTTGGATGGATCGAAAGTAGATTTATATTGCTGAAGCACATGTGTAGGACTTATTACAAACGGTACTTTTATCTCGTAATTCTCATTTACTTATGTATTAAGCAATAAGTTCTCTTCAAGTTGTTTATGTATGAAAGTTTGAAGCTTGGTTAGCATTATTGCACTTCTCTATGATGATGGCCTAAATTTTATGCTGAATACATGAATAATTTCTTATGCGATATATTTTTCACAATCGTTTTGGCTAACTATTTATACGAAACGATTATTGTTAAACGATTTCATTTCTTATTGTAATTGAATGATCTTTATTACCAATTGCTTTTGGACATTATTGTAGATCGCATACTTCAAATTTATTCCCGTGTATAGTCATAATTAGATAGTGCTTAAATAATGATATATGAATGTGATTTTTAGTTTAGATTAGATTAATTTTGGCTTAAACATTACTCCAAAATATCACATATCACCCCATCATCATTATCATAAATTAGATTGGGAAACTAGTCCCATTATCCCCATTCAAAGCCACTACACTAAATAGAAAAGGAGTTGCCATCCAAGGTCCATACCGAGTGGTTTTCCCCCATGTTGAAGCAATGGTTTTCGAGGCTTAAAAATTTTGGCGCTAGAAGGAGGGCCTGACTGTGAATGGCAAGGAAGTCCAAATCAACAAGCCATTATAAGAGTAAAACTCCTTCACCGTCACCTCCAACTTCTCAATCACATTCCAAATCCCCTAATCCTAAGCAAGAAGTTACAAAGAAAATTACAAATCCCACTACTAAAATCTCAAAGAAGCCAGATCATTCTTCTTCTACAGAAGCCCCTGAAGTCCAATATTTGATTCATAAATTACAGGGGATTTCATTATCTCAAGAAGAACCTGACTTATCCCAAGATAGTGTTAGCTCTCAATTTACCCCATCTCAACAGTTAACTAGAGCATAGAGTAAAAAACTTGGAATCCCACCATTTGAATTCCCTCTGCCAAGTCGTAAGAAAGCTAAGAAAACACCATTCGAATCTCACAGCGAGGTTCTCTCATAGACACAATCTTCATCTTCATTCATTCCATATATACCATCACAAGATCAATCATTTGCCTCGCCACTCTAGATCATGATTCACATAGGTACAAGAATTACATCCTCCTCTACCCAATCACCTTCAAACATTGCTACACCTTCTCCTACTCACATACTAGCAATGGTACAGAATCCTTCAAGGCCATGGACAAACCCAAGAGATGTTACGATAGCTGGGCCTTTACATCAATTGCCAGCTCATCTAGAGACATGGTTACCCGAATTCAATCCTGATAATGGCCTACTTTTTGAGGAACATATAAACAATTTCATGTTGTCCATTAACTTGAATGAAGTAGTGGAAGAAGACGCAGTTGTAAGATTATTTCCATATACTTTACAAGGAGCAGCAAGATCATGGTATTTCTCATTAGCATCGGGTTCTATTAATAGTTGGGATGCTTTTCAAGAGAAGTTCTTAACTAAATTTTGAGATGATGGATCCACTCTACCCTAATCTATGATCTCTCCAATTTTAAAGTCGAATTGAAAGAACCCGTTAAAGACTTCAACTTTCGCTTCAATAAATTATTGAATAAGATACCAACGGCATCTAAGCCCAATGATGAGGTTCAAATGAGTGGTATATTTCTGCTCTACCTTCAAACACAACTATTTTCATTGATAGAGCTGCCAAACTGACTTTGGCAGAAAATATGAAAGAGGCAATAGCTATAGAAAAACACATTCTAGCTGTAGAAAAGAAAAATGCACTAGAAGAATCAAAATATAAGAAAGTGAATTTTAGGGATGACTCCAAGAAGAAACCACCTAAAGATCATTTTGATCTTGAAGGATTACAGAAAGTCCTCAAGACCATGTCTAACGATATGGTTGATATAAAAAACAGGTAGCAGAGACTTCCTCTAAGAAATATTTTAGACCATTTAAAAGGAATTCCCCTGCTGATCCTAAACCTCCAAATTCTATATCAAATGCCAAATCAGATTGAGAGGAGGACGAAGTTTCAACAAATGAAGAACAAAGAGATGATGAAGAAGTGGCGGAGTTACAAGGAATGTGGGATTTTATTCTTCCAAACGAAGAGACTCAAGAAGCACTTCCTGTTGCCACCCGAAGTAAAATTTCTCACAAAAAATTACAAAGTAGAAGGCTACAATGCCACCTCCCAAGGACAAACAATAGGTAAGAAGCCTTCACCAAAATCCATTCAAACCACTCCTTCTCAATTAGATTCTTCATCTTCAGCTAAAACTCTGATAGTTTCTGATGAAATGGAATATAATATTGTTGATGATATGAAGAAAACTAGGGCAAACATCACCTTTTGTGAGCTTAGAAAATTGAAGCACCAGCAGAAGCTACTCCTTAAAGAACTCAAAGCAGCACCTACATCACACTTCCTACTGTCGTGGTCTCACAAGACGCCCAAGAAATGGGAAGGCCCCCTAGTACCTATTTAAACAAGATTGATCCAACCGACATCACTCTAATTGGAGGAAGATTTAAATCTCATACTCTCCATTACTCCTTACTTTTGAAGTCTTTAATAATAATTTACACAACTGTTTAGTTGATTCAGGAGCTTCATCTAACATCTTACCTCGAACAGTTTTTGCAAAGCTGAAGGTTCAGCCCTCAAAAATCTGTTGTACGTATAGTACAGTTAGATCGATCTCAAGTAGAATTTTTTGGGGAATTTAATCAAGTAACCATCAGACTTTCATCAAATCCTAAAGTTTGTTAAGTCATTGATATACTTGTAGCTGATATTCCTAAGTTTTATGGCTTACTCCTTAATAGAGACTGGTCAAAAAAATTTCATGGTTATTTTGCAACTGACTGGTCTCACATGTGGCTTCCCTATAATGGCAAGCCAAATCAAATAAGGGTTGATCGTGAGAAACATAAAAAGTACATAGTCACAGAGCTAGAAGGAAAAAATGAACCAGTGACATATAGAAACAGTATCATCGGTAACTACTTAGTAGAATAATTTCTAGGAAATTTCAATGCTTACACTTCACCTTTCTTAGAAAACTCTATTGTATCTCAAGTCAAAAATTTTTCCCAAACAGACACTTCTAAATGCGTATATTTTGTATATAAACCTATAGTTAGCTCTTTATTTTGGAAATTATTTTTTGATGGATCTAAATCCAATGATGGAGCAGGAGCAGGATGCATATTAGTTAGCCCAGAGGGGGAAAAGACTATGTTAGCATGCAGACTTGAATTTAATTTCACAAACAACACTATTGAATATGAAGCACTAGTTCAAGGTTTGTATAAGGAAATTGGCCTTAATATCAAACACCTCCAAGTATTTGGAGATTCCTAAATTGTGACAAAAAAGGTGAGAAATACTATACATTGTTTTTCAGGACATTTGAAACACTATAAGTTGTTAGTCCAAGACCTGACCTCTCACTTTACAGCATTTAATATTTCCCCTATTCCAAGACTCCAAAATGCTAGTGCCAATCTTCTAGCTAATGTCACTTCCAAGCTTATTCCAGCAGAGGATTATAGCCCTGATCGATTTTCCATTGAATTGATTTTTAGGCCTTCTATTCCTAATAATATCACCAACTGGAAAGTCTTTAATAACGATCTGGATATCATAAGCTTCCTGACCTTAGAAGGCTCTTATGATGACTAGATAGTTGATGAAGACCAGCATGATAACCAACTTAAACAAGAAACAGTCAATAACGCTATACCAAAGTCTGTAGTTAAGTTGGAAGATTTATATGACCTCAAAGACAGATTTAAATGACCCACCAATTCAAAACTTCAGAGTTCAACTCTGAGGTTTGAATTGATTAACCTTGGAACTGACCTAAAGCCTCAAAATATTAATCTAGGCCTCAGACTTACATCAAATGAAAAATCAGCCTTTATACGTTTGTTGAAGAGGTACAAGAATGTCTTCGCATGGAACTATGAAGATCTTAAGACATATGACACCTCTATTATTCAACATACTATTCCCATGACATCTGATGAAAGACTTGTTCAGTAGAAATTAAGGAAGATCCATCCTAATTTAGAAAATCAGATTAAATCTGAATTGAATAAATTGCTGAAAGCGAAGATTATTTTTCCTGTCAGACATTCCCGGTGGGTCTCTAATCTTGTCCCAGTCAGAAAAAAGAATGACGATATTCAGATATGTATAGACTTCCACAACCTCAAAAAAGCTTGCCAAAAGGAAAATTTCCCATTATCCCCTATGGAATAGATATTGCAATCAATTGCAGGCTCAGAACTAATGTCTTTCCTGGGTGGATTCTCAAGTTATAATCAGATCTTAGTACATCCAGATGACTAGCTGAAAACTAAATTCAGGACAAAATGGGGCACTAATTCTTATCAAAAGATGCCATTTGGACTGATTAATGTTGGTGCCACTTTCTAGAGAGCCATGGACATAGCCCTCAAAGGTTTAGTAAACAAATTAGTAGTAATCTACTTAGATGATATAACTTTATATTCCAGAAAGCGCAGTAATCATCTAAGGGATTTAAAGAAAATCTTTGAACATTGCTAAAGGTATGGGATTTCTCTTAATCCCAAGAAATAATTTTTCGCATTAAGTGAAGGAAAGCTCTTTGGATTCATTGTGTCCAAAGTAGGGATTCATATTAACCCTAATAGAATTAGAGAAATCTCTGAAATACCTTTACCGCATAACAAAAAATCAATGCAATCTTTCCTAGGTCAGATAAATTTTGTTAAAAGATTTGTCCCTGACTTTTGAAGAATTGTTTTACCTCTTCAATCCATGATAAAGAAAAATTCTCTGTTTAAATGGGGACACTCAGAACATGAAGCCTTTAACTTGATCAAACAAGCAATCATAAACGCCCCATCTTTAGCGATGCCAAATTTTTCAAATCATTTCATTTTATATAATTTCACTTCCAAGAAATCATATGTAGCCATATTGACACAAGTCAATGAAGAAAAAGTTGAAGCCCCAATCTCTTTCTTTAGCTCCAATTTGCAGGGAGCTGAATTGAATTACTCAAACGTTGAAAAACAAGCTTTTGCTGTTTTCAAATCGATAAAACACTTCAGACCTTTTCTCCTCAAAACCCACACCAAAGTAATAGTACCATTCTCAGCAGTGAGAAATCTATTAATACAAAGGGATGTAGGTGAGAAAAGAGCAAATTGGGTTACAACTCTACAAGAATATGACATCGAAATCAGACCAACAAAAATTGTAAAAGGTCAAGGTTTTTGTAAGATGTTGGCAGGAGCATCTAATCTATCAGCATTAAAGCACTCAGGTGACAATGTGAAAGTATATGAGCTAAGCCTTAATGACACTGAGTTAAGATATGTTGATATCATATTTTACTTAAGAAATGGATATGCCCCAATGAAATTAAATTACACAAAGAAAAGGGCCTTGAGATTAAAAGCTAGACAATATCAAATTGTCAATGATGTGCTGTTTAGAATAAATTATGATTCTGTTTTACTTAGATGTCTTGAAAAATCTGAGGCAGAGAACGTGTTGCAAGAACTTCATGATGGACTAGCTGGCAGTCACTTTGGAGGATATATCACCGCACATAAAATCCTGCATGTCAGTTATTACTAGCCAACATTATTCAAAGATGCACACAGTTATGTAAGAAGATGTAAAGTTTGTCAGACAGCTGCTGGAAGACAAAGGAAGCCCACATTACCATTACAGCCAGTCAACATTGACCAACCATTTGAGCAATGGGGATTGGACACAATAGGTGAGATTGTTCCTCATTCTTCTAAGAAGCATAGATATATCCTTAGAGCCACTGATTATTTTACAAAATGGGTGGAATCAATTCCACTCAAGGTAGCCAATTCTGAAAACATTATTGAATTCATAGATCAATTTATCATTACCATATTTGGCCTGCCATCTGCCTTGATGTTTGATAATGCATCTTATTTTCCAGGCAATGCTATGACATAATTTTCTCTTAAAAGAGGTTTTAAGCTTAATTACTCTACTAATTATTATCCACAAGGAAATGGGTTAGTTGAATCCACAAACAAGAATCTCATTAGGATTATTAAATGAACTGTTGACCAAAGCCAGAAGAACTGGCATAAGTCTTTGATGTTTTCTCTATGGGCAGATCGAATAACTCAGAAAGCCTCCATTGGCACTTCTCCTTTTAATTTGGTCTATGGGAAAGAAGTCGTCTTACCTACAAATGTAGCTATTCCCTCTTTAGCCTTAGTTCAGTTCATTGAAGAAACTCCTTCCTCATCTATGCAAGTTAGACAATTACAAATCCTTAAGCTTGAAGAGGAAAGAGAGAAGGCCAGGATCACACATGCACATCATCAACATTTAGTCAAAGCTTCCTTTGATTCAAATTCTATAAGTTCAAAATATTTTCAACTCGGAGACCTAGTATTGAAATGGGATAAAGCCCACGAAGAGAAAGGTAAGCATACCAAGTTCCAACAAATGTGGCTCGGCCCATTTCAAATTGTGGAACAAATAGGCCCATCAACTTTTCTATTACAAGATTTATCAAGTAAGAGGGAATCTCTACCTGTTAATGGGCAGATTTAAAAAAAAAAAATTCCATAGAAGATGATCTCTTCTGGTCACTGTATATTATTGCCTTTATGTTATTTATTTTTTTAGAAAGAATAATACAAGTTGAAAAACATTTACTTTTGGCTTTACAAATGATAGTCTCTTTTTAATTTTGACTTTTCGCTTGTGTAAGTAAAGATTGTTATGAAAGTAATCTTCACATATGAAATATATAGTTAAGTTCTATTGCTCCAAAATTGCCTATTCTCTACTAAAAAATATATGATCTTTGATGTAACTTAGCTTTAGAAAAGAAATCTTTCCTTTCCATCAATCAAGAAAAGTATTAATAACAAAGAAAAGTCTCTCTACAGAAAAGCATCTTTAAACTCTACAATTGTCATCCAGAAGCTCTTAAGGAGCCAATGATTCTCCCCACCTAATCAACTTTCATTTTTAGAGTGTAATTCTAAAATATACTTAAACTTAAAGGATAAGAGGTCTCATCAAGAGTCGGCTTACCATGATCATAAGATTATAACTGACTGACATTACCAATACTGCATATCGAAATAGGGTAATGGCTTGAGATTATATTAATGAAAAGACAAGGGGTCTCATCAAGAGCCATATTGTTCAGTTAAGTTATAAATCAAGTGAATGGCATTGTTAATTTTGGTCACCAAACCAAGACATTGTCCTTTAAGAGATAAAAGATGAAAATTTGAAGGAAGAAAGAATTACTTCAGAAAATAAAGAGGGCAATAAGTATACAAATGAGCTTATCTTTAAAAATGCATTCTAACCTAGGTGGGATACTGAATCATTGTTGGTTAAAAGGTAACCTTGTCGAGTCTATGAAGGTCTGCTGGCAATAGAGGCTCTACCTATGACAACTAAGTATACCAAAACTGATCTGAAAAGAGCCTCCCTATTTTTATCCTTAAGACCAAATAATTATTGATCTAGACAAAGTGACTTTCTTATGAGAAAATGATAATCAAAAGAATGATAGTTAAGTAAATGTTGTTTTATTATTAATGAGCAGTATTACTTACCTTATATTCCATGTAATTTTTATTTTTAAAACTATGTTTATTTTGGAAGTTTTTAGAAATTTCAAAAAATTCTCAGAGATAATTGGTTCTTCCAAGTGAATCGCCAATTGTTGTGCTATTAAAAAACCCCCCATTTATTAATAGTAGTAGTTAATGTTACATTAATAAATGGGGACCCTTTAAAAAATCCTTCCAAAAATAAACTTAGCATTTAGGCATTTTTCTTATTTAATTTGGAATAAAGAAAGATGTCAATCAAACCCCTTTTTCAAAAGAACTACTCAATGCTTTCCTTCCCGCATATCACATGATTAAGCATCATCAAAAACCTTGCTAACCCACCAAATCTAGTGAAAAGTGATTAAAAGAGGACTCCACGCCTTATACCTCGAAACTATCATATTTGATATAAAGTAGGTCCTAAAGCTTTTCTCGTCAAAACCGAATCTCGCATTGCATATTGCTAATTATAAAGGGCCCGACTTAAAAATTTACCTCAAAACGAGCGAAATGTGAAATTGCGATGCCATTGTAACCTTTACTGCATCGCATTTCGAGCATTTAAAAGAGCACCGCAAACTTACCATCAGTTGATATTGCGAAATGCGATCAAGACCCGGACCCACTCCTTGGATACATTACGTACAAATGTTTAGGTCTTCCGCTTATTAAAAAGGTCTTTACACAGAAAAACCTAACAAGTAGCTATGTTTTGAGGCAATAAATGAGTGGCTCACATCTCGCATCTCACAGAAATATAAGGGAGGGTAAGAAAAGCGAAAAGGCATAATGCAATATTGCGGTCTGCGATATTGCTTTGCAAATCACAAAATTGGCATTATCGTAATTTAAAGGCTCTCCACCCTAGAAGCTTTCTTCTCAACTTATGATGTGGTCATTTATGAGCATTAAAGCTAAGAGATAACAAAGCATTAGTGGGCATTTAATAAGAGTTAACTGCATTTATGTATGAAGATCCATTTAACGTGATATGATATCTTCTCACTTGCATTCAAATAAAACTCCTTTCTTATCACCTTTTCAAATCTATCCGCATTATTCCATTTCACATTCATTGTTATCTTTGTATATCCGATAGTTGTTGTTCTTCACTTTCAGGAAAAATCCACAGAGCAAATCTTTGGGAGCAATGGTGAAGAAAGGCAAGGCAGTCGTGTCTGAGAAATCATAAATGACTCCTCTATTTATGGATACTACATGTAGTAGAGAGGGAGGAACCTCTACGTGGGAAGCCATGTATAATATACTGGAAGAAGAGCAACCAAGGATTCTGGAAACGAAGGTCATAGTTGACAGTCGTGATTCCTCAGACGCCTCCATGTTTGAGACATCATGCTCATTTTTGCATCGCATAGCTATGCGTCCAAAGATAATCCCTTATACAAACATGGTTAAATGGGTTATTGATGAAGCCGACATCTCAGACAGAGAATTCAGGACTAGAAGCCAAGAGGTTATGGGATCTTTTACGCCAGACAACCTGTGGCTTATGTACCACCTATCAGAGCCACAAGTCATCTAAAACAAATAGTTCATCAAGAAGTTTGCCAAAGAGAACAAGGACCCAGTATACTACACCCAGACCTGGTTAAATAATGAGGGCAAAGTTAAAAAAAACAAGAACGGTATGTACTCTACTATGTCTATTTGCCCCCCTCATAGTTTTGCAGTGACCATGCTATGTAGACTATTTGGAAAACCCGATAGCACTAGATTCTCCCCAGAATGGCTACCATTGATAGATGCAGTCGTAAACAAAACTATAATGAATTGGGCACAAATTTTATCTGATAATTTATCAAAAACAATAATGGAGTATAGAAGGAAAATAAGTGTTTCTTCGAGGGTTTACCCTCCATTTTTTATGAGTACCTATGTAATGGATGCAATTTGTTTTGGTTCGAAATTTCCTATCATGGGATGGAAGTGGATTGTCCAAGATCCGCTTCCCATTCATATATACCATAAAGACATGTGGGAATCTCAGTTTCAACCACATTTTTACAAACTTTGTCATGGAGTCATTCTCCCTATCCACAAACAGCTTTACAACCGAGATGCCCCGGGTTTTCCAAGGAATCCAAGGTAGATATCCTCCCAGTGGCCAGATGGTTTGGGGAGGAAACATTCACATATATCAGGGTATTTGGCAGCATTTCCTCCCCCCATGTCCTCCCATACTATGTTCTGGACAAATTGATGGCTAGAGAGATAGCCTATCAAACAACTAGTGAGGGTGGGATGAGCAAAACATTAAAGGATTCAAAGAAGGCCATTTGGCCTACATTCCCTTTACAGTGTGGAGCATTTGCATTGCACGACCTGGGGCATGCATTCAAAGAAGTAGAGATCATTTTATCTCTGCAATTACCTAAATTCCCAGGAAGGCAATATGACCCATTTGGCACTGTCAAAGACTTTACCACCATGGTAAAAGTGAAAGTATTTAGTAATGAGGAAGATGCATTTGATGACATCTTTTTACAGAAGAACACGTTCACAGAGGTGAAGCATATGGCACAATTACTTTTTTACCGTGAAGATCTTGAAGCCTTTCACGAGTACAGAGAAAGGAGGCTATTGAAGGTCCCATTGGACCAATTATTGATTGAACCAATAAGGGAGCCAACTCCCAGTGTAAGTCTAGAAGGAGATTCCAAAGAAAATTCTAAAATTGATTCTAGAGTAGAATCCCAAGAGAAGTCTACCAGGGAGTCAGAGCAGTCAGAGCAACAATCACAAAATGGGAAAAGCAGAAGTAGGGAGTCGGAAAAAGATACAGCCCAATCTATAGAAAAGACAGCTGAGCAAACTTCAGCTAGAAAATAGGATAAAATCCATTCCACCTCCACCCAGCCAATAAAACCCCTAGTGATTGATTTAGAGGAAGAATGGGAGAACTTTAATAAAAAGCTCCATATAGAGGAACAAACGCCAGAGTTGAAAACTCCACAATAGAAAGCAACTCAAGAAATTACAGCAAAGGAAACTGTAAATACTCAAGAGGTAGAGCACATTCCTATCACTCCCACCTCTAAAATTATTTTGAGAATTGAGGAGATTCCCCCTTTAGATGTGTTCTATATCCCACAACCCAAATCAGTTGTTAAAAGACAAAGGAAGAAAAGGAAATTGGATTCTACAGCTATTACTACCCTTGATAATGAATGGATGGATGTTGTATGGAAAGCCTCACCCATCGATCCATCCGAAAATCTTATTAGACTGTCACAGTTTGAAGGTACCTATGCTACAGTGACTATCGACAAAGCAACAAAGGTGCAAATGTTGCTTAAGGAAAAAGAAAATAAAATTTTGTTGCTTGAACAATAATTACAGCAAGAAAAATCCAACCAGCAAGCAGAAACACAGTTAGCTAAGCTCCAACAAGAGTTCGAGCAGATGCCCATGGGGTTTTGGATTGACGGTGAATGGGTGCGATGTTAAGGCACTCCTTATGATAGGTCACCGGTTCAAATCCCCCGTGGGTACTTAGGTTAGTCTTAACTAGAAAAAAAAAAGAGTTCGAGCAAATACAAATAAGACATCAAGCCAGCTTAGCAGAAAAGGAATTGCAGTCACAAGAAATAACTGATCTGCATAAGGATGATCCAAAAATTGATCAGTTTATTACTGAAGCGCTTGGCCTTAACTCCCATCTGATGCACCAAAATGAACTATTATGCCAAAAGATTTTGTAATGGAATTCTTATTGCAAAACAAGCGACAAATTAACGAGTCAAGTCATTGAAGTGAGACTTGAGTATGATGAAATATTGAAAAGAGTCTTCGACTTCATCACCTGGCAGAATTCAGAAGATGGGAGAAAGGCCGACTTACCTAAACTGGAGGAGTCAAATAAAGAAATCTTATTTGCAAACTGGGATTCTCAACTTAAAGAGGTAGAAAAGGTGACAGCAGACATGACAACAACACCAAACACTGTTATCGAGAATATTAACGAAAATTTACATAGCACAAACCTGGTGGCAGAGTCCATTCTCGGTTTCCTTCTTAATATAAAACAACTTGAACTACAGTGGAGGAAGGCAACAGAAGAAAAAACAGAAGCAACTAGGCAAATGACCAGGTTAAACTAGGAAGCATATTGCTGACATTTAGTGAAGCCTCATAGCCAGTGGATGACCCTACGATGCCTAACCACTTCTATGGAGAAAATGGTGCCAGCACTGACTGATGTCGCGTTCACTAGATAGTTGAAAGCTAAAATCAGCCAACCGACACATTTCAAGCCCATGACGAACATTTGCCATCTAAAAGATCAAATGCAGACCAGTTAGTCACCATGTTCATTTCTATTTTTGTTTTATTTTTGCATAATTTGACGAAGGTCATTTAAACCTCCTCAACTATTTTTGTAATAATCTATTTTTAGTTTTATAGTTTAGTATTTAAACCCCTCTCATGCATTTAGAGAGGGGTATAGAAATTTCACCAGGAAACAATCTAAAAACATGCACTTTTGTCACTTTGAGGAAGTTCTGGTGAAATGAATGGAACATGATTTATTTTTATCTTATCTAACATCTTCTACTAAAATTTCACTTTTGTACTCTTATATGGTGTTGGATGGATCGAAATTAGATCAATATCACTGAAGCACATGAGTAGGACTTATTACAAATGGTAATTTTATCTCGTAATTCTCTTTTACTTATGTATTAAGCAATAATTTCTCTTCAAGTTGTTTATGTACGAAAGTTTGAATCTTGGTTAGAATTATTACACTTTTGTATGATGATGACCTAAATTTTATGTTGAATACATGAATAATTTTTTATGCGACACATTTTTCACAATATATTTTGGCTAACTATTTATACGAAACGATTATTGTTAAACAATTTCATTTCTTATTTCAATTGAATGATCTTTATTACCAATTGCTTTTGGACATTATTGTAGATCACATACTTCAAATTTATTCCCGGGTATAGTCATAATTAGATAGTGTTTAAATTAGGATATATGCATGTGATTATTAGTTTAGATTAGATTACTTTTATCTTAAACATTACTCCAAAATATCACATATCACCCCATCAACACTATCATAAATTAGATTGGGAAACTGATCCCATTATCTCCAGTCGGAGCCACTACACTAACTGAAAAAGAAGATGCCAACCAAGGTCTAGACCTGGTGGTTTTCCCTCATGTTGAAGCAACGATTTTCGAGGCTTCAATAGGTAGTTAAGAACTTCCCCATGAAATACTTCAGAATGGTAACATACATGCCTTGCTCCTTGCATCAAGATAGCTCCCATAGCATACCCACTCGCATTTGTCTTCAATTCAAAAGGTCATTGCAAGTTTGGCAATGATAGAACTTGTGCTTGACTGATATTCTTCTTTAACTCCTCTAAATCTCTTTGATGACATTTTCGCCACTGAAAACTCTTGCCACTTCTATTATGGCATGGAGCGGTGCTGCTACCACTGAAAATGAGGCTATGAATTTCCTCAGGTTACTGTGTTGCCCCAATGAAACTCCTAACCTCAGAAACATTAGTAGGCACCAACCATTTCATGATGGCCTCCTTTTTGGAAGGATCTATCTTCAGCTCTCCTCTACCAATCACATACCCTAGATACACCAAAGACTATTGCGCAAACTCACACATCTTGATATTTTCTAGTAGTTGGTGCTTCTTCAATGTTTCTGGCACATGCGTCAAATGTGAAATATGATCCTCCTAGGAAGAACTATATACTAGTATATCATCCAGATAGATAATAACAAATGAATCTATAAAAGGTCACAGTACATCATTCATTAATCTCATGAATGTAGCTAGTGCATAACTATTATGAGGACAAATCGCAAGTGCGAACACAAGAAATCTCCCTAGACTTCAAAGAACCCTAGTAACAAACAAACAATCAAGCTAATTCCTTCCCTAAATATATCTTTTCTTGAATCATAAGCTATCAAGGTGGGAAAAAAAAATTAATACCTTATTACGACATGCTTGATCAAGATCCCCCTTTGTGCTTCATTCTAGCTCTTCTATGTTTAAATCCGAACCTGCATACATAGAAACAACAAAGGATCAAAGGCATATGCAACATAAACGATTCAATAATTCAAACTAGTGATCAAGGAGACTAGTGACAAGCATCATTCCAATGGACAAATAGAAATAAAATAAACCATCCATGAAACTCATCAATTAATCCATTAAACAATGCAGCGAGAAGAAACACTTGTTTGTATTAATTTCAGAAACATAAAAGAGCTACAGAACCTATGCCTTGATGTCGTGAAGCTCCTTCCATTGATCTCAATCCTCTCCAAGAATGATAATCTCTCCAACCTAATTTCTCCATAATAAACTTATTCTCAGCAGCCTCCCTCAACCCCCCCACCTATGGTTTGATTAACATGCCAAAGTGAAGTAGTTTGAGATCCTTAGTCCAAGGATGAGATCCACTAAAAGAGGGATGAGGGCTCCTTGAAGAATGGGGATTCGCTCCATCAAAAATGAGGTTAGGCTCAAATAAACATGAGTTTGAGGCTTTTTGTTGGGAATGATTTGCCCAACAATACTTCTAGATCTCACTCTTTATTTTTACTTTTTATTGAGTCGTGTGCACACATTTTAGTGGCAGACAGAGCACACATATGCACAGGGAGCAATGTCAATAACTTCACATGCACAAAAACTAGCTAGGAAACTGCACAAGAGACTAAAAGTAGGTTTATGGACCATGTTTCCTAGAATTTGAACTTTATTCAAGGTATATAAGTTGTTGACTTGGAAGGGAGTGCTTCATGATATTTGAATGGATGGCAAGAGATCCAATTTGATGATCATTGGTCATGGTGACAAAATAAAGTGTAACAAATTGCCCCCTAAAGTGAAAAGTTAGAAAAGTTTGAGGAATGAAGTACCTTATCATATCAAGGATTGGATCAGAGATCATGGTTGGAAACCTACAACAATCAATCAAGGATTACAATGCAATGTAATAATCATCACTGAGGTAGGAATTCCCATATTTAGAACATAAATGTTTCAAAGTACAGTACGAAAATACATTTGAAGATCCATGTCAAAGTAGATATAGGATGGACACAACCATCAAACATAAAACTCTATGTATAATCATGAATACGAAACACCTCACAGCCTGGATGGATTAAACTAGATCCAAGGTCTTGATCTCCATCTCTCTATCCATAGTACGAATCTAACCATGCGAGTAGATGTCTTGAAGTCGAACATGGTAGAAACCACTTGATTATCGGTCAATGATGTGAACCATTAACAAGTGCGATAGAAACTACCAATAATGACAATGGTACTCAAGGTACTCTCAGAATAATCTATAGAGTGTGAGAAGTCGATTTGAAGTCGAACACTCATATAATCATTCGATCGAAGGGCAATGATGAGAAATTGTCGTTGAGTGCGAGAAACCTACCATTAAGGCATGCAGGCTCCATGGTACTGAAAATGGTTTCTAGATCAACTTCCTAGATAATGAGCTCAATTCCATAGGAAGTGACCCATTACAAGAGGGCCTACAACACAAAACTCAATTTGAATAATAGTTTGCAAGGATTGAATCAGGGACTGCCGACGCGATTGAAGGCTACAAATTACAAGGTAATTTAAACTTAGGTTTAGACTTCTCTTGAACATATTTGTGACATGACAAAATGACTTGGCAGGGTTTGACTCAATGATAATACCCAAAACCAACTAAAGAATTTCAATGAGGTTTGATTAACTGTGATACAAATGGATTCCCCAACCCGAACAGATATGTGACGGAGTGTCATGCACAAGAGCGACACACGCCTGAAATACAAGAAACAAACTTTTCTTCTCAATTTCCCCCCCATTACTGGAAAGTACATAATCTTTACAAGCTTGAGGAGGATAACATATGCTTGTCCTGTAAGCTCATCCTTCGAATGATTCCTTCGAAGTATTTTTAACAAACCCTAAGAAGGAGTGGCTTAGTCTCATCGTGCTTAATGAGTCCTAATATTGTTTAATTTTACGAGTCCAATAAAGGGGTAACTCAATGTCGTTTTCATGTTTAAAGAGTTCGAAAAGACGCGAAAAGGAAACTCATTCAGTTCTTTTACTATAAAATGTTAAACGAGCTTGGAGAAAGTAAAACTTGGTGTTTTTCAGTTTTAGGGAGTCAAGAGAAAAACGTAAGTAAACTCCACAGTGTTCTTTTTCGTAAATTTAGTCCCTCAAGCCCGAAAAATGATAAAATAATGCAAGAGAGAACTCTATTGAACATGATTATTCAACGTACACATCTTTTGTAAATAGTCCAGTTCATTCCATAAAATGGGTAAACTTATACTGAATGGACGGTTGTTCATTTTCTTTTACGAGTTAAAACAATCATGTACTCAGTGATCTTTTCATTTTTAAGGAGTTTGAAAAGGGCGTAAAGAGAACTCCATCGTTTCGTTTTTTCATAAGTTTTAACAAGTTCGAAAAAGTGATAAAAATATACTCATCTTATCGACTTTAAATTTAATTAACGAGTAGGAAAATACGGAAAGAACTCGACATTTTCATGTGCGTTTTATGAGCATGAAAAGATAGCAAAATAAGCTCGGGATTTTCGTGAGTATAACTAGTCTTGGAAATAATAACCCAAATGGACTCGAGATAGGTTTCATTTTTACACAAGCTTGAAACATAGGAAAATCTTGCTTGAGATTGGTTTCATTTTTACACAAGCTTGAAATAGAGAAAAACTTTGCTTGAGAGTGGTTTCATTTTTACACAAACTTGAAACAGAGAAACACTATTCTTGAGAGTGGTTTCATTTTTACACAAGCTTTAAACATAGGAAAAATTTTCTTGAGAGTGGTTATCATGCCCCCAAAAATTCATTTCATTCACCTACGTAGACTACAAGTTACTAATAGGTGCATGTAATGAAGGCTTGTTTACTAGATCATATGAAAGACTCGACTTAATATTTATGAGATCTAGTTAAAGAATTGACTCAAATAGGGAAGGATTTGTTTCATTTTTTAACGAGCTTGACACGGGAAAAGAACTATGCTCACAATGAATTGTTTCATTTTTAACGAGGTTGACAGAGTAAAAGAACTATCTTCATAAGGATTTGTTTCAATATTTAACGAGGTTGACATAGTAAAATAACTATCCTCAAGGGTATTGTTTCAGTTTTTAATGAGCTTGACACAAGAAAAGAACTACGCTCATATAACCTATTTCATTTTTTAATGAGGTTGACACAGGAAAAGAACCATCCTCATAAGGATCTTGTCATTTTTTATCGAGGTTGGCACAATAAAAGAACTATCCTCAAGAGACCTATTTCATTTTATAATGAGGTTTAGATAGTAAAAGAACTTTCCTCTTAGAACCTTGTTTCATTTTTTTACAAGGTTGATACAGTAAAAGAACCTTCCTCATAGACCTATTTCATTTTTTAATGAGGTTGACATAGTAAAAGAACTATCCTCTTAGAACCATTTTTCATTTTTTAACGAGGTTGACACAGTAAAAGAACCTTCCTCAATAGGACATGTTTCATTTTTTAACGAGGTTGACATAGTAAAAGAAACATGCTCATAAGGACTTGATTCATTTTTTAACAAGGTTGACACAGTAAAAGAACCATCCTCATAAGGACCTATTTCATTTTTTAACGAGGTTGACATAGTATGAGAACCATCCTCATAGGGACCTATTTCATTTTTTAACAAGGTTGACAAATTAAAATAACTATCCTCATATAACATGTTGCATATTTTAATGAGGTCGACATAGGAAAATAACCATCCTCATAGAACGTATATCATGGCTTCCAATTGGAAGAAACACATGTCAATAGACACCCCTTGATCATGGCTTCCAAAAGGTCTTCATCAGATGGAAGAATAGTTCTCTAAAAGGAACACATGTTAAGGGGATCAATAGGGATAAGAGAATTGTATTCAAATCCCCCCATTGAAGTTTTGACCATGTCAGTTACCATGTCTAAGTTAGAATTCAAGAATATAGTGAGAGGCTCGCTTGCATCGGTAACTGAAAACATGGGACAAGTTGCCACATAATTAACCCATGGAGGGGTAGGTACCACTTCCATATAAGGAACATTCAGGGGTGTCAGATGACTGGTAGTCAAAGAAATATCAACATATGAAAGTTGATCAATTGCCACAATGTTTCCATTGTGAGGGAAGGACATCATGCGAAAGAGTGTTGATATGACAAATTTCATGGCATATACATAGTCTCACCCAAGGAGAAAATTGAAACAAAAGCGACCTTGGACTACCATTAGATTGATAAAAATAGTCTTACTTTCTAAGGTAATAGGTAACTTAGGAAGGATCCCTAAAGGTTCACTAACAGTTCTATTAAAATCTAACAATTTCTATGTAACAAGAAAAAGATGAGGGGAATCCAAAGCTTGCCAAGCAATCAAGGATAAAATACTGACAAAAGCACCTTAATCTACATTTGCGTGACACGCATTCTTACCATAAGCCTTCACAGTGATTTGGGAAGGGGTGGAAGAAAGAAGACGAGGTTTTGTCAATCTACTCCAATCAAAAGAAATAGCCTCATTACTTGGATGGGGTTCGAAAGAAATAGATGAAATGCCCCCATGTGTAGAATAATCTAAGGTAACATGAAGAACTTGAGCGGTATTAAGTTCACTCTCTTGAGGGAGAGTGGGATCAACTAAAGATAGTACCAAGTTTACCACTTGATCAACTAATGGCTCATAAACTTGAGTGATACATGTTTCACTCTCCAATGGAAGAGTGGGATTGACTGTACTTGGATTTAGATCAATCACTTCATCAACTGACGGTAGGTGTGGGGAATTTTACAGTAATTAGTTGGAAGTTGTTTATGTGAAACAGTAAGTTTTTCCAACAATTTTGAAGCTTCATTGTTGGCTTGTTGGGGCCTGACCCAAGTTCGGAGGTGATTTAGCCAAACAAATCCTGGTACTACTGGCCCTTTCGGCAATAGTCCGCGGACCGCGGACTGAGGTCTCACCCAAAGTAGTATGTGAGGGTGCTAGAACCAAGTTTCCACACCCTGGGGATGTTTGATCAGCTCCAGTGGTCCATGGTTTGACCCTGCGCGCATGTCGCTACACGCATCTATTAGTCCCTCGCAACCTCTGATATTGCCTTCACGCAACCCTACTCGGGGTGTGATTTGTATTATTACCCAACTTCCTTACTATTAACCTGTTATTATCTGGTTACTTAGATTATCTGTGTAAGTCTCGTGATAATTAATAGTATACCCAGCATTCATATAAGTGCACGTGATAAAAAAAACAGTATAAATGTATAGAATGCAATATACAAGCAGATGCACAGAAATTGGTATCAACTTCTCTTTATTATTCTTCGTTCAAGGTTACAGACCCGACATCTCCCCGTGCACTCAGTTGCAGGGGTCTGCATACTCAGCTGCGAACTCTACTAGGCCTCTGCACACTCAGCTGCAGAGCTTCTTCCTACTACTACGACCCAATACACTTAGATCCTTACTCTATGCTCGAACCATTCGTACTCATCTATCTCCCATTTCCTTACTATCTTTACAACTTAGAGCCTCAATCTATTTATACAATCCCATGGTACGTGGACCATGGGTAGGCCAACATGAAATTACATTACATTACAAAACTTAGGGCAAACAACCCTATGACTCAACCTATACTTCGCGCTCCACGCCCGTAATTCGTGGAGTCTTACAATACATTTGACCAAAAACTTGGGTTTTGAGCCCCAAAACATGCTGTGGGGGGATCTGATGCCCAACAGGCCCCCAACACAAACATCGTGACTCGCCCTCAAGTCACTTTGTCGGCGTGGCGATCTTGGCACAAAGTCCCTCCAACTGGTCCTAAACGGCCTGAATGTCGGCAGCGCACTGAGTTGTTGCCTGTTGTACCTGCTGCATTCTTGCTTCTGAATCATCTGTGTTTGAATTGTGTCCTTACTTTAGTACCGGTATTTTATGGGTGTGTTTATAGTTTCATGCCCTTGTTCGGCTCCTCAGGTCACAAAGACTGTGCTTCGGCCGGTTAGCCAGATAGCCGGCCCACCCGTGTAGGGCTTCAAGTGACTATCATTTACTTTGCCTGGGAAGGGTTCTCCATTTAGTTTGACTAGCTAGACCACGCCTCCGTCGATGACCTCCTTAACCATGTATGGTCCCAACCAGTGCATTCTAAACTTTCCCAAAAAAAATTCAAACTTACTGTCATACAATAGCACTAAGTCATTTACCTTGAAGGTACACAACTTGATATGGCGGTCGTGCCAGGGCTTTTCACGCTATTTTTGTACCTGCTGATGAAATCCAGCCAGAAACCATTCTTCCTCGAGTTCTTCTAATTGCGCGAGCCTTTCTTCCAGGGCTTCGTGATCCGTCATGCCTGTGAGCACTGCTATTCGTAGACTAGGTATGATGTATGCCATCGGCAAGACAACTTATGTGCCATAGACTAACTGGAAAGGTGTCTATCCCATCAATTTGTTGCGCGTTGTCCTGTAAGCCCATAATACAACAAGTACGCATAGGTCCCAATCAATGTGTCTCACCTGGTAAACCATGTTCAGTACTTCGCACACCCTATCGAATTCTTCTCCATGGATAATTGGTAGCGCGCGTCGCCTTTCTTGCTGCTGTGTTTTGTTCCAATTTTCTATTCTGGGAAGGTGTGTGCTTGTGCGGAATGTACAACATATGTCTGTACCCATCGGGAAATGTGGGCGCGTAAGTTGCTCCGCCCCTGGTGTCTAGATCTCATCCTGAGCTAAGGTTTTCCAAATCATAGGTGCATCATCCTTCTACATCCGCGTCAGTCCTCAAAACTTCCTTGATGCATACCCCACCATCGTGTGGCCATTACACGCAGCGCCCACTTCAGAGCATCGAACCGCTGTTGTTATGGTACTATGCTTTAGAATTTGTTTAGGAATTCATCGACCGCTGTCAACCCATCATATGTAGGTAGATCCCTTGCCTTTGTTGTCACGTAGCACAATGATCTAACCATCATGTTGCAATTAAGTGTGGTTACCTCATGTAACCGGTTCTGCCATCATTCTACTTCTTCGTCCAAATCCAAAGTGCAGGAGTTGTCGCGCTCCCACGAAATCCTTCCATCTGCAGTCGGATTCACATAATCCTCTTCTTGCACGATTATCTTGTAAATACAATCGAGATCATCATCACTATCATCGTCGCGCACCGGTTTAGTGTATTGCGCTCCTTCGGCTGGATCTAGCGGTACTACTACGCGTAGTGATTTTTTTTCAAAGATCATTTTGCGCTTCTTCAAATTGATGACTCCATTCATATTAGTAGCCCAATCTATTCCTAGTAGCACGGGATAGGGATTACTATCATCAACAATCTCTATCACTTCAAAATCTGCCTGCGCGGTTGCACCTTCAATATCTACGGTTACCCCTTGCAATCTTCCCATGGGCAAGATCTTCTGTTGGTTTGCCATTCATAACTGAATAGGAGACCACTGTAACGCGAGTTTGCCCATGCGTTTCCATGTTTTTTTTGGTAGTACATTCATGTCCTATCCGAGATCCAGGATTACCTGATCCATTTCATACTCGCCTATTTTCGCAGTCAACCTCATTTCCCGTCCTGTGCGCAATGCATGCTTTCCATGTTTTCGGACCACGCGCAGTTCTGTTGACCCTGCGCACCTAGTGATAAGTTCCTGTAGTCCTTTTACTGCCTTACTGTTGCGTAGAAGTTTCATACATGTCTCCAGAAAGGTAGTAAGCATTGAAGTATTCATACTTGGTTCTAGTTGATCCTTACTACCTGAAGTGGAGGCCTCTATGAAGCTCTTCTTAGCTTCCATGAATGTCTCCTTCGCGCATTCTAAATAAAATTCAAGTTCCTTTGTAGGAGCCTTGGGAACCCACACACTTTCTTCTAATTGTTTACCTTTATCATCGCCAGTGATCATACCGCTCCTAAGCATCATGTTTACATTCGAGTCTTCTTCGTGCGGCTTAGACCTCATCCTCTGCAAATTCTGAGTTGGAGGGGATGAAGTACCCCTTTTTTGTGCAGGCTCGCTATCAAGGTAGGGCAGTGTTCTACCTCATGATCAAACTAAGTACAGTACAAACATGATGTCCTTGTCAGGTTTGTGTAATCACGGGCATAGTGCCCTGGCCCTCCGCAATTGTAACAAATTAGTTGTCTGCGACCCCTTCCTAGTCCCATTCCACCTCAACCTCAACCGCGCCCCTGAAATCTAGCATGTGTCATTCCTGCATTTGGGTCGAGGGCTTGCATTTCGGCCTACACCCTGTAGGCAAGAGTCTGATCCATTATTAGTTTGCAGCTTCTGCAGGTGCGTTCATGATGGCCTATCGACCTGCAGAAATTACAAAACAATTGTTTGGATGTCTGCATATACTTCTGCAATAGATGAAAATTATCTGTATTGTGTTTTCCTCCTATCTAACAGATCGTGCACCATAATTCAGGCACCGTGCTTGGTCCTACCTATGCCTCAGGTCTTAGCGGCATCAACCCTCCTCCTGCCAAGTAATTCGCGAACACTGGACAGTGGTCCTTGTCATGCCCCTAGCCTTTGCATTTTATGCACCATACCTCCTCGCGCGCCTCTAGCCGAGGTGTCTTGTCCTGTTTCAAACTCTGCATCTCCAAACACAGATTTTGCAGTTGCACATGGATTTGTTGGACTCCCAGACCAGGGTCTTGTATAGGGGTCTCATGCAATCTCATTTCCATCTCCAAAGCTTCGACCTGGGTGGAAATTTTTTGTTGTGACAACGTCGTCCTTAAGTGTGGTGTTAGTGACGCTACAAACCATGCACGGTGTTGTCCATATGTCAACGTCATGTTGGCTTCACAAATCATACCCTTCAGTCTTTGGTCCAGACCCTAGGGGGTCTTGCCCGGGAGCATTGCGATTTCCTTAAACCCGATAATCAACTGCGTTTCTGATTTTGGCCTGCTAAATTCCCTGTTCAGCGCGGTCTGGATATCTACGATCCCCGTGTTTGGATGGTCATTAGAATGCTTGATGTACCATGTTAGTGCATGATCCTGCAATGCGCTTACCAATGTTTCCTTCTTTATATTATCATCCATGACTCCTTGTGCTTCCCATACAGCCTTTACCACGAACCAAAATTGGTCCAGATCTTCGTTTCCCACTCCCATGAATATCGACAATTTTATTACGCTCTCCATATTAAACTGTGGTGGTGGCAGAGGTGGTGTGGGAGAAGTTGGAGGTGAAGATGGTGAAACTGGTGGTGGTGTAGGAGACGGTGGTATGCGCAGAATTCGTTATATTATCATACTGATTGCGCTCCTCGGCGAAACTCTCACGAGCTCCTCCTCGCTCTCCCACAGAGGTGAAATCAAGGGACTAGTCTCTAATTCTTCGCTACTTCCATTTATATAGGTCCTCCCACTTCGCGTAGTCCCAAACATTAATTTATTCGCAAAACCCGCTTTTCACACAATAGCATATTAATCCAAGTGTTCAAAGATTTAATATACTTACCTCGTGGTCCCTTGAGGAAACTTCGCTCCACCTCACTGTAACTAACTGTCGTGTCTACTGCAAACTCGGTGATAAATCCTCCTATAATTCGATCAAGCCAGTGGTCCACAGCACATGCGAGCTTCTCTTCCAATGCTTCTAGTCTGTGCACCAATTCTGGAGTCCACACAATTGGTTTATCGAGCATACACCTTCCCTAACTATCTACTAGCTTCACGATCCACTCATACAACTTAGAGGGGAAGGACACAAAGAAAATTTCATGGATTTCCATATATAAGTATCGCTCCAACCACTGTTCCTTTGATACTCGCGGATTCCAATTTTCCTACGTCGTGAACTCATGAATTTTTCTGTCCAGCCACCCTTCAATTTCCTTTTTGGTTGGATTCCAGTGACACGACATCAGACATCCCTTATGCAGATCTCGGTCCTAGCAATGGAACCATTTGTTGGCATGTTGGGGCCTGACCCAAGTTCGGAGGTGATTTAGCCAAACAAATCCTGGTACTACTGGCCCTTTCTGCAACAGTTCGCGGAGCGTGAACTAAGGTCTCACCCGAAGTAGTATGGGAGGGTGCTAGAACTAGGTTTCCGCACCGTGGGGATGTATGATGAGCTCCAGTGGTCCGCGGTTTGACCCTGCACACACGTCGCTACGCACATCTATTAGTCCCTCGTAACCTCTAATGTTGCCTTCTCGCAGCACTACTCGAGGCACGATCCGTATTATTACCCAACTTCCTTACTATTAGCTTGTTATTATCTAGTTACTTAGGTTATCTGTGTAAGTCTCATGATAATTAACAGTATATCCAGCATTCATATAAGTGTGCATGATAAACAAAACAGTATAAATGTATAGAATGCAATATACAAGCAGATGCATAGAAATTGGAATCGACTTCTCTTTATTATTCTTCATTCAAGGTTACAGACCCGACACCGCCATACGCACTCAACTGCAGGGGTCCGCGCACTCAGCTGCGGACTCTACTACGCCTCTGCGCACTCAGCTACAGAGCCTCTTCCTACTACTATGACCCAATACACTTAGATCCTTACTCTATGCTCAAACCATTCGTACTCATCTATCTCCCATTTATTTGCTATCTTTACAACTTAGAGCCTCGCTCTATTTATACAATCCCATGGTCCACAGACCATGGGTAGGTCAACATGACATTACATTACATTACAAAACTTAGGGCGGTGTTGACACGGTGAATTTTCGTGTGCCAACAAAGGGAAACCAACCCGATCACAGACCCCGATTAGATCTACTTTATTTTGGAATGGCTAGTTCCAATGGATTTTAAAGGATCTCATAAACTGTTATAGGTGTTGAAAGATTGCTCCCCAGAGGAAGACTTCCATTAAATCAACAAAATAAACAACTTATATGTATCAAGTCCTATCTATACTGATTCTACCTACTTTTGCTGGTCCTACCTATTCTAATCTATCCTACAAGAGCGTATTAAAAGAGATTAAACATCATATATAGATTCCAAGTCCAAATGAATCAATTACTGAGTTCACCGATGAAAAAGATTGTATTTAAGCTTAGTTGCAATCTAATTATTCATATAAGAATACACATTCATGTTCCTACAAATAAAACTTGCAACTGATATTTAATATAGCTTCAAATCGAAGACTGCTCATGAGTTAACCATGATAACGAATTATATTCAAATAACCAAGACTAGCCATAAGTTGTTTGTTATCACTGTGCACAAAACAACACACACACACACACACACACAAAGATATATATATATATATATATATATGTCCTCATGCCAGCCACAACACCCTGATTCCAAACATAAAAGAAAAAGGAAAATGAATCTAAAAAAAGGCTTCTTCTTGACCCAAACAGTCTTATTTATTAGCAAAATAAATCAAACCCTATTTTGCCCCAAAAAAAGTCCTCCTTTGATCTCCGGAGGTAACAGTTATGTAGAAAGAAACTGACCCTCCGTCTTCCCCTGACTTTCCACCTTCCTCTACTTTTCAATATACAAATTAAAATATACAGACGTAGAACGGTCAGTGAAACCATTGACACGTTGAGGCCACATTTTCTAGAGCGTTTTATTTCTTGGGGGGAATGAATGGATGCCGATGGAAAGGAGCATGACTGCGTGTCATCTCTTCATGATAAAACCCGGGACAACATAACTTTCGGAATACATAGGCAACACATGGAAACCCGACCGTGAACGCCTAAGGCCGGATCTTCAATAGAATACACCCGCATATATAAACTCTTCGGATTTGCTCATGCGTCTTTTACCCGTAGCCATCCCTGATGCTTACGCATCCGCTCTTCGACCTCGCTTGCCTTCTCTTGATCCTCGTGTGTAGAAATAATTAACATTAGCTATGATTATCAAAAATATGCTAGAAATGCCCAAAAAACAAATCTTTCCCTCATTAAAACTTTTATAAAGAGATGGACTATGGTGAAAGAATCAGCCCCTGGTTCAGCCAAGGTTGCGATGCGATCAAGTCGCAATAGCACATTGCAGCGGACAGTCACATGCAACATCAACCCTAGTTCCACCGATTTCGATTAGCGATGGGATTCAGACCTGAAAACATATGTGTTGCGTTTAATAATCCCAATGGGTCTACCATATCCTGGAATGTTGAAGTTTGGGTTGATGCACTGGTTGAAAGTGCCGACTGCGATTTGCGATAAGTGAAAATATGGTTGATCGTTAGATCATATTCTCTGATCAATGGTGGAGAAGCTTAAATGAACATCACATAGCAATGTTTCAATGGCGAGTGAATGGACCTTGGGTTTTAATGAAGCGTAATTGCGATGTGCGATGTGATCGGAGGCCTGATCGGATCGCAATTATTCATGGGAGATAGACCTTAGCCCTTAACCAATGTAAAATGTGATATGCGATGGAGTGATGTAACGGCGGACCCGATAGGATATGGACGTGGTTAATTGCATTTGAAGTCAGGGAGGTCATCGCATATCGGATGCAAAAGAGGAATGTGTAGTGTGACCGCGGAGATTGTGGGATTGCGATAGTGATAAAGGCAAGCTTCGAGAAATGTGTAAAGACCGAGGAAGCGCGAAAAAGGTAAGTTATGTGTGCTTGTAGAGTATTATATTATAAAAGCGTTATAATAGAAATAAATACGTGATAGAAGGTTTTGTGGGTTGAGTAAGTCCCAATGAAAGGATATGAATGAAGGGTTGGACTGGGTTATAAATAAATCATTCCGTAGAGATTTATTCAAGGGGGTCTTGACCATTAAGAATTGAAAACATAATTCCATGTGACAACTCTAGTTAGAAACGAAAGACCAAACATCTAGGGGACCCATTCAAATTTGCCACCAGAGCAGGTTTTAATAGGGTGGTGGTTGTGGCCACAACAAAATGGCGAACCGCTAGGCGAACCAGTTATCTTTGTTACCAAATAAACTTTGATCCGTAGAACATCAGGGTGTTAATATAAACTTGAAAATCAAACTGTATAGACAGATAGGCATGGGTTCCACTTCAGCATTAATTGCTTTAGGTGGGATAAAGACAAGTAGCTTCTACTTACTGATAGGGTTTTGACAAGCATTCTCCAATGGTCATATTATGGGATTTATTAACCCTCCTTTACCTATTTTCTACTTTCAAAATCCTTTCGAGGCCATCACTGATTTGTCAATACCTATTTAGGTGTGTACCTCAGCTCTTTATCATGCATCAAGCTTGATGAATATATGTAGATATGTTTATCCGTACTTTATGTAAGAATTTTTAGTGTTATACTTTCGTATGATAGAATGGGGCGCAGTCATGGATCATGCCATATTTTTAAACCGCTTAAGCAAGGTTGGACTTGCTATGTCAACCGGTACTCTAAGTCTAGCAATAGTCCCTACTCCAAGCAGCTTCCAAAACAACCTATCCTTCCAGATTGGCACAAGGACTCGACATTTCATTTTATTTTAAATAAGTCCTTCCAGTTTCGGGCACAAGGACTAGAGCACAATTAAATTTGCCACAGGATATACGACAGCAAGCTTAGCCCATGAAAGGAGGTTTACTTGTAGATGACAGATATTGGAAATTTTAGTGTGGTGGACAGAACCAATGGAGAATGACTACAAATCTCATAGGCAAGTATAAGCTAGGTCTAGGTGGGATTTTTAAAAAAATGCAGCGTTCCGCCATGCCAGTCCAACTGTGGTTACACATTTTTTCATTTTATAAAGATGTCCCTACATGCTTCAGGTATCAAATTATCAACAGAGCCTACCTAGTTCCCAACAGATGCCAATGAGTGGCTTCAATTTGAATTTTACCACTGATTTTCTAGTTCTCACGGGCTCATCGAAGGTTCGTTCAACTTGGAAGGTAATAATGGATTTAGGATCTGTAGACTCATCAGCAAGTTAATGAGGGAAGCAAAAGTTGAAGGTAGTGAATGAGGGCAATCGAAAGAGAGTTAAAAAAGGTGAAAACGAGACTGAAAGACTAAAATCAATTGGCTGAAAAGGACTGAAATTCAAAACAGAAGGAAGATAAACTTTGCGGGAAAAGAAAGAACGAAAAAGAAAATGAAAGTATAACTAAGCTATCAGCAAAACAAAATGAATCCTAACCTACTCAGGAGGTAACCACCATGTGGTGGCTACTAGAAGTATCTCTTAAGATGTTGGCCATTAACAGGGAGTTTTTCGGTTTCTCCCTGTAAAGTTTTCAATCGGTAGGTTCCCTGACCAATTTTTTCTTCAACTTGGAACGGGCCCAGCCATAAGTGTTGGAATTTCGTGTGCTTACCTTTTGGCTCACTCAACTTTTCCCATTTCAGGACAAGCTCTTCGACTTGGTAATCTTTATCTCCTTCCAGATGGCGATCAAACCATCTCTTCATAATCATTTGTTGATTCCTAAACTTGTTTCTGGCATTATCTCTCAATTCCTCCGACCTCACCAGTTGGTTCATCCTTTTTTGAAGTAAGGTTGAAGGGGTCCCTCTTAAGGCTTGGGAGAGCTGTAAAGAGGGAAGGGTAATTTTGGGAGGCAAGATCGCTTCCTGACCATAGACGAGGAAGTATGGGGAGTTTCCTAATGCTACTTTTGGGGTGACCCTATCGGCCCAAAGGGCATTTGTTAGAGCGTTGTGCCAATTCCTCTGGTTTTTGGCAATAGATTTACAGATTATGCGGATGAGATTTTTATTTGAGGACTCTACAACTCTGTTTCCCTGGGGGTAATAGTTTGATGCATACCTTATGTGAATTGATTTATCGATAGCAAATTTAGTCAATTTTAGAGATGAAAAGTAAGAAGCATTATCAAATATGAGAGCGTCAGGGATGCCAAACCTGTTGATAATAAATTTCTAAATAAAAGATATTACCTCGTCTTCATTAACCTTCTGAAGCAGGATGGCTTCGCTCCATTTGGTGAAGTAGTTAGTTGCCGTGAGTATATACTTATGCTACTGTGAAGAGTTCAGAGTGATCTCACCTATGACATCTAGGCCCCATTGCTAGAACTGGTGATAAATCATAACAGGCCTCAGTTCTTAATATTTTGTGAGTAGTGGTCTCTCCGCCATAGTGACCACCTGCTGGGTCATCGTGCATTTCTTTCAAGACATGATTAGCATCATCCTTTTCCAAACACCTCAGCCAAACTCCATCATAAGTTTTTCTATATAATGTGTCATTGGCCAAGCGATACTGATTAGATTTTAATCTGAGCACTCTCCTTCGTGATGCATCCATGTGCTCAGGACATGATCCCCGTGTTAGATAAAAGTGTATGCCGTAATACCACAACTCAGGGTCCAAAGGGACTTCTAACGATTCGCGCTCACACATTAGCATTTCGTTAATCCATCCAGGCTCCTCCCTAAATTCTACTTGTGCGTCCCATGTTCTCTGTGCTTCTAGTTCTTCTGACGCTACTTCTTTATCCGCCAAGGCTTCTGCCGCAAGCTTACACAATCCCTGCCCTTGGACTATCTTTGCTGGCTTAATATCGAGGTCGTATTCTTGAAGAGCAGTTATCCAATTCCCTCTCTGTTCCCCCATCTCCCTCTGCACGAAGAGGGATCTTACAGTAGGGTGGGGAATGATTACTTTAGTCCTAGCCTTTAATAAATAAGGGTGGAAATGTTTCATGACTTTAAAAACCGCAAAACTTTGTTTCTCCATGTCTGGGTAGTTTAGTTTTGCTCCTTGAAGATTAGAGCTCATATAAGAAATAGGGACTTCATTACCATCATCATTTTTTTGGGTGAGGATTGCGGCATATAAAACATCAGAAGTGAAAGTGTACAAAATGAATTCCCTGTCAAAATTGGGGCTAACCAACGCAGGAGCTTCTGCGATGGCTTCTCCAAAACCTGAAACAAATTTCCTAATGAAATTAATTTTCCAAAAAAAATATTGCATTGCCCTTTTATTTGCGGGGGGTTGTATTCTCATGATGGTCTCTATTCTTTTAGGATCAATAATAATCCCTTATTTAGAGAGGATATGACCCAGTAGTTTCCCTTTTGTAACTGCGAAAACACTCTTCTTGGCATTCAACAATATTCTGTACCTTCGGCATCTTTCCAAAATCTGTTTCAGGTGATAAATATGATCCCTTTTGCGATATGAATACACAGTAATGTCATCCATGTAAACCACTACTGATATGTTAATTAATCCTCAGAAAGCTATGTCCATAGCTCTCTGAAATGTGGCGCCCGCATTAATAAGTCCAAACGGCATTTTACGATATGCATAAGTGCCCCATTTAGTGTTGAAGGTTGTCTTAAGTTCATCTCCATTCGACACCAACATTTATTATATCCCGAAAACCCATCCAATAGCGACAACATTTCAAACCTAGAAACGCATTGAAGAATGTGTTCCATAGAAGGGATAGGATAGTTATCTTTTTGCGATGCTTTTTTTAGGTTTTTGAAATCAATACATAACCTGATGTCTCCATTTTTCTTTCTTACTAGCATGAGATTGGCTACCCATTGGGTGTGCCTGACAGAAAAAATGATTTTAGTGTCCAATATTTTGTTTAATTCTTTCTTCACCAATGGTTCCAGGCTTGGATGCATCTTACGAAGCTTTTGTTGGTAGGGCTTGACATCCTTTTCCAAAGGAATTACATGCTACATAGCGCTGGTATCGAAGGTTTTTAAGTTGCCATATGTCCATGCAAAGACGTCCTTGTACTCTTTAAATAGCTTAACAAATGCAGCCTTTCCTTGTGGAGAGCATCCCAAGCCAAAATTAACATTTTTTGGGTCTTCTTCGGTTCCAAGGTTGACTGAATCATACTTCATGGACGAGCTATGCGTTTTGTAGTTAGTCAACTTCTTAAATTTATCATGCAGGTCATAAAAGTGCTCCATCTTGACGACTGACTTGGGAATTATATTGGGCTGATATTTTTCCTCATCCTCTCTCCCATTCATAAGCTTTTCATTCTCTTTTTCATCAATGATCTGAAAATGGAATGTACTTGAATAAAGGGTCCATTTCCAATAATTTTAAATGTGCAAACAGCTCCAAGGTTAACTCTGAAAATGTGAGAACTTCTTATATCTAATACAGAGATAGGCTGTAGGGGCATTTACCGGATATGTCACCTATAAAGAGAGGATGAGTTCCAGAGGCTACCTAGCCCTCTACAGGCTCTGCCTAAAGAAATAATCGAAGTAAACACTCAGATGTCATTTAAATACTCATGAATGAAGCTTGATGTCTTGCGGAATAAAACAAATAAGTTTGAGCAACTGTTTAGGTGTTTATGTGTGAAGGCAATTTATTTAAATTTGATGTTTAACACATTATATCAGATTTGTTTAGCATGATATCTTCAGCAAATAATGACACAAAGATGATGAAGCAGTTCACCCCTCCTGGGCTACATCTGCTAGACCAAGCCTTCCAAAATGGGCTTGTCCTCTTGTATTAAGAAAGCTGCAAAGGCTAATACAAGTAAATAAGTACCTCTAAAGGAAAATCTGACTATAAAAATAGAATCAGAAGATAGGAAACAACTAATAATGCTCTTCCCCAAGCACTAAATAGTGAAATTGTACCTTAAACAGTACTTTCTCCAAATGGCCCTAGTGGCCCTTTAAACTTCTATGAAGAAATTCGAGGTGAAGATGACCTCCAATGGTTCTAAAACCTCTGCCAATGGACTCAGAAGGTTGAAGACAGTAGAAGTAGGCTTTTGAATCACCGAAAACAGATGAATATAGCCCCCAAACAGCTCAAGCACTGGAATGGCCCTAGTGGCCCTGAAAGCTTCCCTGAAGCTAAACAGTGAGAAGAAAGCCTAAACAGGTGAAATGAGTTGTAGAAATGGACTCAGAACACTGAATACAGTTAGGAATGACCTTCGTTTCACATTCAATGGCTGCACACAACCCAATGCAGCTCCAACACTGAATAGGCCCTAGTGGCTCCTGGAACTTCCCCAAAGCAAAAACACCTGAAAATGACCTCTATTGGCTGTGAAACCTATGCCAATGGATTCAGAATGTCGAAGAGACCCAAAATCAAAAACAAAATCATCTCAAAAGGCCTTTCCTAGCCAAACTTATGGCACATTTACTCCAACTGCCAGTTTGCCCTGAATTAACTCTAGCTAAGTTTAGTTAACTGCCAGTTAGGCCCGCCAAAATGGCCAAACCGCCAAAATTGGCGCCACTACCAAACTGACCGCCAATCTCGCCGTGACCGCTGGGCTAACTGCAGTTGTCTTTAAGGCAATCACATGGGCGGTTAATTGTATTGGATTGCATGCCCAGTATGGTGATGTGGCAGTTCTGTAGCACGGGTTACTCCAACGGTTAGTACGGACCGTTCACATGGGAGGCCACCAGTGGCTAGCCGCTGTCGGTCTTCCCTCGACCACTGGCGGTTAGCTGCTTTAACATTAAACTTTTCAGGTTCCCATTTAAGTTCTGTCGATCTGGCCTAACGGTAAGGCTCTGTTGTGGTGGTGGGTAGGTCGTGTGTTCGACCCACCGAGTTGCATACAAAACTTTTAAATGCCAATCCAATGTCCACCTTGGGGCCATGTGGCGACCTCCAGGCTTGCCACTTGGAACCCTCCTATTGGTTGCCTGAATAGAATATTTTAGGAATATTCTAAAGAATATTCCATGGAATATTCTATTTCAATTTTTTTATTTTTTTTAAATTCAAAAAATGGAGGATATTGGCCAATTTTAAAATTGGAATAACTTCTGCATACGGAGTCCATTTTTCGAACCATTCATAGCGCCAGAATCAGGAAGACGAGGCCTATCTAGTCGTTCAAGGTCCAACCCAATCTAAGCAATTTCAAATTTGATCATTTTTCGACACTTGGTGTTGAGCTCCTAATCAATCAATGAATGCATTTTTTAATATCTTTTGCAATGCAGGAACTCAAGGATTTTCTCATCACCTTCAAACACTTGCCAATTTGAGATGTTATCAAGTACGGATGGTCTGAAAATCAATTCAACATAATATTTATTCTTGTTTAATCTAAGATCAGGCAAAAGTTTTGCAGCCATACCAGCCATCAGATTGGCATCTTGGTTTTGCCATCGAGGTATGTGTGTGATATTAAAAGAATCAAAACTGTCAATTAAGCTCCATACCTCATGTTGGTATCTTACCAGGTGTGGTGAATTGCAATGTATCCTTTTCCTTACCTGGTCCACAATTATCTGTGAGTCACCAAAAACTTTAAGATTTCTCACCTTCATATCAATGGCTTTCTTCAAGCCCTGTAGCAAGCCTTCATATTCTACCGTGTTGTTGGTGCATGCGAACTCCAACTGGCTGGCCATCAAATGTTCGTTCCCTTGTGGGTCAATGAGAATGCTCCTAGCACCTGCACCTTCTAGGCAGTTAGAGCCATCAAAGTAGAGTGTCCAAAACATAGAATCTGATGTTATATCAAATGAACTACCTTCTACGAAATTGGCCCTATCATCTACCATATTACAGGGTAGCTCATCAGTCAGACTATGGGGGAGAGCTTCCAACTATGTGTTTATTGCAGTTTCTTCAACTGTCTTTGCATGGAATTCTCCAAAACAAGTTTCCGTGGCACAAACGTCGAAACTATAATTCCCAAGGATAGAGTTGGTAAACATTACAGGTTCATTGGGGTCATTTAGTTCTGTCACTACATACTTCATGTATCTTTCTCGATCAACTCTCAGCATATCACCTTTTCCCTTCTGAGGCAACAAGAGATGGGACCAATCAGTTGAGAAATACCCATTCAGATTTGCTGACCAGTCCCTACTAAGCAACATTCCATATGCCTCGGGTATGTCGACTACCACTATGTCAATGACTTGTGTGTACTGTGGTTTGGCAACCATCTGAATCAACACATCTTTCAATTCTCCAATTACTTTTACATTCATTCTGTCCAGTTGCATAATTTGAGTTCCAGTTTTCTTGGGCATTGCATGAAGTCTTTTAGCAACAGCGTAAGGCATAATAGTGGACGAGGCACCAAAATCTACCAGGCAATTGTATACGTTCATGTTGAAGATTTCAAATGTGATAAGGAAAGGTGGAGTCATGGATTTTGATTTCCTTCCTATCATGATTTCACTAACATCTTGAGGTGTTCAATTCATTTTTGACAGAGTGGATTCTGTGGCTGATGGCGTTTGGGTTGTACTGGGGGTTCTAATAGGTCTAGACACCGACTTCTTGGTTTGGCTACTCGGATTGGTGGGAGATTTGCAATTCCGTTCATTCATAGCTTTCAAAAGCAGATCTCTTTGTTGCGTTAACTTTAACAAATCGAAGTATGTGATATTAGCTCAAGATTTCTTAAGATCATCTACAATATTGTAATCAATGTTATAAACAGGGTAGGGCAGAGTAAACATACCGGTTTTGCCATTCTTAGGTGGGAGTTTACCATTTTGAGTCGCCTTCGTTGCATTTGGAGATGTATTATCTTTCTCTGGATAGTTCACGACTGGAATGCTCTTGGAATCACCACTAGGTTTATTCTTCTCAACAGGAAACTTGGGAGTGGATGCCTTCGAAGGGCGAACATCTTTCTTTGTCTGGTCTACAGGCTTCATCACGCCCGCAAGTGGCCCTTTACTTCATATGTGGATTTCATTAGTGTGGATTTCTACTGTACTATCTCCTTCATCATCATCGTTCCCATTTGTATAGAAATCCCACAATACATTGATTTGAGATACCTCGTCCAAGGGCTCTTCTACTTGGTACTCTTCCTCATCTTCTTGTTCTGGCTCCAGCTCTACTATAGGTTCTTCTTTGGTAAGAAGCAATCCGATAAGAGCCCACTCTTCCATATTTAAAATCCCTTCATTAGGTGGAGTAGGCAATGCAAGTTGACCATGACCACCTTCTGTCTTCTTATGATAGAAAGGTTTGAAGGATTTTCTGTTGTTATAATCTCCTCCATTCCCATTTGTACTCTCTCTAGAATTCCTTTTCATATCGATGACTGTGTTCGTCAATTTCTTAATGATCCGATGCAAACCTTCCACATCTGTGGTGTCCTTTTCTTTGATCTCAGCCACTTTGTTATCACTCCCATTATTCTTCTTGGATGACTGAGAGGCTTTCTTTCCTTCGGTCATATGATGACATGTTGTGAGACTGATCATTTCATTCTTGACTTTTACTGCTTCATCGATAGCACCCTATAAGGTTTGTGCGTTACTCCTTTTAACCCACATTGTGGTAGGGACAGGGAGAGCAGTGATGTAGAATTCCATGAGCACCTCATCAATAGGTCTAGCGTTAGCTGGGATTCTATTGAAAAAAGTGTTGAACCAAATGTTAAAATCCTTGACCTTTTCTTTGGTTTCCATTTTTAAATGGGATAGTTCTAAAACTAAGGCCGCAGGTGTTTTGTCATTGCTAAAATTGTCTAAGAAGGCCTGCTGAAAGGCACCCCATGAGGTGATTGATCTTATTCTCAAGCTAAAGTACCATGTGGAAGTTGTACCAATCAGAGTAAAAGGGAACAAGCGACATACCACATCTTCATCGGCTACCCCCAACATGCGCACGACTAGGAAGAAAGAGTGAATATGGTTATCAGCAGTGTCTCCCCGCTCAAGGTTGAATTTAGGCAATACTCTTTTTGCGTTCTTGGGTAAGGCATGCTACTGCCCAGGTACCGCTACGGCATCGTGTGCAAGCCAGGCAGGGAGTGTTCCCGGAGGAGGTGAGGGTTGATTCCCACATGGAGGAGGTAGTGGAAGTCAATTGACTCAATTCCCACCTGTAGGAGGAACGTTAGCCATATTATGGTTGGGGAGGTTCTGGTTGAAGGTTTCCCTCGGGTGTTCTTTGTTAGGATTTCCCAAATCGAGCCAGGATTACCTTTAGAGAGGGGATCCTCAGGAATTTCTTCCCAAGGAGTGTCGATACTTTGCAAGGAATCTAGCACAATATCTTCAAGAGAAGGGGCTGTAGATGTCTCTTCATTTATGGGACAGATCCTTGGCTTTCTTTTAGCTGTCAGAGGTAAAGAATGAGAGATGGGGAGTTGAGATAGGGAACAAGCATAAGAATGAGTAAGTACTCTGACTGGTTGTTCTTGAGTGACAAGATACTCCCACAGTCTTTCTTCCTTGGGTGACCCAAACACGAGACTTAGAGGGACCTCTACTTCTTCGAAATGAGGCTCTTCCAAATGGGTGGAAGGATCTTTTCTACCTTTACAATCCATACATTAATCTTTTCGAATCCATGCGCGACATTTATAGATGAAATCTTGAAAGTTGTGGACGATGGTTCAGGCCCTCCTTCTAGCGCCAAATTTGTTGACACGACGAATTTTTGTGTGCCAACAAAGGGGAACCAACCCGATCGCAGACCCCGATTAGATCTGCTTTCGTTTGGAATGGCTAGTTCCAACGGGTTTTAAAGGATCCCGTAAACTGTTATAGGTGTTGAAAGATTGCTCCCGGGAGGAAGACTTCCATTAAGTCAACAAAAGAAACAACTAACCTATATGTACCAAGTCCTATCTATACTGATTCTACCTACTTTTGCTAGTCCTAACTATTCTAATCTATCCTGCAGGAGCGTAATAAAAGAGATTAAACATCATATATAGATTCCAAGTCCAAATGAATCAATTACTGAGTTCATCGATGAGAAAGACTGTATTTAAGCTTAATTGCAATCTAATTATTCATACAAGATTACACATTCCTGTTCCTACAGATAAAACTTGCAACTAATATTTAATATAGCTTCGAATTGGAGACCGCTCATGAGTTAACCATGTAACGAATTATATTCGAATAACCAAGACTAGTCCTAAGCTATTTGTTATCACTATGCACAAAACAAGACACACACACACACACACACACACACACACACACACACACACACACACACACACACACACACACACACACACACACACACACACACACACACACACACACACACACACACACACACACACACACATATATATATATATATATATCCTCATGGCAGCCACAACACCCTAATTCCAAACATAAAAGAAAAAGGAAAATGAATATGAAAAAAGGCTTCTTCTTGACCCAAACAGTCTTCTTTATTAGAAAAATAAATCAAACCCTGTTCTGCCCAAAAAAAAGTCCTCCTTTGATCTTCGAAGGTAATACTTATGTAGAAAGAAACTAACCCTCCGTCTTCCCTTGACTTTCCACCTTCCTCTTCTTTTCAATATACAAATTAAAATATACAAACGTAGAACGGTAGGTGAAACCGCTGACACATCAAGGCCACATTTGCTGGAGCATTTTATTTCCTGGGGAAATGAATGGATGCCGATGGAAAGGAACATGACTACATGTCATCTCTTCATGATAAAACCCGGGACAAAATAACTTTTGGAATACACAGTAAACACATGGAAACCCGACCGTGAATGCCTAAGGTCAGATCTTCAATAGAATACACCCGCATATATAAACTCTTCAGATCCACTGGTATGTCTTTTACCCGCAACCATCCGTGATGCTTACGAATTCTTCTCTTCGACCTCGCTTGCCTTCTCTTGATCCTTGCGTGCAGAAATAATTAACATTAGCTATGATTATCAAAAATATTCTAGAAATTCCCAAAAAACAAATCTTTCCCTCATTAAAACTTTTATAAAGAGATTGATTATGGTGAAAGAATCAGCCCCTAGTTCAGCCAAGGTTGCGATGTAATCAAGTTTCAATCGCACATCGTAGCGGGCAGTCACATGCAACATCACCCCTGGTTCCACCAATTGCGATTAGCGATGGGATTCAGACCCGAAAACATATGTGTTGCATTTAATAATCCTGATGGATCCGCCATATTGCGAAATGTTGAAGCTTGGGCCGATGCGCTAGTTGAAAGTGCCGACTATGATTTGCGATAAGTGACATTATGGCTGACCGTTGGATCATATTCTCTGATCAATGATGGAGAAGGTTAAATGAACATCGCATCGCAATGTTTCAATGGCGAGTGAATGGACCTTAGGTTTTAATGAAGCCCGATTGCGATGTGTGATGCGATCGAAGGCCTGATCGGATCGCAATTGTTCATGGGAGATAGACCTTAGCCCTTAACCAAAGTAAAATGCGATATGCGATGGAGCGATGTAACAGCGGACCCAATAGGATATGGACGTGGTTAATTGCATTTGAAGTCAGGGAGGTCATCGCATATCAGATGCAAAAGACAAATGCGTAGTGTGACCACGGAGATTACGGGATTTTGATAGCGATAAAGGAAAGCTTTGAGAAATGTGTAAAGACCGAGGAAGCGCAAAAAAGGTAAGTTATGCATGTTTTTAGAGTATTTCTATTATAAAAGCATTATAATAGAAGTAAATATGCAATAGAAGGTTTTGTGGGTTGAGTAAGTCCCGATGAAAGGATATGAATGAAGGGTTGGACTGGGTTATAAATAAATCATTCTGCAAAGATTTATTCAAGGGGGTCTTGACCATTAAGAATTAAAACATAATTCCATGTGACAACTCCAGTTAGAAACGAAAGACCAAACGTTTAGGGGACCTATTCAAATTTTCCACCAGAGTAGGTTTTAATAGGGTGGTGGTTGTGGCCACAACAGGCGGACAACCCTATGACTCAACCTATACTTCGCGCTCCGTGCCCACAATTCGCGGAGTCTTACAATACATTTGACCAAAAACTTGGGTTTTGAGCCCCAAAACATGTTGTGGGGTGATCTGATGCCCAACATTCATCCATGTGAGGGAAAAGGTGACTATGATGGGTGTTAACACTAGGCTAGACAGGCTAGAGGTCTCTCTCAATATACTTAAAAATTTGACTATGGTAAGCTCAAAAATTCAGATTGCTAACTCTGTTTTTTCATGTGATTTTGTAGGTGAAGGAAAATGTGATAACTGCCACCATTGTGCATGGAGTCAAATTACAGAAATGGCAAACAACAAAGTTTAATGGAAGCTGAGAATTTACTACAAAATTGTTGTAGCTTTCCATGGAGGTAAAGGTTGGTCTAAAGCTCAACAAAGATAGTTTAAAGGCCTATGTTTAGCTTATAAACATCAAAGACAACCTCAAAACTAGCAGAGAGAGAAAATAGGTATCATAAGAGTGCTTTTGAAAGTTGCTACCAAGGTTTGCTACGAAATTGTTGTAGCTTTCCATGGAAATAAAATCCAACAAAATTTTCAATTGAGAGAGTTTTGATAGCATGAGTTTAAGGAAATATGAAGGACTTTTTTGTTCTTAGGGGCTCATCTACAAAAATCTCTCTCAGTTTTTGCACAGGTATCAGGGTTGACGAAGAATATGAAGAACTAGCCTTTTTGTAATATTTGATCCTTTAATATATATTAGCAGCTACTTTGTTTATGTACCTGAGATTGATTTCATGGATTTTATGCTTTTATTAGGATTTTTTCCAATTTCTCATAGTATCTTTATTACTTGGAAATCTCATTAAGTTGTTCCAATTTCCTTCATATACTATGTATGACTGTAGGTGTTCATTCATATTAATTTAAAAGCTATATATGCCTCAGATTCCAATAAAATTTGTTGTTTGCTATCTCTGTAGTTTGACTCCATGCCCAATGGTAGTAGTAATCATGTTTTTCTTCACCTACAACAACACAAAAAGAAATCAGAGTTAGTCATCTAACTGTTTCAATTGTTTCAAGAAGATTTGGTAATATTTGAGAGAGCCCTCTCAGATTGGAAGGACTAACTTCCAATTCAATTGATTTGAAATAGTTACACTAGGTTAAAGTTTGAAGTAACCCAATTCTTTCTAGCTTAGTGATAACATTTTGGTGCATCTGTCGAGAGCTGAAAAGCTCCTTTTCCTAGATTTTCTTTGAGTCTCTTCATTCTGATTCCTGAGGGTAACAGGAAACCAAAGTTTTCTGAAGGTTGTGATATTACCCTGGTGACTCCAATCTCAAAAGATCCAGAAGATCAAAGCTTCATGGTGACTCCACTACTTGAAGATCAATATCTTGAAGAAGTTCCAAAGTTAGTTATACTTCAAGAAGAAATGTCAGGAATGCTCCTATGGATCGATATCACATCTATGGTTTTCCAAATCCTATGCCTCGTGTTGATTGGTCAACTCATCTTCCCATGTTCAAATATGAAAAGAAATATGATTCTAGTCTACATTTGGTTAAATTCCATTTATATGTATGTAGACTAAGGGTTGAGTTTCCTGAGGTTTGTCTCATGAAGATGTTTATGGCTACCCTATAAGACAAAGCTAGAGTATGGTATGAAGGGTTTCATCAGGAAGCTTGTGTTCTCTTAAATATTTCCATAGAATATTTTTTGGACATTATGTGAAGTCTCATCCTTCATCACCATTGTTTCAAGACTGATGTAATTTTTGGAAAGGTTTCATTCAATATCTTGAAAGTATTGATGATGATGTACAATTTATGGATGATGAGGAGATGTTAGAGGCACTTTATGCATTTTCTTCTCAAGCTAGTCATGATGATCAAAAAGTTTTCCAACAAGCAGATGTCTCTTCTTTAGTTGAATATGAAGTGGATTGGCAATTTGACATTCAAGTCATAGTACATGAAATCCATGAGGATTTGCAGCCTTGTCAATCTATATGCACTCAAAGGTTTGAGCCAAATCATTTATATTTTTTTTCAGCCCATTCCTTTTCTGAGATTTTATTTCAAGAAGAAACTCCTCAAGATCGGGTTGTTGAAAATACATGCATGAAAATTCCGAACAGTGAGGTAACATGTGATGAAAGTTGTCTACCTAGACAAGATTTTTTTTCCATTGAAGATCATAGTGATGTTGTCCCAGTTAAAGTGCATGAAAGTTCACTTTTAGGTAAACCTGAGTTACATGAAGAGTTGAATATACAGGTTTTATCTATTCTATTTGAGGATTATCAAAATGACATGGATGATATGCATAAAGTTTTTTGTATAGGAGATGTTATTGTTCAGACTCAAGATGACATTCCTAAAGAAAAACTACCAAAGGTTATATTTGATTTGTTTGATAATCAAAAGATTAGTTTTGATGCACACAATATGGATGCCATGTTTGAAGGTGTTAAAGGATGCATGGATGTTTTTGTTGATTTACATGGAAGGGAGGACAAATCTATTGTTGCCTTTTTATTTGATGATGTTCTTGGAATTGAAGACATAGGACAACAGAAGCCATCAGTTAGGAATGAATTCAGCCCTCATGGTTTTACTCATCAAGAAGAGGTAATTTTTCATGATTATCAAGATCGTTTGGTAAGTTTATTCTAGTCGTTAGTGAAGGTGGAGTTTTCTTCATTTATAAGCTCAGGTGATGGATTCATTTTTTATTCTAAGTTGCCAATAGATGGTCCATGTAAGAACAATCAAGGAAACCTGGTGTTGGATCAGCTTTTTGACTGGTTATACTAGAGGTTTCATATTGCTTCAATTAAGTAGGTGGATTTTCAGATGTTAGAGTAGGGTTATTAGTACATAAATAAGCTTGTTGGGCGAGCATTTCCTTCATCTTTAGGTTACATTTTGCAGTTGTCAGTTTCAGTTTGTACAGTAGTTTCATATCATGTTGCAACAATAGTAGTTGGTTTCCAGTTGGATTGCAGTGTGCTTTTCAGTTTTCAAATTGGGATCAACCCAATGGTCAGGAAACGGGTTTGCTAGTTCTTTGTTGCAGCACAGGGGCACAACATCCACATTGGAGCCATTGTTATCCATTATAACCCTTGGAGTTATTTTTTGAGTCAATTGGTTAAATTAGTTAGTGTTTTTAGTTTTCTTAAAATAAAATTCATTTACAAAAAAGTCTATTTGGTCACCTAGTCAGTATGTAGAGTCAACATGAGCCTAAGTGAGGTCCATAGTATGAGTCAGGTTCCAAATCATCATTTGTGTTAGTCTCACTTGTTCATAGTTTTCATTTAGCCAATAAGGAACTTTTGTCCAAATTCGTAGCAAATTTAGTTATGAAAAAATAGTATTTACTACGAAAGTGCCTAAAATTTCTATAGCAAATCTATCACATCTGCCACCTATTTTTCTACGAAACTTGAAACCCTGCTGATTAGTAACGGTTAAAAATAAACCACGAGTCTGAGTCACGATGGAGTATCATTACGTGTCAGAGTTCACCTTTTTTTATTTTTATCCCCAAAACGTTCACAACAAACCATTCTCCATCATTTTCCTTTCACTTTGAATTGGTTTCACTGTGATAATATGGTCTAGGTGTTCTCAAATTGATTTGCAGGTGGCAAGAAGGATCTCCTACGTGTTGCAGCCATAACACAAATAGAAATTCATGAGAAGAGTTGATAGAGGCCAAATTGGAAGTTGAAGAAATGAAGAAGCAAGAGTTTGAGCAACTAGATTTTGATGAGGAAATTGCAGAAAAGGGTAGCAAAAGACAAAGAGAATTCTACCACTGCAAAAGATGTTGAATCATATGTATAGAAGGAATAGGTGGCTTCAAGCTAACAGAAGGAAGTTGCAAACTCAAGTCAAAGATTTGCAAGCACAAGTAGATGATACTCCATGATATGGTAAAATTCACAATTTTTGTCTTTACTATACCTAAACCAGTCAACTCATCCATATATATAGTCAACATGATATTAGGAGTCATAAGGAGGCATTAAGAATCATGAAAACTATAAAAGCTCATAATTTAGGAACTTTCGTAGCAACTACCCATAATGAAGTTGAGAATTTGCTATGAAACTATTGTAACGTTCCATGAAGGTTAAGGTTGGTCTAAGGCTCAACAAAGATAGTTCTAAAGGCTTATGTTTAGCTTATAAACATCAATGAAGACCTCAAAACTATTAGAGAGAGAAAAGAGGTAGCATACGAGTTTTTTTTTTAAGTTTCTACCAAAGTTTGCCATGAAACTAATGTAGCTTTCCATGGAAAGAAAATCCAGCAAAATTTTCAATTGAGAGAGTTTTGAGAGCATGAGTTTAATAAAAATACATTACTAAACACCTCAGAATCATAAAAGGAATCAAAATGAAAACATAGGGGTGGTTTTTGAAAATTTCTACCAAAATTCTAGAAATGATTGTTTTAGTATTCAACTTCAGGCTCACTTTCTGACCAAATAAAAAGGAATTTTGGAAATCTAAAGAAGGTTTTTGTTCATCACGGGCTTGTCTAAAAAACCCTCTCTCAGTTTTTACACAACTATCAGGGTTGATGAAGAATATGAAGAACTAACCTTTTTGTAATATTTAATTCGTTAATATAAATTTGTAGCTACTGTGTTTATGCACCTGAGATTCATTTCATGGATTTTGTGGTTTTATTAGGATTGTTTCTAGTTTCTCATAGTATCTTGATTACTTGTAAATCTCATTAAGTTGTTCCAATTTCCTTCATATACTATGTATGACTATAGGTGTTCATTCGTATCAGTTTAAAAGCTATAGATGCCTCAACTTCCATTAAACTTTGTTGTTTTCTATCTCTGTAGTTTGACTCCATGCCCAATGGTAGTAGTAATCATGTTTTTCTTCACCTACAAAAACACAAAAAGAAATCAGAGTTAGTCATCTGACTGTTTCAATTATTTCAAGAAGATTTGATAATATTTGAGAGAGCCCTCTCAGATTGGAAGGACTAACTTCCAATTCAAGTAGTTTGAAATAGTTACACTAGGTTAAAGGTTCAATAAGCCCAATTATTTCTAGGTTAGTGATAACAATGAGTCCCTTTGCATAACCTACAAGGAAACCTAACTTTACCCTTTTTCCCATTAACCTCACAATCACTGGTTGATGGATTAACAATGATTTGATGAGAATTATTTGATCACACTTACAAGAACTTAGGAATTCCAGGACAATTTATAAGGAAGTGGTCGCCCTTACAAAGCTTGCAAGGGTATTTGGGCTTACAATAAATTTTAGAAGTTTCCTCAACATTACCAATAGTTACGACCATGGTTGATTGGTTGACTACTTTCTTATCTTACTTCTTCTTCTTCTTCCCTTTCTTCTTCTTCTTAGTCACTTGGTTACTAGCATCAAGGCTTTTACCAAGCGAAGATGAATAAAGGGAGGAGGACATGTTGGATGAAGAAGGTAAAGGGTCAATAGTAGGTTGGTGATGTTGAGATGGTAAACTTGGTTGAGGTGAAAAACTAGATTGAGCTAGTACAATTGGAGTATTTGGAATTAAAGAAGTTGAGAACAGGCATACATGTAAACCTATCATGAATCCGGGAAGTGACAATGTAGCCATATAAGGAGGATTGACATTTGCAAAATTAGGGAAAGGATTAGGGTTCCCGTTAAAAGGAAGGTCTTTATCGGTAACCTCTGGCATTGTTTCCATTAGATTCAACTTATATAAATTTACTATCAATATTAATAATTGAAAAATAACAATCCGCACCTAAAGTCACTAAAGTAAAAACAAACAATTAACACACACTAAAAAAATCTAAGGATTAAAACCATGCAAACAAGATTTTCATAGTAAAATCACTAGTTGGTAATGAAATCCAATGTCGCAGAAATTAAAGTCAAAAGTGGTTGTAGATATGAGTGAGTGGAACCAGTTACCCTGACAACCTACTTAATGAAACGATCTGGTGCAAGTAACTTCACTTATGCCATCTCAAGCGAAGATTACCCTCAAAAAATTCCAAGTGAGTCTAGTCAACATTTGTTCCAGGTACAACAAGACCTCCCCTTTGTCGTCACCTCGAGTAATAGCCCTAGGATTATGGTCACTAAGGTTACCAACTACAACAATTCTACTTGGGGGGATAGTCTTAGATCGGGCATACATGCAAGGGCAGAGTAACAAATCTCAATCCCCTTGAAAGCTCCTCAACATGGTTAATTGGAGGTTTACTTTCAAGTGATCCCAAGTACCTTTTGGCACCATTGTAATACTTGTAAATCACCCTACCATAGCCCATGAAGTGGGTACAATCACTTTTCTAGGTCTGATATGATCTTGTGCTTGACTCATTTGTAAGGGGAGCTTCCGAGAGTAAAACTGAAATAACTAGATTTATTTCCCTATTGCAAGATTCTAATGTTTGTCTATAGCTTTGGAAAGTTTACTCACTTCCCTATTCCAAATCCATACAACCTAATCTACTGTGGGTGGAAAGAGCCCTAAAAATAATAAAAATTCTAGATGAATTTTATTAACGTTGTGTTATTAAGTTGTTATTTACTCAAAGGATAAATGGACGTGAAACTGGTGGTGTTATGATTTGACTCAAAAATCTAATGCATCAAATATGAAATTTGTAATCTCTTCATTTCGATGAATTCTAGCTAAAGTAAATAGGTTCTTCTTTAAAATATTAACTCCAGAATGTACCACTTCTAATTTTTCAATGCAATTCAAAGCTCTAAGTTGCAAACCACGCAGTGTAAACTATGTACAATTTTATTGAAAACTATGCAAATGTAATCTATGCACAATTTCCGTGAACATTATGAAAATGTAATCTATGCACACTTTCATTCATGAAATGAGAATTCTAACCATGCAAATGTAATCTATGCACAATTTCTATGAACACTATACAAATGTAATCTATGCACACTTTCATTCACGAAATGAGAATCCTAACCATGAAAATGTAATCTATCCATGAAAACTCTTAAAAAAAAACACAATATGATTCCAAATAAGTGAAAGAACAACAAGACTATTCCCTTTCACTAATGCAACTAAAGAACCAATCAAGTGTAAGTAAAGGAAATCAGGTGAAAATTCCAAAGATAAAAAATAATGACACTCAAACGTGATTAACACTCAGACATAATTCAACCGCTCCCGCCCCCCGACCACTGAGGGGGGAATTTTTTTGCAAAAATAAAAGAAAAAACATGAAAAATCTGTTAAGGAACTAAGACAAACCTTTGAGAAATGACCAAAGGAAATCAAATTCAAAACACGCAATGAAATCCTTAAAATTAAAATGCTTGGATGGATGTTATGAAATCAACGCTTAAAGTGTAATTCCGATTAAACTTCAGTATTGGAATAAAAATGACTTTTATTTTCAATGCAACACAAGAAGCACATCTCATCAAAACCCTAATTCTTGAGAAACCCTACCTTTCAATCCTTGAAAATGAAAAAATCTCAAGAAAACTCCTTCACAACACCCGATCAAACACACAAAGACTGGCTGGAGGCATAGACAAGTGTAATGAAACCTTAAAAAACAAAAATTCAGAATTTAATGAGAGGAAAAGCTATTTTTTCAAAAATTCTCAGAGTATACACAGGTAGAGAATATAGTACAGTGCGTATACACATTGTTTCTAAAGGTAATTTGTGCATATCTACACTCTGTTTCTAAACAAAAACCATGCAGGTCGATAAACTTAAAGAAAAAATAAAAAAATATCCAAACAAATCACAAAATATAAAATATCGTTAACTTCTCAAGACTCAGATAAGGCTATCAAAAAGGTTACGAGGAAAAATCACAAGTGCAGACACAAGCAGTCTCCCTAGACTTCAAGGAACCCTAGTAACTAACAAACAATCAAGCTAATTCCTTACCTAAATCTATCTTTTCATGACTCATAAGCTAACAAGGTGAGAAAAATAAATTCATACCTTATTACAACATGCTTGATGAAGATCCCCCTTTGTGCTTTAGTGCAACTCCTCTATGTTTAAATCCATACCTTGCACACATAAAAACAACAAAGGATCAAAGGCATATGCATCATAAATGATTCAATAATTCAAACTAGTGATCGAGGAGACTAGTAACAATCATCATTCCAATGGATGTCAAATAGAAATAACATAAACCATCCATGAAATTCATTAATTAATCCATTAAACAATGCAGTGAGAAGAAACACTTGTTTATATTAATTTCAGAAACATAAAAGAGCTAAAAAGCCTATGCCTTGATGTTGTGAAGCTCCTTCCATTAATCTCAATCCTCTCCAAGAATCATAATCTCTCCAACCAAATTTCTCCAGTAGAATCTTATTCTCAGCAGCCTCCCTCAACTCCCCCACTTATGGCTTGATTAATAGGCCAAAAGGAGGTAGTTTGCGATCCTTAGTCCAAGGATGAGATCCACTAAAAGAGGTATGAGGGCTCCTTGAAGAATGGGGATCAGCTCCATAAAAAATTAGGTTAGGCTCGAATAAACATGAGTTCGAGGATTTCTATTGGGAATGATTTGCCCAATAATCATTTCTAGATCTCAATTTTTATTGAGTCATGTGTGCACTTTTTAGTGGAAGGTAGAGTGCACATCTGTGCAAGGAGCAATGTCAGTAACTGAAAATGCACAAAAACTGGCTAGGAAACTACACAAGAGACTAAAAGAAGGTTTATGGACCATGTTTCCTAGGATTTTCACTTTATTCAAGGTATGTAAGTTGTTGACTTGCAAGGGAATGCTTCACAACACTTGAATGGATGGCGAGAGATCCAATTTTATGATAATTTGGCATGGTGACAAAATGAAGTGTAACAATAACATAGGCCAAATGGAATAACTAACCACCCATACAAACATTTCCTGGTTTTGAAGGCAGTCTTCCATGTATCTTCTTCTTTGACTTGAACTTGGTGATATCTAGACTTCAAGTCCAGCTTGGTGAAGTATTTTTCTTGCTGCAACTGATCCAATAAATCATCTATCTTGGGCAGGGGGTATTTGTTCTTGAGCGTGATTTTATTCAACGCCTTGTAATCTATACACATCTTCCAAGTCCCATCCTTCTTCGACACAACGATGATGGGTGACCCACATGGTGATGTACTTGGTCGAATGACACCCTGTTCCAGAAGTTGCTACAACTGTTTCTTCACCTCGCTTCTATAACAGACATCCTGTACAACCCAATATTTTGCAACGAGGAGTCTATAAAAAGTTGGATCTCATGTTCCACTTATCTCTTAGGCGGCAACCCTTTAGGCTCTCAGAACACATCCTTATATGCCTATAACAACTCCTCCAATTGTTGTTTTTGTTTCTTAGTACACCCCTCCAGGGATGCCTTTCCTCTTATTGACTCCTCTTCAGATTGAATTTCTCTTAAGAACAACAAAACATACTTCTTGTTGGAACTAATTAATTTCTTGGCTTGTTTGGCACTTACCAGCGAAATTTTTGACTTGCCTTTGTGTGCATTGCTGATGAACGATTTCCCATCCTTGATGAGTCGGTACTGGTTGGCTCTCCTCATGAATATTGCATCATGCATGTACATGTATGGACTCCCAAACACAAGTCCACACACATCAAGGGGAACCACATCTAGATCTACTTCATCATTAAAATAAGCACTGATGGAAAATATAATTGCACTGTTTAGTTACCTTCAACTCTACATCCTTATTTACACATCCTATTGGATAAGTGTTTAGATGGTCACGAACTTCCAACCCCAAATTCTTGACCAAATTTGTAGCAATGAGATTCACTTGTGATCCTAAGTAAAACAGAGCATCAATATTTGTCTTCTTGACCTGTATCTTTATATGGAAGAGTTTGGTCATTTCTTTCTCGTCCTATTGTTGAAGACTACTCATATTCACCTCCTTTTGCACTGATTTACAAAAGATCTTCTCATCCACGTCTGAGCTCCTTTCAACTTGGTTGTTCAAATCAGTAGCCATGAGATTCTTCTTCTTATTATCTTTATTCTTGTTCTTCTGGTTTAGCCCTGGATGCAACTTCTAGCACTTCTCCTCTGCATGTCCATCAATGTTGCAGTGGTTGTAGTGTTTGATGGGATCTTTACACTGGTGTGTTGTGGTTGACGTATTTTTATGTTTTCCCCCTTTTTGCTTCTTCTTCTTCCCCTCCTTATAAGCTTCTTGTTTCTCCTTCTACTTTGATCCACTTGATTGCACCCTTTTCAAGCCTATGTTCTCCAGGTACTGTGCTTGTACCCAAGCCTCGTCCACATATTTGGTCTTGAACAGCATCACTTGCTCATGCAGATGGTCGTGCAGATGCCCCAAATACTTAAGGAGTACATCTGGGTTCTTTGGAGAGATACCCAACATTATAGTGATCTTTTTGAATTCTGTGGTGTACTTTTGCACGCTTTAGCCCGACTTTTGCTTGAAGTAATGCCATCGGATCCACTAGTACTCCACATACCCAATGGGATAAAAATTTGACTTAATAAGGGTTTTGAAATCCTCCCACTTAGTCACAGGAGGTTCTCCTTCCAACCTTAGGGTTTATGTGTGGCTCTCCCACCAAGTCAATGAATGGCCCTCTAATTTCAGTCGCGCGAATGAGATCGTTTTCCCTTCCTCAATATGATGGACGTTGAAATAAAATTCTAGTTGCTTCCACCAGTGGTTCAACTTTAGCGCGTCGATATCACCATGGTACAGCTTGATATCAAATTTTTCTTCCATTTTGAACAATGATTGATTCACGGCACTCGAACTGGGTTGATCTTTTCTGGGTTCTTTCTTTGGCTTGTTCTTCATGTCTTCCTGGTCTCTTGATCCCCCTTGTGATTTGTCCTTTGCATTTGAACCCTCATCTTCTCCAAATATCCCCACCTTATTTCTGAGGGCCATCATGAGGAGGTTTACATTACGATTTATATCCACTACTTGTTATTCAAGCAGCAAAAACCTCACCTCTATAGGATCAGGAGGTTCGTTTACAGATTCGTCAGCCACGATTAGGGTTTTATGATTTTCTTCCCCACCAATGTACATCCCTGCAATCTCCACAAAATACCCAAAGAAACCTGATTTGATACCAAATGATCACTAAGCTATCATGGATATTCCAGTGGATAGTTCGTCACTACAAATCTGATAATAATATATTAAAATGCTCAAATTTTACACTATTACAGTTTTATTGAATTTCTAGATCTGTAGATTTTACTGTAATTAGTGCATGCATGCGAATGGAAATTATGCAGAAAAATAGAGAATGATAAAATAATCTTACACACACATAAGACACAAGATATGTTCTCTGGGAAACCCTTTTGGGAGAAAACCCAGCTAGAAGGTGAGGCTACTTCGCTCTCTCTCTGTTTGGAAATATGGTTGCAGGTACAAAGAAGTAATGCTTGTGGCTCATGGGCTTCTATTGTGAAAAGATCCTCTCTGTGTGCTCTACCTCCTATCTCTCATGTCTATCTTTTCTCAGCTATGGAACAAAATTCTCTCAAAGGAATGGAATGCCTCTTCCTCTTAGTGGCCCGATTATAAAACAGCCTGATAGCCTACTAGTGGTTAATTTTGATTACATAAACTCTTAAATAGAGTAACAAAATAGACTCTTCTAGAGTCTTTTGCATCAAAAACACGTGGCTATCCCCTTTTCCATGAATAATGGGGGCTCACGCGGCCTCCTCTCGAACTATAGGTGTGAAAACATGAAGGTCAACTTTTGAGTGGCATAGCTTTTGCATAGAGACTCTGATTGACACACTTCTTATGCCATTGGAAAGGTCTTTGTGTGTAGAATAGCTTGAAAAGGTTTTGTGCTAAAGAGGTAAATTTTTACCCCAAAAAATTTTGTTTGATGCCTCAAAACACTCTTGAAAGGTTTTAGACCATGTTTCGCCAAACTGGGTCCCGCCGGTAAAAACGGTACCGTGAGCTGATTCCTCCACTTTTTCCACTCCAAATGCATCGATATGTATGAAGAACAATATAATGATCCAATTTGGATCATGTTGAGTATATCCATAAATAATCCAGATGTACCCTAAAGTATTTGGGGGGTTGAAAAAGCCATTTGTGGAAGAAAGTGATGTTGTTCAAGCCTAAATCAATGGAAAAGGATTATGTATAGGCACAATACCAAGATAATATAGACTAGAAGAGAGGGAAATCAAGTGGGCCAAAGTAGAAAAAACACTAGGAAGCTTCCAAGCAGGGGAAGAAGAAGTGGAAAGGGGGAAGGGTGAAAATGACAATAGCTAGAACACATCAGTGCAAACATACCAATAACCACTAAAACCATTGTAATATTAATAATAATATAGAGGAAGAGTGTTGGAAGTTACATTTAGAGCTCAATCATAAGAAAAAAAACAAAGATTCTAAGAAGAAAAATATCATGGCCGTAGATTCAAGTAATGAGGTGAAAAGAAACTCAGACATTAATGAGAAGATTTTATGTAAATCGGTGGAGAAAGGGGTGAATCTAAGTATCCTTCAACAATAGGAAGAGAACGAAAATACCAAATATTCCATATAAAGATACAAGTTAAGAAGATAAATATTGATGCTTTATCTGACTCAGGATAACAAGAAAATATCATTACAATAAATATGTTCAATACATTGGGGTTGGAAGTTCACAATCATCTAAGCCCATATCCATTGGGATCGGTAAATAAATATGTAGACATAAAGGTAACCAAATGGTGAAAAATAAAATTTGTTATTAATGTTGATTATATTGATGAAGTAAAACTAGATATAGTTCCTCTTGATGTATGTGGAGTCATGTTTGGAAGTCCCTATATGTACATGTGGAATGAAATCATCATATGGAGAGTAAGGCAGTACCGCCTCATCAAGGATGGAAAAACCTCCACCATTAATGCACATAAAGACAAGTCCAAAAATTCATTGGTAAGTGTCAACCGACCCAAGAAACTGATTGTTGGGTGTGGAGCCTGATTATCTTCTTTATTTAGAGGTATCACCACATTGGACCCTAGTTCGTAATGTGGCAGCAACGCCACCCATAAAATATATGCCTCAGGGGGGGTCAGGGGGGGCGGTTGCGACCTTTGGGAGCCCCCCCCTTGTGGGCGGATCGGGGACAACACCCCCGAAGCTAAAAATAGATGTAAAATTTCCTTGTAAAATGTTGGAATTTCGTAGTCAATCTGGGTCGTTCATTAGGCAAAGATCTGACAATAGAAGTTATGTTTAATTTAGGGTTTTTTGCCCTAGAAGGAAACCCCTCACTATATATGAGGGAATTGTATTTTGTCTATGTAGATCTGTATTCTGTGTGAGAAAGAGAGAGGAGATTGTGTGAGAGCAAAGAGGGAATTATAGTGGATCTACTGTAGGTTGTATCTCTTCAGTTTGCTGGATAATATAAAAGGAATGACTAGCTATTTCTCTGTGAATGTAGCCCGAATTGGGTGAACCACATATATCTGTGTCTCTCTTGTTTATGTTTCTTCTGTGTTTGTATTTCTACAATATATTTTATGTGTTCCATTTCTCTATAATATATAATTTTCTAACACTGACCATTTCTAGAAATAAGTATGTTTTGTCATTTTTAAGAGAAAATCGGTCCATAAAAGAGTCAATGAGAGAAAATTCATCCCTAGAGGGTTGTGACAAAGAAAAAAAACAAACAAAATATTTGTTACATGCATAAAGGGATCCAACTATTGTTTGACTCCAACTATTACAACATGAGATCCAACAATTGTTCGACTCATCATTACCAAACATTGGGTTGTATAAGTAATCCATTACATAAGCAAGTTACCTAAAGAAGCAATTGCAACAATTACTGAAATAAGGTGTCATTTGACCAAGTACCTCACCATGTATGTCACCCATCATCATTGTGCCAAAGAAGGATAGGACTTGGCAATGTGTACTGATTACAAGGAATTAAGGAAAAATTACGCTTAAGAACAAGTACCCCCTTCCTGGGATAGATGATATGTTGGATCAATTACCAAGAATTAAAATACTTCACCAATATGGAATTAAAGTCTAGATATCACCATGTTTGATACAGAGAAAAAGATACCTAGAAGACCACCTTTAAGACCAGGAAAGGTTTGAATTAGTGGTTAGTCATATCGTTTTCCGTATGTAATGCACTAGTTGTGTTTATGAGGTTAATGAATGATACATTGTTCCCTTTTATATATTCATTTATTATTTTCTATTTAGATGATATACCAGTGTATAATGCTATCTGGGAGGAGCACATCTCACATCTTATGCAGGTACTAGAGACATTAAAGAAGCACAATTTATTGAAAAATATCAAGAAGTGTGATTTTTCACAACAATCTTTGGTGTATCTAGGATATTGTGATAGGTGGAGGAGAGATAAATATAGATCCTTCCAAGATGAAGGTGATCATGAAGTTCAAGATGCCTACTAATGTTTCTAAAGTAGGGAGTTTCTTTGGGGTAGAATAGTACTTGAGGAAATTCATAGCCTCATTCTTAATAGTAGAAACACAACGACATGCCATGATAATGAGCGATAAGAGTTTATAGTGGGGAAAAGGCTAGTAGAGGACCTTCAAGGAGTCAAAGAAGAAGAGAAATCAAGCACCAGTTCTAGCATTACTGAATTTTCAACAACCCTTCAAAATGGAGATAGATTTGAGTGGGTATGCTATTGGAGTGGTCTTGATGTAGGGAAGAAGTCTTGTATCCTACCATTCTAAAATATTTCATGGGGTGGTTCTCAACTACCCTGCCTATGTCAAGGAGCTCTATGCCTTATTGCATGTTGTGAAGAAGTGGAAACATTATTCAATGGGAACGGAGATAGTGATCCACACAGATCACCAGCCACTAAAATATTTGCAAGACCAGAGTAAGCTATAGTAGACCAGACATTACAAGTGGATGGGGTTTCTACCATAATTTCATTAGTGATGAAGTATGAGAAGGGAATAAAAAACAATTATGGTGCCATAGATTAAAACTTATTATTTTTCTTTGACCATAGAAGGGGATTAAGATTTTTCAGGAATCACATGGATGTTAATTCAGATGCCACAAAGAGGTTACGTAACTCAGATATGAGCTAATTTTGGTCACCTTTGATTCATATTTGGAGAGTTTCTGATGTCACAAAGGTAATACAACCCTTGCTTTCCTTTTATACCATATAGAACTCAGACATGAATCTTCATTATGTAAACTTTAAATGATATGAAACAAAGATAGTTCAAATTTCATATGTATGCTTGGACTATTATACTCTCTATATATGTATGAATTATATCTATATATGTATGAATTATACCTATATATGTCTATATGACTTATACATATATGTAATAGATATAATTCATCACAGGTATGTAACAGAGATAATTAATCAGATATATGTCACTTGGGTGATTACTTTGTGACTCCTTTTCCTTTGTAAACATTGTTTTTCCCTTCAAGAGTTATTGGCTTAGATTGAAAATAGACATGAGACTGTACCTAACTCAACTCTTCTTGATTATCTCATTAGAGAAATTTTGAGGTCTAAAATGGGCCTCCTAAGGAATATTATAAAATAATATTGGAAATAATAACATAATATTAGATTACATCATCAAATTTTAGAGGGAGAAAAGAAAAAAACTACTTTTTCAACTTGTATTTTCAACTTATCTCCCTACGATTTTACTCAAATATCAAGAGTGAGCACTCATTGCATGCAAAATTTAATTCCTCATCTAAGGAGTACTCGTGTTTCATACTTTTGATGGACCTGTTTACACGAAAAATGAGAAATATATGAAAAAATGTGATTGCATTCATGTTTTTCATGTATTTCTCATTTTTCATCTAACAGGGTCCCTTGAAAGTATATAATATGGGAACTCCTTGGAGTCTAAATTAAATTTCACATCCGATTAGTGATCCCGCTCAAAATTTTAGTAAAACCATAGGGAGATAAGTTGAAAATGCGAGTTGAAAAAGTAGTTTTTTATTTTTTTAATCTTTTAATCTTTTTACTTTTACTCCAAAAATGGGGAATCATCCCCCATGGTTGACATCATCATCTTCAGTACTATTGGTTCTTGTAAAGTTGATTTTGGTTGTACGTTTTTGTTTTGGGACCCATTTTAGACCTCAAAATTTCTCTAATGATACCACAGACTTGTTCTTTATTAGATTGAATTGCTCTTCAACTTCCTTCAATCCTAATTCTGATACCCTGTTGAAATTCGTTTGATAGCTAGAATTTATTATCATGATAATTACTTGTGACTAATTATATATGTTTTCCATTAGCATTTACTTCATTGATTAGGTCATCAAGCAAATACACAAATACAATGCACAAAAATACAAGAGACACCTGAGATTAGGCCAAAGGCCATGGAAAAAACCACAAGTGGAAAAGCCATCAATCCTTTCCCTATAGATTATTCATCAAAAAAAGAAATCTAAGTCAATCAAATCAGTGATCCAAGTGCCAAGTCAACCCTCTAAACTATGTCAAGTTTGGTCTAAAGATAGTCAATCAATCTACCACATGTTTGTTCTTGTCCCACAAAGATAGTATTCTTTCTATAGCTCACATTACACAAAAATAATATTCTCCTTGTAGCTTGCATCATCAAAGATAATTTCCTTCCTATAGCTCACATAATTTCATAGACAATATTATTCCTTATAATGCTTCTATACTTCTAAAATTATTCATATTTTTTTATCATGCCTCAATAATATATATTGAACTATTTCTTGCCTCAAAGATATACATTGACCTTTTGTTTAGCATTCACCTTTTTCTTGAGCGAGGATACTCAAAATTTTCCTTGTCCTTATGTACTTCGTCCTTCTTCATACTTTTTATACGTCATATATATATGACTTGGATGATGTGTGTCGTGTCTTTGAAATGAGGGATGTGAATAGGCTTTATATAATCTTCTTCCACAAGCAAATGGGTGTGTCCTTGAGAAGGCTGACATGAACTCTTGGAGAGATGACTTGACAACTTGGTGAGACAAACGACTTTGACAAATTCCAAATTTTATTTCTTTTGCAAGGGTCGTGAAGAACATGCCCTTCTAAATTTGATTTTGACCAATATAAAGCATGAAGAATATGCTACAAAATAATGATATTTTTTCGTCTTCTTTTTTACATGAAATACATATTGATACAAGTATAATGACAATTATGAAGACCAAACCTAGTTACAATTTCGATAGTTTCATGAGAAAAGAAATTTTTAGTGTGATATAATGCAGGAGAGAAAACATTCTAATGATGTGATGGAGGCAAATTTAGCTTCAAAAGATGAAAAAAAATGAAGGGAAATCCCCATGTGATATGGATGATATGACCATAGAATCAAGTAGGAATATCCATCTACACTTGGGCTATGGTGCAATTTTGATAAAAGTTTTATCACATTGAAAGAAAATTTAAAGTGCAATGTATCACACAATAGAAATTTTAACATAGTACAATCTATCATGATAAAAATAGATTTAAGTGTGATACTGCACATTGTGACAAATTTAACTTATTCTAATGTAATAACAAATTTCATGAGCAAAGGATTTTTTAGTGCTTTGTTGTAGTGAAGAAATTTTGTTAAGAAATGAAATATATTGCACAAATATAAACTTATGAAAATTATGAAAAACAAAAAATTCTAAGTGAAACTTTTAACTTTTCCTAAAAGGAACTTCCTTCATCTCATCGCCACAAAATTTGTTAAAAATAACAACAACAAATCCTAATTTAATTTTTCCTTGAATTAAATTAGGAATTAAATCAAAATTTTATTCTCATAGCAACTTGTAATAGTTAACTAAGTTAATTTGACTTAGTTGGCTTAGTAAATTCAAGTTGGAATTCTATCTAGAGTCATGTAGAGTGATTCCTAAATTTTAGGGGTCCAAGTTGATTTCTTTTGAGTTGTAATTAATTAACTCAATCTAACTAAGTTAAAGTCAGTTAAACTAGTTCAATCAGTTGGAGGAACTATTGGGAGGTCTAGTAGTGGGGATCAACGTTAGTGCAACTTCACTCCTCCACCAGTTAACTGAAGATTCACTCATACATAACCCATGCATGTCAGTTTAGAGGAAGACCCAGTTGAGATAAGAGTTCAAGGACAATGTACTATTAGTTGTATAATTTTCCGAGTTTTACAGATGGTGCATGCAATCAGGAGAAGTTCTATGATGGATTAAGCAGTTATGAGTGGGGGATTTCCCAATTAAATATGGGCTAATTCTCTCAGGAATTGTGGAAGGAAGTAGGGGCTTAGGAGGCAGCGCATTTCACTAAGTGTTGGCTTGAGATGGTTATTGAAGCAAAGAGATAGATTGTACTTGTGCAAGAATTGTTCGGGTTGAAAAAGCATTGTATTTTCTTCTCAGATCTTGTATTTAATGCGGTATAGATAGTCGAGGTTTTGAGCAGTTGCTTTCCCCAAAAAAATGTTGTGTTATGTGCGATTGAAATTCTTCCTTTTCTACTTAGTGTTTTCATCGATCAATTTTTGTTTCTGATGATGAGTATAGTAGATTGTTGTCTTATGTTTTAGCATATCACATAAGTTGTTGAATCTACAAGTAAAAATATACATGGTATCAGAGCTGAAAACATTATAGAAGAGGAGAATTTTAATTTGTTGTGTAGGTGAAATCAAATTTGTAGGTTCATACTTCATAGTCGGTAGTATGTCATTCTACGGTTTGAGACTTGAGTATGCCCTGGAGGGCAGATTGAATTACATATCTTGGAAGGACAAGATGGAGGCAGTGTTGGAAGACAACGGGCTAAAATAATTCATAAATCATGATATTCTGAAGCCTCTAGCATCTGATGCTAAAGATCTAGATGAATGGAGAAAGTGTGTGGCAAAAGCGAGAAGGATTATCCTAGAAGGAGTTCGAGATCATATTGTCTCAAATCTCCATGGTAAGGAAACTCCATTTTCAATGTGGAAGGCATTGATGAACCTGTTTCAAAATAGAATTGACCATAGGAAGCTGGCACTGAAGGAAAAACTCAGAAAATTCAAGATGGAGAAGAGCAACTAGATTCCGAAGTACTTGACCAAGTTCACTCAATGTCGGGATGAGCTTGGAAATTTTGGGATTACTGTTGCCGAAGATGATCTAGTAAGCCTATCACTTCTAGGACTTCCTAAGAGCTGGCACAGTTACCAGGACTCAGTTAATGGGAGGGAGAAGCTACCAGAGTGGGAGTGATTGTGGTATGACTTGGTACAGGAAGATATTTGGCAGAACACCAGAGACGAATCCTCATCAAAGCATGATGATGAGGAGAATTGTGCCTTAGCAGGTAAGGAAAAGAAAGGGAAGGGGATGATCCCATTCCAAATCAGATTCTTGTCAAGGTGGCAAGAAGAAGGACATGTCGAAAATAAAGTGTTTTCATTGTCGTGAGTTGGGACACTTTGCCACAAGGTGTCCACACAAGAAGGTTGGTAATAATCCCTCAGGAGGAGTGGCAGGTAAATCACTTGCTTCACAGTTCAAATTGGATTTTACCCTCATCGCTTGTATGGTATCATTGATGATGGGTAGTGTGTGGTACCTGGAAAATGGAGCTTCATTCCATATGACTAGTAACAAAGAGCTCTTCAGTAACTTGGAGGAGAAGGATCTCCATATGCATATCGAGATGGGTGATGATGGGAGGTATAGCGCAACCGGCATCGGTACAGTTACCTTTCAGAGGGAGTCTAGTTCTCCCCTCACTTTGTGAAATGTTATGTATGTTCTGGGTTTGAAGAAGAACTTGGTTTTTTTCTCCATGTTGGAAGATATAGGCTATGATGTGATATTTATTAAGGGAAAGGAGTTCCTTCATCACATAGCCATAGGACAGGTGAAGAGGATAGGTGTTTGAGTGAAGAACCTCTACAAATTAGAGGTAGAAGACTTCCGTACTTTGAGCACTAAAGCAGAGAAGGTGTAGAGCCAAGATAGTGGTGAGTTGTGGCATAGGAGATTAGGTCACTTGCTTCATGGCGCTTTGAAGATATTGCAGCAAATTTATACAGGGCTTCCTAAGGGTACACTAGAGCACAGAGGCACATGCAAAGGGTTTACATTAGGAAAGTACACCAACGCTTCCTTTCATGACAAAGACAGTCGAGCACAAACGATCCTTGATCTAGTTCACTCATATGTGTGTGGACCTTTCTTGACAACATCCACGACCAAGGATAAGTATTATGTTATATTTGTTGATGATTTTTCTCATAAGTGTTGGATTTTCTTCATGTAGAAGAAAGATCAAACATTCGCAAAGTTTTGTGAATTTAAAGCACTTGTCAAGAAACATATTGGAAGGAAAGTTAAAGCTCTCAAAAGTGATAACGGTGGAGAGTATGTTTCAAATGAGTTCAAAAACTTATGTGCATTAGAAGAAATTCGATGGGAGTTGATAACACCTCATAACCCACAACAAAATGGGGTGGCTAAAAGGAAGAATATAAGTATTGTGGGAGTGGCACAGACGATGTTGCATGATTAGGGCCTACCATTACACTTGTGGGTTGAAGCATGCAATGCAAATGTTTATTTGCAGAACAAAAGCCCTCATCGAATTCTCGAGATGAGTACACCGAAAGAGGATTTTTCAAGGAAGAAACCATATGTGGCACACTTTAGGATCTTTGGTTCATCAATCTACTTCCATGTTACCAAATATGTAGGGAAAAAACTAGAGCCAACAACAGAGTTGGGCATATTTGTGGGGTACACTGATACACCTCACAACTATCGTGTGTACCTACCAATAAGATTCTGGAGAATGCATTGACCAAGGTGTGCAACACAAAGAGAGATAGCTGGGACTCGAGGATTCTAGCGGTGTTTTAGGCATACAAAATGACATGCAAGAAATTGACTAGGCAGACACCTTTCAGGTTGGTATATGGAAAAGAAGCAATTATGCCAATGGAATACATTGTGCCGAGTCTGAGAATTATAGTTGTCACGGATATGGAAGACCCCGACATGATGAACGAAATAATGTCACAGATATTAGCTTTAGAAGAAGATATATTCATAGAAGGATTCCATCAGCAGGTGCAGAATGCAAGGGAGAAATCCTGGCACGACAGGCACATCAAGAAGAAGCTATTTCAGGAAGGGGATCTTGTATTATTATATGACAGTAAGTTAGTGAATTTCCCGGGATATTCAAAACACATTGGTTGGGACCATATATCATCAAGAACATTTCAGATGGTGGTGTATTTCAGCTCGTGAAGTTGAATGGTAATATGATTCCAAGATGAGTGAATTGTAGTAGATTGAAGATATACAGGGATGTCTATGTCCCTAGAGCTTCGCACTAAAAAATGAAGGAAAGGAAGTCTTAGTGCCACCTGCAGTTGAAAATGGGCACATGACTATAAACTACTCTTCAAGAAGGGACTTCGCTGAAGGAAGATTGTTGCATGATACTTAAGAGTGTGATGAAGTCCAAAGGAGCTATGATGAAGAAGAGTTCACTGTGCCAAAGGGGAAATCTGACGAAGTTAGCCAAAAATATGATTGTTGGAAGGAAAAAGGGCACTATTAAAAGGAAATTATCGTTGAGAGGCATGGGAGAAAATAATTTATGAAGCACATCTAGCTATATCTAGCCCATACATGCATTAAATGATCCAAATCTAAGCCAATCATGAGCCTGGGAATTCAAAATTGTTATAAAAACCACATCCCGCACTACATTTTACACTTTGTTGCCAAGAGAGATCAAAAATTGCACCTACGTAAAGAAGAGCTATTTCATGTCTGAGAGGAGCTGGGAAGATTTTTTTAGGATATTTACAAACAAAGGACTAGCTTGTATCATGGAGTCACAAGAAGGAAAGACCGCAGAAGCGAATGTACCCATGTCCCCAACGCACTTAAGGTCGCCAAGAAAGGTGCCTGTATAGCTACAAGCACAACCACAAGCACAGGCACAACCACAATCACAGCCACAGAAGATGAAGGAGAAGAGACCATCTGAGGTCTCTACAAAAGAATTAATAACATTACCGCGGAAGAAGACGCAGAAGGAAGTTCGAGCGAAGAACACAAAGGATAAAGGAAAAAAGCCCATGCAGAAAGGAAAGAAACTAATGCAGCAGGAGGGACCTCAATAGGTCCATGACAGTGAGGAAGAAGTCGAGTTTCAGTGGAAGGAGACAAAGGATGTGGAGATTCCCTCTGTGCTCCCAGCATACATGCCACCGAGAAATTTGGGTGAAAAGCCAGTCAAGGAGCCAAAGGAAGGGAAATTTGCTACCTATACACCACTATTACCAGAGGAGGTTCCTTTTGAAGGAGAAGTGTTGGGGAAGATTCCCCAACTCAAAATGGAAGACTGGGATTTCAATGACAAAAGAAAATACCCGCAGTTTGAGCCCAATAGGTACCTGAAGAAATTCTACTACCTAGAAAATGGAGATACTGCAAAAGGCTACTAGCTCTACTACAGAATCTTTGTTGAAGGAGGCATGGCAGGAAGAAAAATTGATGGCAGAAACACTCCAATAGTATAACGCAATGTACGAGGGGATTGCAACAAATATCAAGGGCGTCGAAGCTAAGTGACTCGGGATAAGTCATGGGTGACTGTTGGGAGCCTGTTGGGCATGGCCCAACTTGGTCCAAGTTTTGGGTAAAATACTTTTCAAAATAAGGAGCTGATCATGCAAAGATGGCAAAGATATATTCATCGCGCTGACTTTTAGGGCTTTGGGGATGTGATAAAGCCCTTATTTTGTAATGGGTATCAGGTATTAGTCCTTGTTTTATGGATCCATGATATGTGGACCATGGCTTCTGTAAAGATGAAATGTATTTAAGGATGTGTAATACCTTAGTGAAGGAGAATGAATCATATCATAAGTGAATTGAACCTCTATATTTGCAAATTTGTAGTCTGTAGTTTTGGGGAAGGCTCTGCAACTGAGTGCGCGAAGGCCTGTAAGAGTCTGTAGCTGAGTGCGCAGACCACCTGTAGCTAGGTGCGTAGGTCGAAGATGTATATGTACTAAATATTTATATTAATAAAGAATAATTTTTGGTGAAGAATTGTATATCTTTCTATGTTCAGTCTTTGTTGTTGTTAGTAGCGTTATGTATGATTTTCACTGAATTATGCGAAGAAATGTAAGATATACTATTATTGGTTAGAATTTATGGGTTTAATGTGATTCTTTCAAATAAATAATTAGCTCAAAGTTGTTATGCACGTGAAGTTATATGATCAATATAGAGTAGAAGTAAATAAATGGTGCCAATGTGCAAATATCCCTTTAGTTGCAGAAGCATGGTTTTGTAGCCTCCCATAATAGCTTCAGGTGAGACTACGATCTGCTTACAGGTCATTTCCGAAAGGGCCAGTATTTGAGGGTTTTGATGGTGCGCAACACACTTTGAACTTGGGTCAAGCCCCCTCAAACCAACAAGATCTAAGTCCTAGATTGGTGAAACCCAAACTACCTTATTTACCCTATAAATTCACTGCCTCCCAGAGAGTCTGGGTTGGATTTTGGAGACTCTTAGCTATGTCCTGATGCTATTGGGATGAGTATGGGTATGTCTACCTCAGCATGATATCATGATGATTATGTAATGTAATAGATGATGATATCAACCAACTTCTTGATTCGTATTTTTAAAAAAGTAAAGCACTTCAGTCCTCGACCACTACTTCTGACTTTGTAATTTATGGGGAAATTTGTTACAAGTCATTTTGTCACATCTACTCAAATGGCCTAGAAACTAGATCAATCAACATCCTTGAAACCTTGTAATCATCCCTTTGCAAAGCCTCAAGCATTACCTCTCCAAAAATTCCAAGAATTCAGGGTTCAACAACTTAAAAACTTAATTTTGGACCCATCGCACCCTATCTTCTATGCATCCTGCACTATTGCATGTTGCATAATTGAGCAACTATGTTGACCATCGCATGTTTCCTTTTTTGTAGGTGTGATGGTTCTAGAATTTTAGGAAAAAAAATAATTATGAAACTTCTCTTTCCAGAAGCTTCTAAGGTGGTTTTAACCATTTACTATTGATTGAGATCTTGAATTCCTATCCTATAGGTCTTATCTCTTATCCCTAGTACTTATCCTCCTTCATATATGGATCTAATTTCTAGATTGGTAAAACCCAAACTACCCTGTTTACCCTATAAATTCACTGCCTCCCATAGAATCTGGGTTGGCTTTTAGAGACTCTTAGCTATGCTCTGATCCTGCTTCTTTTAACATAAGGATCCATTACCATCCTTGAGTTGTAATTGAAGGCTTTCTTTGTTACTAATGAAGGATAAATTTGGTGGGAGACATATAAATGGTCAAGATATGTAAAAGGGTTGTAATCTTCTCATACATTTTTTTGTTGCTAAATCTTGCACCTATAGCACAAGTGCAGCAGGAGGCAAGGAAATCTCCCTAGAGACAGCCTATGGGTTGATTGTAGACCAATGCCAAAGACATCTTGAATAGAGGAGTGCTTGTAAGATGGTACGAGAGGGGTTTGTAGCACTCCAATTGTCACGAAATGAAGATGGTGATAAGATCATTTGGTTGAATATGCCTTTAATGAGGGAGATTCAAGCCAACTCATGAATCCAAATGCTGGGGGTATATGGAGAAATCTCAAAGAGAAATGGTTTAGTCTTCTAGTGGCCTACACATGGAAATGAGATAGCTTGAACTAAAGTTGAAGTGGTGAAGGAAAGGAGGAGGAGAAGGAGGAAATCAGGTGCAGAGGGTTGTAATAAACGGAGTCCTCGGCCATTGTATTTCAGCTGAAACATGAAAGAGTAAGAAGGTGGAATGACAACAATAGGGGGAGTTGATGTAAAGCTTCGGGCTGCATATTTACGGGTATCAGACTCTATTTAATAGTTGAGGTAAGTATGAGTCACCACAGGTATTGTAGGCTACTCACAGACACGAGTAAATCTAAAGGAAGACATGTCCTACATGCATAAAGATAACATAAGTAATTTTTTGGTCTCGTGTAAGTACTCTCTTCTCTTAAGCAGTGAAGGCAAATCCATTTGTCAGCCAGAAATGTAACAACTACCTTAACATCATTTTAAGGACGAAATACACAATGAAATGAAGTTACAAGAGGGAAAACTTACTACACATCAACCATGTTTGGAATCAATAGAAGAATTTCCATTAGTCTTAAAGGTCCAATAACCAGTTCGTACATCCAATAATGAAATCAGAGAAGCCCTCCCATGAATACAACAAATTGAGCCTAAATCGGCCTCACAGAGATCAGCCCTTGCAAGTCCGAGAATCTTTGTAACCCCTCGGAACCAGAACCCTTTTCTAATATTTCTTCTCCCTTTTTCTAAGAAGAGAGGGGAACTGTCATTATAATTTACAAAAAGATTTGAGTCTGAGCCCCAACTATCATGTTAGATTGGTTGTCTCAACTGTGTGACGGGCTATGCTTCCCCTAAAAATATTTTAACGGGATCGAATCCCTTTCTTGAAGAAATACATAAATAAATGCACAGAGAAGGAGAATCGAGAGAGAAATGAGGAGGTGTCCCCTTACTGCTTTAGTGGATGCCTTTTATCAAGACGTGTTCCTACTGTCATAGGCTCTTTTCGGCTACTTGAGGCGTTTTATTGATGTGTCGACCAACTTAAGTCAATTCTACCGTAAATGGCTTTAGCGCCGACTAATAGAAGCATGTTGTAGGTTGTCTTTACATAAATCTACCCATACTCTTCATTAAATACCTAGATGTTGACCCATCAATCTTTCAAAACTATCTGTACAATGCTATTAGTGCATCATGGTGCAAGATTTCAATTCATTTAAAACAAGCGAATAGGCGGTCGTTTAATTAAATCTTAGGCCCCCTTTATTATAGCCCCTTTGTTATTTCTGCATATGACCATAGGCAGAGACCGAGGGCTTATCTAAAGTTCTTAGGCTCTCAATAACCGAGCAGGGGGCTTTTTTCTTTTATCACACAAAATGTCGCATCAACCAATTTCCCAAATGTGAAATCTTTATAAACTGCAGCTCATGAAATATTTCATCCGGGGCCCTTCCTTATCGCATCGCAATCGCCGATAAGCCCGACACCAGGAACTGTTGATCGTCGATCACCAATAAGTCTGCTAGCGTCATCACTACCACATCACCGCTGACGTCATGACTGCCATGTGTCACCTTGTGAGTAGTGCCATGTGGAACCCAGAAACATCCCCATAGGACCCCTAAAAACGCTAAAAACGAGTGACACATGTCCACCTGACATGTCATCATCCGTACTTTCCACGTCATTGCTGACAACAGTTTCCCTTTCAGCTCGGTGGACCAATAAGAGGCCACCACATGGCCCCCTGGAGGAGAGAGAAAAAGGTCGGTTGAGCCTTGGTTTTGTAGAGAAATCCTTTGTATTTGAAAATAATCTCTCCCTGGGGCTTTAACACAGGCATCGCAAATCGGCGGTTTGCAGGTCCTTTTAAGTTGAAACCCCACCAATCCGCCGATTGCCGATGGAGGAGAGAGAAAGGGGAGGCCCAACCATTGATTTTTTCATGATTTTCTTTCTTAACTCCTTCTGGCCCATCCCCAGTGGTGCAATAATATATCAGCATTTGGGACTACGATATGCCGATAACCTTAGCCGTGCGCCCTAAAGATCGTGCCGATAGTCGATTATGATATATGCTCCACCCGGACCCACTGACTACCATTATGCGATATTGGAGATTGACGAATCGCTATCCTCCTTTCGTCAGTGCTCTTTACCTCCTAGACCCTGCCAATACTGATATGTGATTGCGATGAACTGTCCCAAGTCTCGATTGTGATTTTTCTTCAACACTTAGCCCTTTTTTGGGTCTTTTGATCTTTCTAAAGGGATTCTTCAGTATGTTCTAACTTATGATCCAGGAACCCTTTTTTGGACTTCTATATACCACCAGAAAGCTCTTTCCGAGAACTACACACTGGAGAGGGTCCCATCTAGTTCTGATAGATTATGTGGTCAAACTTTGGCATCAAACATCCTTGATATTTGGTTTCTGAAGCCACTGGTGAATAAAAAAGCAGTGAGTGACAACATTGGCTCCTGCTGGGGACAATGCCTTGCTTACAAGGTGCTGAGAACTTGCAGACTAGTATCCTTCACCATTAGGCATGGATTCAGTAATAAATGCATCTTTGTAATAAGAAAAATCTTCGTGGGAGTTTCCTCCTCAATATAGAATGCAGAAATAAAAATTCTAACAACTAAAAAGTAAATGCTCAATTGGTGAGCTTATTTATGTACAATCCTACTTATGCACAATTCTTAATTCAACTAAGTATGTTCAACTCTCCAATAGAACTAGGCCAACATTAGAGTACTAGACCACATGCCTTCATATTGCTGAAAAAACAAAATCAAAATCATCATGCACCGTGAAAAATCAACAAATGAAGAACTCGATACGTGTTGTTGAAGTAACCTTTGTTGTTGGCTTAAGAATAGGTTCAAGTACTTAGCCACAAGGTCATGGCATAGACTAGGAATGTTTGCAGTAGCTTTGATTTCACCTACAGCTTGCTGACAAATATTCTCTTGGTCAGGGCAACTACAAACACCCTTTAGCTCCTCAACTCCAGTGTTTCCAAGAAAGATTGGTTGTTGCTCATTTATTGCCCATTTTTCAATGGGACGGTTGTCCTAGGAATCTACAATAGACTCTTCAGTATCATAACTATAAGAGTCATAAATTTGAGGGTATGTTGATAATTCTTGGCAGGCATCTTGCTACAACAAGTAGCAACAGATTCTACTAGTCTTTTAGTCTTGAGTTCTTCTTGAAATACTTGCTATTGGGAGATTTCTCCCCACTTGTTGGTAAACAACTCCTTCTACACCTCCATGACCATTTCCTCCTCCTATGAATCATATGAATCATAGATAGGAGGAGGTCCTTGATCTTGCTCTTCGTGTGAACGATATGCATCATGGACTGGAGCCTCTTTATTGACCTCCTGATGGGCCTCTTCTTCTTGTTCAGCCTCCCATAACTGGAAGTATGGTAGCTCTACCTCACTAGACTCTCCATTAGAGTCATATTCATCATAAGAAGGAGAAACATTAGACTCAACTGAATAATCCCTATGAGAGTTTATCTGCAACTCAGTGGTGTTTCCTTCTTCTCTTTCTGGCTCATAGGGTGATGCTTCTTGATGTGAGTAGATGCTTTCTTGGAGAGGAGCTCCACCAACATCTTCAGCAGATTCATAAACCTCAGGATTATTTTCATCATTACAAAGTGTGCGACAATCTTCAAGAAGAGCACTATGTGGATAAAATATCTTACAATATTGATAGAATGATGTATGGAAACATTTCAAGGAAGATATGTTGCCATGAGGTAGTGTTTTAAACCAGGCCCTAACATCTCTTTCTAAAGACAATTTGAATAACTTCATTTGTACATCTTCAAGAAGAATACCTCATTCCTCCATGCATTCATGAAATTCTTTGAGGGGTTGGTCAGGTCTTTTCTCTGAGTTCTTAATGAATATAGGCAAATAGGTGTTCCACTCATGAAATGGAGGGACATGATTGGGAAAACCGGCAATAGAATAAAAATCCAACTGTGCAAATTGGCTAGCCATGAATGCAAGAAGGGCCATCTTGAAAACCTCCCTATGTGATTTATTTCATCTTCAAAGCAGGGAGAGTTTTCAATTGTTGTAGCATCAGAGTGAGTATGCGGTTGCTTAGAAGCCAGGATGATCAAAATAGAGATATGGACAGTGGATTCACCAGGTTATTTACCATAAAACTTGATAGTCAAGTCACCAAGGTGAGATATATTCAAACCACACTTCCCTATCTAACCTAACAGGGGAAATTTAAAACTTTGTCATACCCAAGGAAAAATATTCTAATATGATCCCTCGCAATGATGCTAGAAATATGTTGTCGTTAAATCTTGCACCTACAACACAAGTGCAGCAGGAGGCAAGGAAAGCTACCTAGAGACAACCTATGGGTTGAATATAGACGAGTGCCTAGGACATCTTAAATAGAGGAGTCCTTCTAAGATGGTATGAGAGGGGTTTGCAGCACTCCAATAGTCATGAAACGAAGATGGTGGTAAGAGGGTTTGGTTCAATATGATTTTAATGAGGGAGATTCAGGCCAACTCATGAATCCAAAGGCTAGGGGTATATGGAGAAATCTCAAAGAGAAATGGTTTCTTCTTCTAGTAGCCTACACATGGAAATGAGACAGCTTGAACTAAAGTTGAAGTGGTGAAGGAGAGGGGGAGGAGAAAGAGGAAATCAGGTGCAGAGAGTTGTAATAAACAGAGTCCTCAGCCACTATATTTTAGTTGAAACATGAAAGAGTAAGAAGGTGGAATGAAAGAAATAGGGGGAGTTGATGTAAAGCTTTGGGATGCATATTTATGGTTATCAAACTCTGTTTAATAGTTGAGGTAAATCTGATCCATCACAGGTACTATAGGCTACTCACAGACACGAGTAAATTTGAAGGAAGATAGGTACTACATGCATAAATGTAACAGAAGTAATTATGTGTTCTTGTGCAGGTACTCTCTTCTATTAAGCAGTGAAGAAAAATCCATTTGTCAGCCAGAAATGTAACAACTTCCTTAACATCGTTTTAAGGAAGAAATACACAATGAAATGAAGTTAAAAGAGGGAAAAATTACTACACATAAACCATGTTTGGAATCAAAAAAAACATTTCCATTAGTCTCAAAGGTCCAATAACCAGTCCGTACATCCAGTAATGAAATCAGTGAAGCCCTCCCATGAATACAACAAATTGAGCCTAAATCGGCCTCACAGAGATCATCCCTCATGAGTCCGAGAATCTCTATAACTCCCTAGAACCAGAACCCTTTTCTAATATGTCTTCCCAATTTTTCTAAGAAGAGAGGGTGATTGTCATTATAATTTACAAAAATATCTGAGCCCGAGCCCCAACTGTCATGCTAGACTAGTTGTCTTGGCTCTGTGACAGGCTATGCTACCCCCAAAAGGATTACAACAGGATCGAATCCCTTTCTTGAAGAAATACATAAATAAATGCACAGAGAAGGAGAATCGAGAGAGAAAGGAGGAGGTGTCCCCTTGCTGCTTCAGTGGAGGCCTTTGATCAAGCCACGTTCCTACTGTCATAGGCTCTTTTCGGTTGCTTAAGGCGGTTTATTGATTTTTTGACCGACTTAAGTCAATTCTGCCTTAAATGGTTTCGATGTCAACTGATAGAAGCATGTTGTAGGTCGTCTTTACATAAATCTACCCATACTCTTCGTTAAACACCCAAATATTGACCCATCAATCTTTCAAAACTCTTTGTACAATGCTATCAATGTGTCATGGTGCGAGATTTCAATTTATTTAAAACAGGTGAACAGGTGGGCGTTTAATTAACTCTTAGGCCCCCTTTATTATAGCCCCTTTTTTATTTATTCATTTGACCACCGGAAGAGACCGGGGGGCTATCTTTAAAGTGGTTAGGCTCTCAATAACCGCGCAGGGGGCTTTTTTCTTTTATCACACAAAATGTCGCATCGACTGATTTCCCAGATGCAAAATCTTTATAAACTGTAGCTCATGAAATATCGCATCCGGGGCCCTTCCTTATTGCATCGTAATCGTTGATAAGCCAGAAACCAAGAACTGCCGATCGTCGATCGCCGATAAGCCAGCTGATATCATCATTCCCATGTGTCACCCTGTGAATGGTGCCATGTGGCACCTAGAAATGGCCCCATAAGACCCTTGAAAATACCAAAAACGAGTGACATGTGTCCACTATCCATGTCATCATCTGTACTTGCCACGTCATCATTGACGTCAGCTGCCTTGTCATCTCAGTGGACCAATCAAAGGCCGCCATGTGGCCCCCTCGAGGAGAGAGAAAAAGGCCGGTAGGGCCTTGGTTTTGTAGAGAAATCCTTTGTATTTGAAAATCAACTCTCCCCGAGGCTTTAACACAAGCATCACAAATCGGTGCTTTGCAAGTCCTTTTAAGTTAAAGCCCCGCCAATCTACCGATCATCGATGGAAGAGAGAGAAAGGGGAGGCTCGGCCCTTGGTTTTTTCATGATTTTCTTTGTTAACTACTTTTGTTGCTTCCCTGACGGTGCAACAATATATCAACATTTGGGACTGCAATATGCCAATAACCTTAGCATTTCAGACCGTCGATGGCCGATTGCGATATATGCTCCACCCGAACCTGCCGACTATCCATATGCGATATCGACGATTGACGAATCGATATTCCTCCTTCCACCAGTGGTCTTTACCTCCTGGACCCCGCCGATACCGATATGCGATTGCGATGAACTGTCCCAAGTCCCGATTGTGATTTTTCTTCAACACTTAGCCATTTTTTGGGTTTTCTGAGCTTTCTAAAGGGATTCTTCAGCAGGTTCTAACTTCTGATCTAGGAACCCTTTTTTGGACTTCTATATACCACCAGAAAGCTCTTTCTAGTCACTACGCACTGGAGAGGGTCCCATCTAGTTCTGTAGTTTCTGTGGCTCAAAATTCGGCATAAAACATCCTTGCTATTTGGCTTTTGAAGCCACTGGTGACTGAAAAAGTAGTGAGTGATAACACATTTCATTATTACAAAATGCTTTGTTTTCCTATACTTATGTCTACTTAATCATATGTATTTCAATGCCTTTGTGACTCATTGATTAGAGATATCAGTCTATGCTATTAGTATCTTTTATTTCCCATACTTGTTATAGTTGTTTTGCAAGTTCCATTTATAGCAATTGGATTTGGAGCTAAAGTTCACAAGCAAGGAGAAGAGGAGGACTTGCACTAGACTCCAGGTAGGCCTTTCCTCTATTTTTAATTTATCTAAGGAAGACACAAGTCTTTTGTTTATGTTGTTTTTAAATCAAGCCACTAGATCTAGGGAATTCATTTATGTCCGCAGGAGAGAATTTTTCCTTAAAACACCCAAGAAAAAGGGTAAATTTAGGTTTCCCTGTACGTTATGTGAAGGGAGTCATCAAACTCACATTTTCCCTCATATGGATGAAGCCTCCAAATTTTTGGAAAAAAGTTATTGTTTCTCAACAACAAATTCCAACTGGTTGTAGTAAGTTTTCCCCTAATCCTTCATTAGTTGATGAAGTGATTGATCTGATTGCATCTTCAGTCAATCCCACTCTCCCTGAGCATGAATCCCATGTGTCCTTTTCCAACAAACCATTGGTTGAGAAAGTGGTTGAATCGATTCCATCTTCAATCGATTGTACTGTCCCCTTAGAGAGTGAAGTTGATACTGCTCAAGTTCTTCTTGTTACATCATATCCCACTGAACAAGGGGAAATTTTTCTCATTGTCATGGAACCCTTTCCAAGTAATGAGGTCATTTTCTTTGATTGGAATCAACTGAAAAATCCTTTTGTCCTTTCTTACATGCATTTCCAATTCATGGTGAAGTCTTGTGATAAGAACATATATCACATTGTTATACACGAAGGCACTTATGTTAGCATTCTATCCTTGACTACTTGGCAAGCTCTAGGTTCTCCTCAACTTGTTTTTGCTACTCAAAATTTGTTGGCTTTTAACAGAAGAAACAGTAAACTTTGAGGGATCCTTCCTCAGTTTCCTATTACCTTAGAAGGAAAAACTATCTGTATTAATGTTATGGTAGTCCAAGGACCCATGGATTTCAATTTTCTCCTTAGGTGAGACTATGTTTATGCCATGAGCACTGCCATGTCTACACTCTTTCGAGTGATGTCTTTCCAATATGATGGAAAAATTGTGTTGATTGACCAGATTTCATTTGTTGGTCCTGATTTGAGTGCCAATCATCCAACCTCCCTAAATGTTCCTAACATGCAAGTGGTATCCCCCTCACCATTGGTTAATTATATGGCAACCTGTTCTATGTCTGCACCTACCGACGAATAAGATCCTCTCATTGTTTTCTCGAATTCCTTCTAGAGAATTATTCTTCCATCTGATGAAAACCTCTTGGAAGTCATGATCAAGCGCTTGATATGTATTCCTTCCAGATCCTTGGCATCTCAGAAGCCATGATGAAGGTAAATTAAACCCATGAGCATAGCTCTTTTACTATGTCAAACTCACTAAAAAATGAAACAGGTCACCATGAGCATAGTTCTTTTATTGTGTCAAGCTCGTTAGAAAATGAAATAGGTCACCATGAGCATAGTTTCTTCTATGTTTCAAGCTCGCATAAAATTGAAACAAACCTTTGAGCATAATTCTTTTACTATGTCAAGGTCGCTAAAAAATTAAACAAAACCCCTCTAGGTGAATTCGAATCTTTGTCTAGATCTCGATTTTGATTTCAGTGGTTTTTACCTGATCTCATAGACGAACCTTCATTTCGTCCACCCATATCACATTATCCTCTTCCTTCCTTCTTGTTGAACATATTTCTATTAGTAACCAACATTCTATCTAAGTCCATGAGAAGAGTTAGTAGACGAAACAAAGTTAGGGGTGCATGCCTCTACCGTTATGTTGGGAGAAATGTACTTATCTTAAGCATAGTTTTTTATCTATTTCAAGCTTGTGTAAAAATGAAACCACTCTCAAGATTGTTTTTTATTTGTTTGAAGCTTGTGTAAAAAAAAATGAAACTTATTTCGAGGTTAGTCTTTTTTCTTTCTCGTGCTTGTAAATACATTAGAATTCATTATCGAGCTTAGTCTTTGTTCTTTCTCGTGCATGTAAATACACGAGAATACGTTACTGAGATTATTCTATGTTCCTTCTTATGCTCATAAATACATGAGAATAAGTTACCAAGCATACTTTTATCACTTTTTCGGGCTCGTTAAAATCTATGAAAAAGGAACCCCATAGTCCTCTTTAGGCTTTTTTCAAACTCCCAAAATATGAAAATATCGTTGAGTACATTTGTATCTTTCGCACTTGTTAAATTAAATGAAAGGACGTCTTCCTAGTATAAGTTTACCCCTTTTATGGACTAGATTGAATATTTACAAAAAAGGAATACTTTATCAAACATGACTAAAAGGTTCTCCTGGGTAATGTTTTACGCCTTTTCGGACCCAAGTGAATAAATTTACAAAAAGCAACCTCTCGAATTTTTCTTTTTGCCTCTTTTTCAAACCCTCTAAATATGAAAAATCACCCCTTCATTAGACTCATAAAAACTTAAACAACGTAGGACTCATCAAGCATGATGAGACCGGACCACTCCTTCCTAGGGTTTTTTATAATACTTAGAAGGGAAAATTAGGGAAATAGGGAATAAAACCTAAATTTTAGTAGTAAGTCACTCTTGAACATGACACTCTTTCACCTCCATGATTGTTTTGGGTTGGGAAATTTTCTTGCCTCCTTATTGATTATGCCTTATCGAAGTATTCGTAATGGGTCTTTGATTCAATGTTGCGAATTCCACATAAATTTCATCAATATGTTCAAGAAGGCTATATACCTATAGCCTTCTTTCATGCCAGCCATCCTTGAACCAACTCTACATCATCACATTCTATCTCAAATCTTGGTATTTGTTTTGTGTCGTTGATGGGGGATACATCAAGGCCCTCCTACGATGGATCACTTCCTATCGACTTCAACACATTAGCCAGGAACTTCCTTCATTGCCTTGGAACTTCCATACCTCAATGGAAAGTTTTCTCGCTTTCAGCATCAAGATCTCATCATTGGCCTTTGACTGGAAGATTTGTAGGGTGTTTGACTTCAACTCATTTATTCACACCTTATTGATTGCGCTTAGTACCTTGAGGGCCATTATCACTACCGGTGGTCTCTCTCACATCTATTAACGACTTTCATCATTGTACGTAATCATATGGTACCTCCCATGTTTGAATTCAACACATCTATTCACATGGTCATATTCATACTATCAAGTGATGAGATGGAAGACGTCGAATCTAGTTTCATCCATCAGGGCTGTGATTTTAGGATTCATACACAGATCTATAAATTATGATGGCTATGGTCATACAAAAATCCATCCAAGCATGGGTCCATAATGCATAATCAATGGATGCAATTTTGATAGTTGTACATGTAAAATGGCTTATATGTTTAGTATGGGTATTCCTAACTTCTCAGTGATATCATGATGGCAATGTATTGTAACAATTGATTGATACTTTTTAAATATCAACTAGTTGACTCTCAATCTAGACTTTTCACATGGTAAAGTACTTTAGTACTCATTTATAGCTTCTGACTTTGTACTTTAGGGGGCAATCTATTACAAGCCATTTTTTCACACTTAGTTAAAAGGCCTCAAACCTAGATCTCTTTTCATTTGTTACACTTTGCATCAATCCCATGCAAGGCCAAAAGAAAAACTATTTCCAAAAGTTATAAGAATCTTCGATTACATTGGCCCAAAACCCAAATTTAAGACTCCATCACACTTACTCTCTTGACAAAATGCAATGCCGCAAGTTGCACACAAACAACTTGTGTTGGTCAATGTAGGTTTCCTTTACTACAATTGTGATGACACATGGAAATGAGGAAAAATAAAATATAATTTCGAAGCTTCCCCTTTTGGATGCTTCGGGAGTCGATTCTTCCATTTACTATTGAATATGATCTTGAATTCCTACTAGTAAGGCTTTATTCTTATCCCATGGACCTTATCCCCTTTCAAAGTGGATTTAGCCCTAGTATGGTGGATCTAAAACTTTGGAGGTCCATAATCCATCCTTAGATATTGATGAGATTGGAGGCTTATCATTGTGGCAAAGAAAGGATGAGAAAATTTAGAGAGATTCGCAACATCAAGGCCTAAAAAGGGTTGTAATCTTTCTCAATTGCTATTAATACATAGTGCATTGTTTTTCCCATACACTATATCTTTGCTTCTACATGTGTAGAATAAGATTCCTTGATCTTTTTTTTAGATTTATTTGAATATATCATATCGTCTATTTTGGTTTCTTTTCTTGTTTTGGTTGATTTGAAGGTTCTACTTTTGGAATTCAAGGTTGGGACTTGAGGGAACAAGTGAAGAGAAGAAGGAAGCTTGCTTTGGATTCCAAGTAAGCATTCTTCTTATGTTTCAAATATCTCTAAGGAAAGACATTGTATTTTGTCTGGTTGTTTCTAGGTTAAGCCATTGAACCTAAGGAGACTACTCATATCTGCAGAAGGGATTTATCCACAAAACACTCTCTGTTATGGAGTGGCTTCAAATCTAATTTTGTTTTGTAAGATTTGCATCCCCACATGAAGAGAATGAGGGATGCAAGCATCTGAGGCTATTAGCAAGTTCTACAATTGTGCCAATGATATGATATCATATATAAACTTTCATTGATGTTTCCAATAGAGTAATATTAAATACAGATGGATTTTTTTAGAATTCTATTTATAACTATGTTTGTTGGAATATATAGTATTTTTTTTTTCTTTTTTCGTGGTAAAATGATATAATGAGGACTACATTTCCATGTAAGAATAGGCTATTATTACATGTATTCTCAATGCCAAGATTCAACATGCCATGTCGTCTTTTTGTATGGAAATTTTTATCATTATTACAAGTTTTAAAAGCCAACGAAACATTTGTTTTAATGATTAAAATTGTCTCCAGTATGACATCTCAAGTATCTTAGTTTTATGTTTTCTGCTTTGCACAATGTCCAGGCAGCCTCATGGTTATCTATTATCTATAAAGTGATGTTGATTGAGTATGATTAATTATGAAATGCTAAAATTTTCATGGAAAAAGATAAGTTTTTCAAATTGGCTTGTTTATTACTAAGTAGACTTGGCATGAGATGTTGTCTTACTTACCAGCCGTTGGATATCATATTATGTGGAATGCGTTATTGACACTAATTTCAATTTTGAGAAACAAAAAATTTTGAAGTTTGATTTTGAAATATCAATTCAACTGTAGAATTTCACAACTTTTTCTCCATATTTTCAAGATAGTTTTGATAAGGGTCTCATTTATAGCTTTGGCTTTTAATTGGCATCCTAGTTTAAGTACAGGCTATTTCAAAATTTTGAATGATAATTCTATACTTGTTCCTTTATGTATATCTATTGATCCTTAGCACATGAAGAGAAGAGACTTGTCGTTAAGCTTTTCACAATCACATAGAGAGGACTTAAGAATTAGAATGTTTCAAATATTTATAATGTTGAATTTTGAGATATTATTATCAAATAATTTTATGAGATAAATGAAAAGAATTTAAGAGTATCAAAATAAATATTATTTTTAGTTTATTAGTATAAATTTTATGAGAGTATATTAGTATTAATTTTACGAGAGTGTAATTTAAATATTAAATGTTTTAAATATATATTTATTAAATGTTTTAAATATATATATATTTTTTATGATTGTTTTTAGCATTTAATTAAAAAATATGAAATGATAAATTTAAATAAATAAGTAAAAAATTCAAATTTATTTATAAATTTAAATATATATTTTAAATAATGAATAAATAATATTTCAATTATAGTTAAATCATTTTGATAAAAAATAAATCAAGATCATTGTATCTCTATGTAAAACCTCAAAAAAACAAACCAGAGTAATGACATCCCCACCACTAGCTCTAGTTTCAATTGATTGTGAAATCAGTTCAAGGTTTAATTTCAATTTACATACAAATATAACATGTACATGTCTCTTTAGCTTTGCAATAAAAAAAACAACTAACATTTATAACTCTATTCAACCATAAATATAAGGGGAGTATATATCTCACCATAGACATATACTGTCTTTTAATAGATGCACCAAGTATCTCACCATAAACATATTCTGTGGGCCTGAATATGTGCCGTGTATTAATGGATACACTGCCTGGTGTATTAATAAATATATTGTTCGGCGTATTAATGCGTTCTATAGGTTACCTCTATTGCCCCGTGTATTATTGGATAATGGGTTCGATAGAGTAGTAAATATGCATGGTCGTCACTGTGAGTTGTTGGTATTCACTTCATTGGCGGAATGCCGCGCATGACGACTAAACGGATAGAAGAATATTCTAGAACGTGTGCGTTGGAAGAAGTTTATTTGCCCTCTAAGCTTTTAGTTGGAAACACTTCTTTGATGACGTCAGCATTGATTTGAAAGTACAATTTTACAGGTAGCATTGATTTCAAATTCTGACCCCGTTTTCAACCTCTTGCAGAAGCTGAGGATGAGAAATATATGTGCAGTTTTTATAGAAAAAAATACCCTTAAACCTGGGGCCATACAAGTGGGCGGCCGACAAAAGAAAGTGAGAGGCTGACCGGCTTGACTAGACTGGGGGCATACAAGGGCAAGAGCTAACCAGCCATACATTGGGTATTAAATGCCCCTATGTAGGCTGGCCAGCTATGTATGTCATGGGCGCGCATCATGTAACTCCGGCGAGTACATTTCCCTTTCCGCCAGCCGATGCGGGACCCACCAAAACCAAAACGCAGCTGACTCCAAAACCAAAACCAAAACGAGAGCGCGCCAAAACGCATTCGTTTCCCGTTCGAAACTCTGCAAAGCGCCTTCAGGAAGCTCTGCAACCCGCCTGGACGAAGCTCTGCAACCCGTGTGGACAGTTTTCCCAGATCATTCCTCGGCCCTATCTTCGTCACAATATTTTCGTCAATAGCCGCCAGGTATAGGTCGCTCTCGGCAGCTGTAATATTGCAATTGCTGTTAGCATTTATGTTATTTCTCTTGCGTATGGCGGTCAGGTTTTTAATTTCATCCTTCAAATTCCCGTCCACGAAATGATCATAAAACTGCATGTATGCCTTTACATGTTGCTTTTATCTTCTAATGCTCCATGGAATTATTTGAATCCCCTGGGTGTTAATTGGCACAAACTGTTCTAATGTCATGTGTTCACTGTTTTTTATCTCTTGCCTGCAGACTGCCTTCACATCTAAGAAAGACTATGGTAAAGAGGAGCGTGAAGCACAATGGGCTCATGCTCAGCGTACATTACACGGTCTTCATCCACCTGAAACACATTTATTCAATGAGAAGAGCAGCTACCGAGAGTTGTCAGAAATTGCTGAACAAGCAAAGAGGCGTGCTGAAGTTGCCAGGTCAATATTTTCATATTTTGTTTAGATGAATTTCCTCAGTTGCATTTTTTTTCACATTGGTTCTCATGATTTGCCTTTTCTGATGACAGGCTTAGGGAGTTGAATACATTGAAGGGGCATGTGGAGTCTGTGGTCAAGCTGAAGGGTCTTGATATAAATACTATCCAACAGTCTTACACTGTGTGATTTTAATGTAAAGTTTTAGATATATTATTTCACTTGGTCAAATGTAAAGTGATATTCATTTTAAACTTTGAAGTTTTAAGAGAGCTTCGAACTCATTGTAACGTTTCTTTGTAAAAGACTCTGCTTTACTTACTAGTTTGGATGTGAAAGATGCATGTACATGAGGGTAACGGAATGCTGTAAAGGTTACCTAAATTGCCATTGAGCAGGTAGTGGTGTACAAGTACTTGAGCTCTGAACAGTTTAGGGTTGTTGCTAGTTTTGGGTTGTTACAAGTGGGAACATTGTTTAGTTTTGGCATGCTATTGAAGGGTTCTTGCCATATTGTGTGGATATTGAATGGAGCATTGTTCTAAATGTTTGATAACCTACTCTGTTCCATCAGGATTCTTGTAGTTGGTGTGTATATGTTAATAAGCATGGTATTTTGTTACATCTTTCTTCGTTACACTTTGATGAATAACTATGGTGATGATGTACTTCCCTGTTATGGTTTATGGCATGCTTTTTATGGTCGCACATCACCGTTGATTCTGGTGTAAAGTCAATAGTGAGTGTTTTATACCATAACAATAGTAGTTTTCTGATTTGTAGGAAAGCAAGTAACCATTAATGGTCAAATCACATGTTGGTCATATTCAAATCCATAGTAGAGGCATATGGAGCAGTTGGAACAATTCCAGGGCCTTTGGCTGAAGCTAACAACAATAAGTGATTGCATAGTTACTTGCTACATCTAGTTATGTGAAATAAAGCTGATATTATCTCAGTGCAAATCAATTGTTTTGGATCATATAATTTGTCCAACATCACAAACAAACTGAGAAAACTACTGGTAAGAAATACAAACAAAAAGAAATAAGAAACATAACCTCTCCCTTTAACAGATTTATGTTATTACAGAAGAGACAACAAGTATTTAACTAGCCAAACACTCTAAGCATTTAACAACCAGTATTTCAAAAAGTATTTAAGAAATGTAATGGTCTGAGCATTGCTTTTCTATGTTACCCTTTGTATAATCTCAATATATAATCCTGCTTTTGTATATCGCAGACTCACGAGAATGATCTTCTATTCACATTTTTTAGTTTCCCCTTATTTTATTAGATGAATCCTAGCACTACCATAAACATGGATGCCCTTATAACAAAATACTACTTAATAATTTCAGTGAATGTTTTTATATTTTAAACCTCTACAGGCATCTGTTGAGATCATGGCTAAATGTACAAAAGAATTGGTAGATGAATGGGGTGACATTACAACAAGTGCAAGAGGGGGCCCTTGTGAAATTGAGATCACTAAATATATGGACAAACTGACTGCTAACGTTATTTTGAGGGCCGAGTTTGGAATGAGTGATGGCAAACTGGGAAAAGAACTGTTTGAAGATCTGATCAAGTTGGAAGAATTAATGATGCAGTCATTTCGGTTTCTATGGATGCCAGGTAGCAGGTACATGTACAAATTCCCTAGCCCTAGCCCATTGTGAGATTGGGTTCATAAGTGGCTTTTTTAAGAAATAGAATAGAACCCAATGATCAGTATTTGATTTCCTTAGCCAATTGCTAAATTGTGTTTTTAAGAGGTTTTGTTTAAAATAGAACCAAATCTTACAAATTCCCTAGCCCAATTGCCAGATGGTATCTTTAATTTGATTGAGGATTTCCAGAATATTTCAGGAATTAGCAATCAATTTAAGTTCAAGACTGCCAAATTAAATTAAAAAATGCTTTTCTTTTGAATTAAAGCCCAATCAGTGTTTAATTAGTCAATTGCTAGCTTCTGTTTAAAGTAGTTTAACCAACCCATAGATGGAAAGAAAGATGCATATAATGCTACTTATATAAACTTACTTAATAAAACACATTTTTACTATTCAGTGAGAAGGTTTTTACCATGGTAGGAATTACCTCCATTACAGTATCATAACCTTAAAAGTATAGGGATAATTTCTGTTATAATTTGATGAGTCTATGAATGCATTTCTTCTAAAACTAATACATTTCTTAACTCATGGTTATGTATTGGTATATATAAAAGAAGAAAAATGAGATGATTGTACAGTTTGTGATGGGTAGATTTTTTTCAAATGTCAATGTAAAAATAAAATCATTAAAGAAATTTGTCCCTCTTTTTTCTTTCATTTCTTATATGTTCTTTATATATTATTTATATTAGATTTTATATTTGCTATATAAAAAAGAAAAGTTATGCCATATTATATAGACTCTTCCACCTCCTCCGAAAGGAAACTTGTTTTAGCAATGCTTTTACTCAGATTATGGTTCCTTCTTATCCCTGTAGGAATGCCAGGTTTCTTATGGTTAATTGTCCTTATTGTTTAATTGTCCTTATTGTTTGACATTACTCATTATACACAGACCAACAAAATGCACCTTACAATACATTAAGTGGAATAGAAATAAAAATCAATCTATATTTATAATGCAATTCTTTTCCTTTTATTATAAACTTCCATTCAACTCCGAGCCCAGACTATGATTCGTCCTATTTCCCAAATGAAATTCCTTTCAACAATGGTCTCACCTCAGACTATCATTCCAAATTGTGAAGATGCAAATCTCACATACATGATTTAACAATAAAAATTTTGTTTACTCCCTTATGTACTGGGTCAAAACCACTGACTGCCAACGTTATTTTGACCCAGTACATCTATTATGTTTCTTATTTCTTTTTGTTTGTATTTCTTACCAGTAGTTTTCTCAGTTTGTTTGTGATGTTGGACAAATTATATGATCCAAAACATTGATTTGCACTGAGATAATATCAGCTTTATTTCACATAACTAGATGTAGCAAGTAACTATGCAATCACTTATTGTTGTTAGCTTCAGCCTAAAGGCCCTGGAATTGTTCCAACTGCTCCATATGCCTCTACTATGGATTTGAATATGACCAACATGTGATTTGACCATTAATGGTTACTTGCTTTCCTACAAATCAGAAAACTATTATTGTTATGGTATAAAACACTCACTATTGACTTTACACCAGAATCAACGGTAATGTGCGACCATAAAAAGCATGCCATAAACCATAACAGGGAAGTACATCATCACCATAGTTATTCATCAAAGTGTAACGAAGAAAGATGTAACAAAATACCATGCTTATTAACATATACACACCAACTACAAGAATCCTGATGGAACAGAGTAGGTTATCAAACATTTAGAACAATGCTCCATTCAATATCCACACAATATGGCAAGAACCCTTCAATAGCATGCCAAAACTAAACAATGTTCCCCCTTGTAACAACCCAAAACTAGCAACAACCCTAAACTGTTCAGAGCTCAAGTACTTGTACACCACTACCTGCTCAATGGCAATTTAGGTAACCTTTACAGCATTCCGTTACCCTCATGTACATGCATCTTTCACATCCAAACTAGTAAGTAAAGCAGAGTCTTTTACAAAGAAACGTTACAATGAGTTCGAAGCTCTCTTAAAACTTCAAAGTTTAAAATGAATATCGCTTTACATTTGACCAAGTCAAATAATATATCTAAAACTTTACATTAAAATCACACAGTGTATGACTGTTGGATAGTATTTATATCAAGACCCTTCAGCTTGACCACAGACTCCACATGCCCCTTCAATGTATTCAACTCCCTAAGCCTGTCATCAGAAAAGGCAAATCATGAGAACCAATGTGAAAAAAAATCCAACTGAGGAAATTCATCTAAACAAAATATGAAAATATTGACCTGGCAACTTCAGCTCGCCTCTTTGCTTGTTCAACAATTTCTGACAACTCTCGGTAGCTGCTCTTCTCATTGAATAAATGTGTTTCAGGTGGATGAAGACCGTGTAATGTACGCTGAGCATGAGCCCATTGTGCTTCACGCTCCTCTTTACCATAGTCTTTCTTAGATGTGAAGGCAGTCTGCAGGCAAGAGATAAAAAACAGTGAACACATGACATTAGAACAGTTTGTGCCAATTAACACCCAGGAGATTCAAATAATTCCATGGAGCATTAGAAGATAAAAGCAACATGTAAAGGCATACATGCAGTTTTATGATCATTTCGTGGACGGGAATTTGAAGGATGAAATTAAAAACCTGACCGCCATACGCAAGAGAAATAACATAAATGCTAACAGCAATTGCAATATTACAGCTGCCGAGAGCGACTTGTACCTGGCGGCTATTGACGAAAATATTGTGACGAAGATAGGGCCGAGGAATGATCTGGGAAAACTGTCCAGACGGGTTGCAGAGCTTCGTCCAGGCGGGTTGCAGAGCTTCCTGAAGGCGCTTTGCAGAGTTTCGAACGGGAAACGAATGCGTTTTGGCGCGCTCTCGTTTTGGTTTTGGAGTCAGCTGCGTTTTGGTTTTGGTGGGTCCCCCATCGGCTGCCGGAAAGGGAAACGTACTCGCCGGAGTTACATGATGCGCGCCTATGACATACATAGCTGACCAGCCTACATAGGGGCATTTAATACCCAATGTATGGCTGGTTAGCTCTTGCCGCATACAAGCCCTGAAATAGTGGAGACTAATAAATCTCATACTATTGGTCATAAATGAACGGTGGGTGTATATGTCTATCATTCGATTTTGCTAAGGTCGAAATCGAACCATGGGCACATATACCTGCCGTTCATTTATGGCCTGATGGTGGGTGTATATGTCTATCATTCGATTTTGCTAAGGTCGAAATCGAACCATGGGCACATATACCTGCCGTTCATTTATGGCCTGATAACATGGAAAATAAGACTCGCCCAAATAGTAAAGCTGCCGTATTAAATAATTTCGGCGCGCTCTTCTTTCATCCAGCAAGCCACCCTTAACCAGATTGCAGATTCTCACAATCTACTTACGTGGCTGGTTGGTCCCACCTCTAGTTCTCCGTTTATATAGACAGATGTTGGCATCCGTTATCAGAATTGTTGTAGGAAAACTTTTGCAACCGGAAGCGATCCGGTCTCATGTCTGAAATAGTGATTCTCGTCGTGCCGTCTAAAGGGAAGCTCGAGGTCGAGGCATGGAATTAAATTCAAAGTGGCAGGTGATGTACTTGGAATTGACGGAGGCGGAGGGAGGCCGGGGTGTTATCATCGAACATTTTATATAAAAAATTATATTTCCTATCAATTTCTTATCAGTTTCATCATTATTTCAGTATCAGTGAAACCATACCCAAAAATGTTTTCGCTCAATGATGGCTATTAAATCAGGGAAATTTTCATTTATTAGGAATTTTCATTTATTTTTAATGATTAGAATTTTTATTCGAAAATTAAAGAACGCTTAGTATTGATTAGTATTGGTTAATGGGAAGTTGCGTTTAAAAACAAAATTATTAATAGTAATATTATTTAAAATCTAATGGCTATGAATTATTATTTTAGAAAAAATATTTATATATATATAGGTAGATATATATTTAAAAACAAAATTATTAATAGTAATATTATTTTAAATTTAATGGTTATGAATTATTATTTTAGAATATATATATATATATATATATATATTTCTAAATTTATTTATTTAAAAGTAATATTATTTTTTCATTAAAAAACAAATTTTCAATATTCTAAAAGATATTTTTATTTTTGAAGATATATTTTTATTTTTTAGTTTGATCAAGATGTGCAATTTTTTTCCCGCTTAACTTTGTTTAAAATAAAAATTAAATAGTTTTTAAATAAAAAATAATGTTATATATATATATATATATATATCAACATAAGGACAAAGGACAAAGGGCAGGGTATGGGTCGCTCACAAACTGAACAAGCTTGGGATCTCAAAAAGTCTGATGACTGAAGAAGCTTGGGATCTCAAAAAGTCTGATGACTTGAAGCTCATATTCTTCCCCAACTCCCAGACTCGTCAAAAATCAATTTAAAATCTAGAAGAAAATCTCTTCTTATTGTGGGACGCTTTGTTGATAAATCCCACTTGTATTAGATTTACATTTAATTAAAAGTGTTATAAAATTATCAATTATCGCACTTTTGTTATGTTTATTGGGTTTTTTTTTTGTTAGAAACAAAAATGAATATATCTATTTAATTAATTTTAAACAAAACCATTATAAAATATCAATGATCATATTGCTATTGTTGTTGACATGTTAACCTAAAAGATATAAAAAGAAAAATGTCTCACTCTTAACCATAAATTATTTAGATATTAATGTGGAATAACATAATTTATATCAACTTTTAAAATTATATATATATATATATATATATATATATATATATATATCCATTTTTAAGGTCACGGCCAAGCCAGACACCAAATTGGTGTATGAGACCCCCTTGTTTGTGGGACAAGGGACCCACATCGCACTTTTGTTATGTTTATTGGGTTTTTTTTGTTAAAAACAAAAATGAATATATCTATTTAATTAATTTTAAACAAAACCATTATAAAATATCAATGATCATATTGCTATTGTTGTTGACATGTTAACCTAAAAGATATAAAAAGAAAAATGTCTCACTCTTAACCATAAATTATTTAGATATTATTGTAGAATAACATAATTTATATTAACTTTTAAAATTATATATATATATATATATATATATATATATATCCATTTTTAAGGTCACGACCAAGCCAGACACCAAATTGGTGTATGAGACCCCCTTGTTTGTGGGACAAGGGACCCACCTCCACGCAACGATTTGATTGCTTGCTAAGTCTATGAAGGCGTACATACTCTACCCCCCTCTAGTTTTGAACCTGGGACCTCTTAGGACGAAACACATGCTCTTAACCATTAGGCCCGCTCAAGTTGTATAATTTTGATATTTTGATATATATAGATAAAGAAAAAAAAAATGTGTAATTATTTCAATTCTTATTATAAAATTAATACATGCGTTAAAAAAAATTGGGTTTTAATTAATTCAACTATTCTTAATCTCGCACTATTATCATTTCGGTCTCTTTTTAGGTATATTTTTTAGTCATTTGCAATCTAGAAAACATTTATTGCAATTGTAAGTTTAGGTTGTGTATTCTACACAATCCAAGTGCTCAAAGATATTTTCAAGGAATTTAATCCATTTATACATTAAAAATGCAATATAAACAATATATATATATATATATATATATATATATATATATATATATATATATATATATATATATATATATATAGATATTGCACTCTAAAAGAGATTCACACATCAAGAGATTTGATCCCTCTTAGAGCTTGATAGCCTACTTACAATAAGATTCAAAAAGACTAAAAATTAAAGGGCTACAAAAGTTTATTAGATCACTAGGATTATGTTTTCAAGAGAACTTTGTATACTCCGATCATAGTCTATTGTTTAGCATCAGAGACATTAAATGGTTCTATGATTTCATAAGAAGCACTTATGGTCTTCAACTTTGAGTTCCTAACTTTTGTAGGGGATCCACACTTTACAATTATAAGATAAAATTCAATCAGGAAGAAAATAAAATGCTAAAGTTTTGTTGGATAACTAGAATTATGTTGATAAGAGCACTTTACAAGATCCGAACACAAAACATTGTTTGCATTAAATGCATCAAGTAATTTTGCAGATCTTTAAAAAGAACTTCTGTTTTTCAACCTTTAGTGCCTAACATCTATAGGGAATCCACACTTTTTCAATGAAGGACATGAAAGTTCAAGAACTAACAATGACACTGAATAAAAATATTGATTTGTAGAACATAATTACAAATACAAATTTTTCTAATTAGCTAATCTAACTAAGAAATAAATGAATTTGCACAGCAAACCAGGTAGATGGTCCTACCTACTGACTTGTGCTACAAAGGAAAACTATAGTATAAGTACTTTTCTATGAGATATAACTTAGAATAACATCATTTATATTAAAAGAGGAATACACATGTTCACATTATAATTATAAAGATAGTATGCAGAGACTCAACACAGATCCACATATGCTCCATCATCAAACTAAAATATACACCATCATATGGCCTTCATATTGGATAATTTGAGCAACTCTGCAATACATAAATTGATTGCTTCCTTGACCAATCGGGACCTAACTTTACTTTTTATAGAGGTTATATAATATAGGGCAAGGTGTATTAAACCATGAATAGCACGTGAGGATTTTAACTTGTTAATTGTTTACATCCAAAAACAAGAGTAGAGCATAATACCATTGACAAACACATCTCTCTTTGACATGGTAACTACTTATATGTTTGCATAGGATATTTTCATGACATGGTGTGCATGAAAATATCCATGCCACTTGCTAAAACCTCGAAGTTAATTAAGTATTCAATTGTTGCTATGTTGTATGCATTTCCACCCTGCATTTGGTTTGAGCATTGACTGTAAGTTGGTGCCTTCCTTGTCTAGCCTAGGAGCCATCTTGATCCACCAACACTAATCCATATTGATCCACCTAACAACAAAAACCATGTGGCATATTTCACCTGAGGGGTGCATAGATATGACAACTAACAATTTGGGTTACTAGATATTTACTAGGTTACATGATTTGGCACTCATATTAGAAAAAGAAAGATCTAGATCTAATAACTTGTTAAAAATAAAGGAAACGCATTGAATTTAAAAACATCAAACCTCATCAGCTTATGATGACCATAATGCAAATGGCTGTGACAAAATGGGAATGATAATAGGTTATAAGAGGCAGTAGAGATGGAAAAAATCACACTTATGATACTATTAAAGGCCTAAAAATGAAGGCCCAATGTCTTCCCCACACCAGACACTTTGCAAGTCCTCATGCAATCTTCAGTGCATAATCAAAGCTGACCAAAGAGGTTCCTCAAAATGGATCGAAACTATGTTGCCAATACCTCCCTTATTATCATAATACAAGGGTATATTCACATATCTCAGCTTACTTGGCTCTCTAATCTAATTTACTATATTTATAATACTTGTAAACCTAATTTACGTTTTAGATCTATGGGTTATGGAACACTACACATAACAAGTGAAAAAACTAATAAAACCATAATAGGACAAAAACCATTTTATAGTGTGAACCCAAGGATGATAAAACCCACTCAAAACAATGATAATTAATAGTTCAGAAAAGTTACAGCTTCTAGGCAAGTTTGTCACCATTTAAATGCCCATAGATCAAACTTAGAACACCAAGGAAAAATACTCATAAGCCATTTAATTCACTAATTAGTAATCTCAAACATTGTCTCATATCATTGCAACTCTCAACCCTATTGTTCTTATGGTCTTGGTTTCCTACCAAATATTTAACTCTTTATAGTTTCCTTCAATTTCACTTCCTCACATGCTCTTTATTCATGCCAATCCAAAAAAGGCTCTTCTTATTATACCTACTCAAGTCAATGCAATGGATGTTCTATTAAATGCAAGCCAACCATGGGATTGCAAACAAGTATAATTAGTAGACCTTTGATTAAGGGATAATAATAAAAACTCCTATTTGATGCTCTTATCATTCTCGTTATCTTATATAGATGTGAAGTTTGGGGATGAAGTATCTCTAGAAAATAACGAAGAAGGACAGATCAAATAAAAAATAATTTTATAACTTATAATATTATTATTAAAAGTGTGCACCTTATCCTATATTCCTTATAGAAGCAAGCCTCTCCCTCATTGAGTGTGTGGCCTAATATGCTTGACTTGATCATTTGAGGTTGATGACATATCGTCTTTCTTGTGATTCAATGCTAATTTAATAACCAAGTTATCAAATTCCAATAAATCAATCCTTTGATTCTATTGAATCAACAAATTCACAATGTCAACGTGCAACATGATACAATGGTGCTCCAATTCATTGATATTATAGTAGGCTTGCAAAAGAGTCTTCTTGTTAAAATGAATTAGCTCTTTGAAACTTCTTAAATTGGATTCATTGATATCATTATTGTCCATGTTGGGATGATTTTCTATCCAATATAGATGACCTCAATCCCTAATGCATAAACTCTTTTGAATATGGATTCTAAAGATAACCCTTTTTTAGATAATTAGAGGAAGAAAGAACTTCAACAAGGTTAAGGAGTACAAACTTATATACTTCCACAAAATGTCAAGAAAAGTTTTAGTAGTTCCTGAACCTAAAGATGAATTCTAAAAATAATTGAAATAAGCATAGACATAACTATTTGAATACAAGAAACATTAAGAGTTACCATAAATTAGAGAAGCCTCAAGATGAACCAATGTCTCATTCTATGCATTTTCCCACAAGTTTTTTGAGGTAACCTTCCCTAATTGTTTCCTAGTGATTCTAGGATTAAGAAGATACAAAATGAACGATGGAAAAACTTGAAGGGTTGAAAAATAAAGAGATCCCACAAATGAAAACAAGTGACTGAGAGAAGGGAAGGAGCTAGTCTAATATGGCCAGACTCCTTCACCTAAACATTATCAAACCAATCAAAGGATGTTCCTAAACCAAAAGGACAAATTCTAGGTTTATGAAAGGGAATGGAGAGTGAAGAATCTTCAAATGGAGACATAAATTGTAGAAGTTGGTGTTTTTTCCCCAAAATCTACAAAATTCCCCTTAGAGAAAATCTTTGCAGATATAATTGAGCCCTAAGTTTGCGTAGACAATGTTAATGGGAGGTCCAAGAGAATTAATAGGCATACCGAGGTTGTTATCCCCACCAAAAGTAGGATGTGCAACTGCCCAATTCTAACACCTACACACTCCATTACCCTATTGATGAAACACATAGTATAATGGGACCCTTCAATAACCAAAACTAAAATTAATGAATGCATACTTAAGGGATACAAAGGATCCTTCAATTTTCCAAACTAATGCAAATGGAATGATGAACTGTCTTCTCACTCGCGAGAATAAATGTGATTTGAAACCATCAATTTGAACTGAGAGATATGGCATATAACATGTAGTTCTACCCCAAATTTTCAATAGTATTCCAATCTCAAAGTTTGGAGATTCGTTAGCCCACTTGTCTGCCACATAGTTGAGGTGTCTTTTGACATAGAAATAGGAGGAATACATAAGGAAGTTGGAATCCTTTTTAATCCAAATGATAATCTTTGTTAATTTCTTTCTCTTCAACATCACAAAGTATTCATGGCTTTTATGATGGTTATGGAATCTCCAACAATTTTAAAAACAAGTTGAAAATTCCCTCCTTTGTAATCAATATCCCTTACATGGTGAGTAAGCCTCTTCCTAGTTATAATAACTTGTCCTAATCCCTATGCAAATTTCGATACTATTTTTCTCCAAATATCAAGAATTATTAATCCCCTCATTCTTGTCACCTTTACATGCTTAAAGAAAATTTAAAATATATATTGCTAATATTATAAAAGTAGTGTTACATATTTTATTCATTTATGGTAATGAAAATTGTAAAATTTACAGGTCTTTAAAAAATATATAAAATCTATATAAATTAATATTTTTTAAATATGTGTTACAATTTTTTATTAGTTTTTGGTAATGAAAATTGTAATATTTATAGCCTTCTAAAATATGGAAAATTAAGTACAAGATGTTAGGGACGCATGGGAAGATAGTAGATAGTTGGAAATGGGAGTATGTGCAAGTACATGTGAAAGAGAGGAGGGGGTAGAAGGATACAAGTCATCTTAGTTTCATCCCAACACATCATGACTCTCCATCACATGATTTCCAAGGTATTATTATTGCAAGAAGTCAAGGCTAACATATTCAATTAGGAAATTGTGGGAGCAATAAGGTTCACAATTTGCTTGATTATGTATCAAAAATGTAGAATAGAGCTTAGAAGTTTTACTGGCAATGTGGTAAACATTGACTATTCAAATGGATGCTAGTAGTTACAACCAACTATGAAAGTATGCCACAGACAAGATGGGTATATGTAAATATGCCAATAGACAATCTAAGTATATATAACAAATTATAATGTGTAAATAACATGCAATTATATATACTGGAATATATTGGTTGTGTGTGTGTGTGTGTGAGAGAGAGAGAGAGAGAGAGAGAGATAATATTTTAATATGATATGGGTTAGCGAATTTTGTGGTCTAAGGTTTTTAGTTGCTACTGATTGAAAATTGGAAATTTTGGAAGATAAGGGATCAATAAGTAGTGGGTTAATCCTCTTAAATATCGAAGGATTTTGTATTTATTTACACTAGTGCTTAAGGGTTACACTATCTTCGATATAAAGTTTTGATATATAAGGATTAGGGTTTATGTTATGGGTTATATTGTTTAGTGGATGGAGGTTAGGGATTATATGCATTAATATTGCTTATGGGATTGGTGTAAGATATTAGGGATTAAATGGTGATATAATATTAGTGGTTAGGGGTTATAGGGATCTAGGGTATATAGCGGTTAGAAGTGAAAGGTGTTCGATGTAAGGATTAATGGCTATGGAGTTTATAGGATGATATTTACAAGCTAGATGCTTTATACTTATTGAGAGTTAAAAGAATATGTGTGTTATTTGATATATATAATTAAAAATGTGTTATCACTCTAGCAATAAAGGGGTAAATGAGATAGTTGAACCCACCTAAGATTTTCTAAGTGAATATTCACTTACAAGTCAAAATATAAAGTCCAATAATTTAACTACATTTTTCTTGGTTGCATGAAGTATGGACCATTACAAAATAGAAGGTTTGTATCATCCCTTAATTCAAAGAGAAAAGTGTAATAATATATAGCTTGAGGAGATGGGTAAAGACCATTGAAATGACCAATGAGGGCTCAATTTACAAAAATGGCACGACATAGTCTTCTAAGAATGGAAACTTTCCGTGCATAAATACTAGATTAGTTATATAAACTTCTCGAAGAGCTCTCAACATTAGTGACATGTTTCATATGATGTGGTTGACCTTCAAATGTATAGTTACTTCTTATCTAAGATACAAATAACATACTTTTCTTTTGCACTTCCTCTCACCTTGTATCTAATGAGGGGAGAATTGATAGTCGGCTACCAATTTCAAAGTCATATCAAGTGAGCTTGAGCCATTGCCAAAACAAGAGATAGTAGTTATATCCTAGGGATAGATTCAACGAGAATCAGAGTTTGAGATGTAGCCAGAGACAAACTCATGTTGCATTAACAAAATTTGGTGAGTGGTCGTCCCAAAACATCTAGCTAGTTTGTGGTCCTCCTTAAACCACCACTTAGTAGAAGACTTACTACTCCTACTATACACAAATTTATGGTCATCTACAAACCACTATTTCAATAGTTTGTGGTTATCTTTAAACCATTATTAGAAATCACTTCCACTTTGTAGAAGACATCAACTTCTAGCCAAATTAAGAATTGTTCTAGGAATTGCTTCAAACCAAGTTCTAGACTTGGTGATTAGCATTAAACCACCATTGATAGAAGACTTTGACTTCTACTATGTTTCTAGTTTGTGGCCTTCCTTAAACCACTAGATTTAGAGATCATATCTAGGCGTTGTTTGTTATTTACCTTCATATTTTAGTTCTCTTCTTGGACTCATGTACGCCTTTCAGATTAAGGCGAGTCCATGGTGGGGTGAATGTTGGAAACATGATCCTTAGGGGACAATGTAAATTGCAATATTCACTTGTGTTGAAATTGAAAAGCCACAAGAGAACATGAAGAGTTATGAAAAATCCAAGAGACCTCTTGGAATATGAAACCAAGTGTCATAATCTTATGTATTTATGTGTATCTTATGGATAGTGTTTGAATCTCACGTTTATCTAAAGTTTCAGAAGGGCCATTTGCAAACATGAAAATGGAACCATCTATGAAGTATCCAATCAATGTAAAAAGACAAAAAGTGTATCCCTTCTCAAATGTGATGATAAAGGGAGGGAGATGGTTACATGGAAATTTTGATGTATTTATTGCTATTATAGTGAAGATATACTAAATTGATTTCAATTTTACCATTATTTTTAAAATTTGATATACATCATCATATTTCTTAAATTGGAGAAAGAAAAAGTTTAAATTAATTTTGAAAAATTTAATATAAACAATTTAACCTTGAAAGTTCATTGGGTCTGGCTCAAAGGATTGAAATAATAAATTATTTTGATCTCTATCCAAATTCAAATCTTATGATATGATTACTCTCAAGAATTAAAAACGTTAAACTGAAAAGAGTTATTGGAATTGAAAATATCAATATTTGAGATATGTAATTAAATTCAATTGCAAATTTCACCAAGAATTATAAAATAAGAGGTTGATAATAATTTGTTAAAAAAACTAAAAATTCCAATATTCATTAAATATAATATGTGAAAAAAATTATTTTATTTTATTTTTTCATATTTTTAAAAATCTTTTTGATATCTCTTTTTAAATTTATTTGTCCTTTCTTTCTATATTTTTAATACAATAATGTTAGATCCAATTACAACAAAGTTCCTTTATGTTATTAGGGAAACTAAATTTAGGTGAGAAGAATATCATTCCTGACACTCACTTGATAAACTAGCATATATTAGATAAATTTACATTTATATTACATTTTTTAATTTTTTGTTGTTGTTTTTTTATTCAAAATACAATTAAAATGTTTAAAAATTATTGGAATTGTAAAATTAATGATTGAAATTGCACAATACAGTTTCATTAAAACTATATAACAAAACTCCAATAATAATTTTTTGAAAAAAATTCAAATCATATAATACAGTGTATTCTTTTTAATAAATTTGTAAAAAATTCCATATTTTAAGAAAATACATTTAACAAATATTATATTTAAAAATTTTGATAAATAACTTTTCCGTTCAGCTTTTACACCTTTCAAACAAACTTGAAACCTTAAAACTAGATAAACAAATTTTCATTTAACGGTTTACACCATTCAAACAAACTTTAAATTTCTGATTTTAAACCAATCATTATATTTTTATAGATATAAACATTTAAAAACTAATAGTATCAAATAATATTAAAATTTCATTTATAAAATATTTTTTAAATACATTTTACATTCATAATTACCAACAAAAAATAAATAAATAAGTGAAACTCCCATTTAAACAAATATTTATATTAGTGTAACAGCTAATATAAATTTTCAGTACGAAAAAAAGCGCTATTTATATTAATATCAGTGAGAGATTTACAAAAATCACAGATAGTCTAGCAATCACATGCCGATCAAAATAGTAAACAATTACAATATGTTCATGTATTACATCATGAGACATCTCCCCCTATAAACATTATAAGGAAGGATCAAATGCAAAACTAGATATGGAATCTGCGTATGATAGTATCATTATAGATAGAATATCAGCCCGATACTAAGAGAAAAAAAATAGATCCTGTTGTAAAGACATAGTATAAACACCATCTGCAAAGGAGAAACCTCGCATTGCAGAGGACACTATGAGAAGCCCAGTGGCAAAGCAAAAGAAAAGTCATCAACAAGGAAAAATAGGAGAAAGGATTTAGATTTATGTTCTTGGGAGGAGAAATTCCTCCATGTTATATGTGATATTTTCCAACAGTATACCCATATACCATTTACCTGGCTCTTGAGATAGCCCTTTCTTTGATAGATTGTCAGCTTGTTCATTTTGGGATCTTTCCACATGTTGGATAGAGTAACCATTTTGTACTTGCCAGAAAAACTCAATTCTTTTCATCCATCCTATTAGTTGGGGATTGTTTATGGAAATCTTCCCTAAGACATGATCAATTATAATTTTGGAGTCTCCATAAATATGCAGATCAGGTATGTTTAGGAATTTACTGGAGGCCCGAGAGTGCCATTGCCTCTGCCTTGTTATTGGTACCTTTCCCTCCATTGCACTAAACGTTGAAATTTAGATGTTCATTCATGGAAATGAAAACACCACAAGCACATATTCCATTTTGTGCTGCATCGTCAAAAAAACCCCTTGGGTATTCCAGCAAAAAGTTGTTATGCCCACTGGTTTTATGATTAAGCTATTTGAGCTGTGGCATGCAACTGTTGTAATAAGAGATGACCTTGTGAGTTATTTGCTAAAACTATTCCTGTTTGTTTTGGAACAAAAAGTTGTTCCTCCACTTCCAGATTTTCCATATAACTATTTGTGGGATGGACCTCCAGGAAACCTTCTGCACACTCCACCATTCTAGTGAGTCTTTTAATGAAGGATGCATTATAAAACTAAAACCAAGTAAAATTGATAGTTTTCTCCATACCTGAGAGGTGAGGTTGCAATGTAGGAATATATGCTCATTATTTTCCGCTCCATCTTTGCAGATTAAACAGATACCCAACCCTTGCCACTGTCTCTTTTGCAGATTGTCCCATGTGAGATTTTTATTATGAAAAACTAACCAAGAGAAAATAATGATTTTGCTTGGAACTCTTGTTTTCCATAAAGTAGTTGGAAATTGTCATCTTGTTAGGGGAGGTTGTATCTTGGATATGGTTAAATAGGTTTCAGCAACACTTATATTATCTGTCCCCCTTTTCCCCTTCCATGTGAGATAGTCATGTGGTTCTGTACGACAGATACCAATATTTCTTATGATTGTCAATATCTTGTTCCATTGAAGAGCCAACTGTCCTTGTAGACCCAAATCTTGAGCTTCTTTCCATATAGGAGAAGGTCCCTGCCAGCCCGCAATGACCTGTCCCCAAACAAAGATGCCCGCTCGATGAAAGACATTTATAATTTGTTGAGGAATAGAGCAATCCTTCCCTGCTCCAGAAATAGGGTCTAAATCAATGAACATTCTGTTCCCATTCTGAAAACTCCATGAGAGATTTTGTAAGAAGAAGGATTGTATTTTATGGAAACTTTGCCAGATAGCATAACCATGTATGGATCCTATTGTGCCTTTTCTGTACCAGAATGAAAAGTCTTTATTGCCTAAATACTTTCTTTTTATGGACCTACTCCAGGTGCCCTCCCCGTATAAACCCCTCCATAAGGATTTTCATAATAAGGCTATTCAAAATTTTCGAAGATTCATAATCCCCCAACCTCTCGGATCTTTTGGAAGAGTAATGTTAGAGTGTTTGGTTAAATGAAATTTCTTCTTTTCATGGAATCCTCCCCAAATAAATTTTTTTGTAAGTCGATTTAGCATTTTAATAGTGTTAGCTGGAATATAAAAAATGTTGGGTTGTGTTATATTCTTTCCACAACTAGCCCACGTAGTTAACCGGGGGATGAGAAGGGGGGCGGAGCCCCCCTTCGTTGCGCCGATTGTGTAGCGCGGGGGGGTGTCACAGGGGGTTTAAGGCATACCCATAACCCCACTTTATGGGGTCCAGGGCAGCGCCTCGCAAAATTTCGGTTTTGGACCATATGTTAGGTTGGGCGGACCCATCTATGGTTTTGTGCATGATTTTCATACATGTTTTTAGACGCGATGGGTTTCAGTCCATGGTATTGGATGCTTCAGCATGTATAAATATGTATTATAAAATTGAAAGGAACATAATAAAAAATCAAGTTGGTGGTCCCGGTTTTGGGATCTAGGGGAAAATCTCTGTGTATATGTGTTTTATTTGTTATGCTCTCGCATTGTTTATTTTCTGCGTTTTAGAATTCGTATGCAGGTAATTTCTGTATGGGGTTAAAACCTACATTTGGTATTAGAGCTGTTTTGGCTTCAAGGGGACACCTTTGTTGCTGAGGGGTTTTGCTCGGGCCTGTGGTAGACCCTATTCAGTGGGAGATCTGTGAGATCGATTTTGGTGGTGAAAGAAGATGGTAAGCAGTGGAAAGATAGAGATCGAGAAATTTAATTGTCAGAGTTTTGAGTTGTGGAAACTCAAGATGGAGGATCTGTTGGTGGATAAAGATCAGTGGATCGCGGTAGATCCAGGTACTAAACCAATGAGAGTGTCTGATGAAGAATGGAAGAAGTTGGATCGAAAGGCAAAGAGCACAATACTATTGTGTGTCTCAGATTTAGTATTGCTGAATGTATTAGGGAAAGCTATGGTGAAGGCTTTGTGGGACAAGTTAGGGACTTTGTACCATTCTAAGTCTCTGGTGAATAAACTATTCTTGCGGAAAAAGCTGTATAACCTGAGGATGAAAGATGGAGACTTGATGATAGAGCATCCAAATGCATTTAATACTGTGGTAAGTCAGTTAGCATCTGTTGATATTAAAATTTCAGATGAAGATAAGTGCATCAATTTGTTGTGTTCTCTACTAGATTCGCGGGATAGTCTAGTTATTGCAATAGATAGCAATGCAACTGCCTTGCATTTTGATGAAATAGTCTCATCCTTGCTGACGAAGGAGATGAGATGGAAAAATATGGAGAACCAAAATGGTGATGCCTTATTTGTACGAGGACGGTCCCAGAACAGAAATAAAAATAAGTCATCGAGTGGGAGATATAAATCTAGAGGGAGATCTAAATCTCCAGGAAAAACTGTAAAGGTGGTGTGCTGGAAATGCTGAAAGGAAGGGCACTTCAAAAGGGACTGTAAATCTAAAGCTCGTGATAAAGGAAAGGGATCTGATGATGCTCCTTCTGTAGAGGCGAAAACCACCTCAAATGAAGGTGGGGATGTCTACTTGGCTTCTTCAAGTACACATGTAGATCATGAGGCATGGTTGATTGACTCAGGTGCATCCTTTCACTTCACTCCCCATAGAGAGTGGTTCTGCGAGTATGATAAATACGATGGTGGTGATGCCTTCTTAGGGGATGATAGGAAGGCTAGAACCATTGGTCGCAGAAAAGTAAAGTTGAAGTTGCAAGGTGGAAGGGTTAGAAGACTTCTGGGTGTTCTGCATATTCCTGCATTGGCTAGAAATCTGATTTATGTAAGCAAGCTGGATGATGCAGGTGTAAAAACAGTGTTCGAGAAGGATACCTGCAAAATGGTTTGGGGAGCACTGGTATTGATGTGGGGAGTTCGAATTGGAACTCTGTACCAGCTGCAAGGTAGTACTGTTATTGATGGGTGCAACAATTCTGTGGTTCCTGAAAGTGGAGAAGAAAATCTAGTGGTCTCTAGAGAGAAGACCATGTTATGGCATCAAAGGCTTGGACATATTGGAGAGAAGGGCCTTCAAAAACTTCATGGTGAAGGTATGGTAGAAGGTATGAGTAATAGCTCTCTGGATTTTGATTTCTATGAAAATTGTATATATGGGAAGAAGAATCGGGTGAGTTTCCCCTCTGGTAGTAAGAGGGCGAAACATATATTGGAACTTGTGCATAGTGATGTGTTTGGACCTGTGAAGGTTCCATCACTGGGTAAGTCTATATTATGTATCATTTATAGATGACTTCTCAAGGAATACGTGGATATATTTCCTTAAGAAGAAATCTGAAGCCTTTGACAGGTTTAAAAAATTTAAGGCTCTCGTGGAAAATCAGACAGAGAAGAAGATAAAGGTAATGAGGATAGATAATGGTGGAGAGTTTTGCAACAAGGAATTTGAAGAATTCTGTAAGAAGTGTGGTATAGCATGACAGAAGACTAATCCATATACACCTCAACAAAATGGAGTTGCAGAAAGAATGAACAAGACGTTGATGGAAAGGGCAAGAAGCATGCTCAGTGGTGCCGGGTTAGGATAGGAATTATGGGCAGAGGCGATGGATACTACATGTTACCTGGTCAACAAGTCACCTTCATCAGCGTTGGAGGATAAGACTCCACAAGAGGTATGGATTGGTAAGAAACCCTCTCTTTCACATTTAAGGGTATTTGGATATGATACATATGTACATGTTCCAAAGGAGAAACGGACCAAGTTGGATAGTAAATCTGAAAAGTGCATCTTTATTGGGTATAAGGATGGTTTAAAGGGTTATAAGCTTCGGAACCCAGTAATGAGGAAGGTTGTGTACATCCGAGATGTGGTGTTCAGAGAGGTGAAAGATGTTATTAAACATGAAGTCCAACCAAAGGAACCTGAGAAGATAGAGTTTGAGCTTAAGGAGGAAGAATCAGAATCTACAGTAGAGGAGGAATCAGAAGATGAAGAGCCACAAACTCTGGGTGTGATAAGATCAGTTTGAGAAAGAAGGCAGCCAGAAAGGTATAGTCCATCTGCTTTCTGTTCAAATTTTAATTTATCTATTACTGATGATGATCCCAAAACTGTGAAGGAAGCAGTAGATTCAGAGGATGGAAAACTCTGGAAAGAGGCCATGGTTGATGAAATGACATCTTTGCACAAAAATGAGGCTTGGGATTTGGTGGAGTTGCTGGATAGAAGGAAACCCATTGGCAACAAATGGGTGTTCAATAAGAAGACAAATGCAGAAGGAAAGGTGAAGAAATACAAAGCTCGGTTGGTAGCAAAAGTTTATTCCCAGGTGTTGGGAATTGATTTTGGTGATATTTTTTCTCCTGTTGCCAAGGTAATTTCTATTAGATTACTTTTATCTGTTGCTACTGCTTTTGATTTTGAGGTAGAACAGATAGATTTGAAGACAACATTTTTTCACAGGGATCTATAAGAGGAGATCTACATGAAGCAACCTGAAGGCTTTGCGGTGAAGGGTAAGAAAGAACTGGTATGCAAGTTAAATAAGTCTATGTATGGGTTAAAACAGTCACCAAGGATGTGGTATCAGAAATTTGATACATTTATATGGGGACTTGGCTTCACTAGAAGTAAAGCAGATCACTATGTGTATTTTAAATTAATTGGTGACCGTGTTATTTATCTGGTCTTGTATGTGGATGATATATTGCTGGCTGGAAATGACAAAGAAATTATCCAGGATTTGAAGGCCTAGTTGTCCTCCAAATTTGACATGAAAGATCTTGGTGCTGCAAACTATATTTTGGGCATGGAAATTAAAAGAGATCGGGCAAAGAGGAAGCTTTGGTTAAACCAGAGGAAGTATGTCAAGACAATAACAATGTAAAATTTGAAACGGGAACTGATACTGTTACCCGTTTCATCGAGATAGCAAAAAAGTGACCTGATTTTGAAAAGGGGTGATGCAGAACACACATGTTTTTTTTAGAGCATAGTTTTTGGCACTTTAATTTTTTTTATGTACATTACGTTTTAGAATGGTAGTGATTTTCATGCTGATTTAAAAAAGAGGGTATTCTGCATCAGACCCTTTTTTTAAAAGACCTATTTTTTGACTTTAAATTTTCTAATGTATAAAATGTAAATAATTATTTTGTAAATTTAATAATTTTTGAAGTAGTCATTTTCTTCATATTTTCTTGTTTTTTTATTTTAATTTTAATTTTTTAGTAGTGAGGTTTTTATTGTTTTGCATTTTTAAATTAGAAGGTCGATATTTTAAATTTTCGATATTCTACATATTTATACATTCTTAATTAATTTTTCGATCTACATGAAATAATTGTTTTTAAAAAACAATATTTTTTAACAATGGACATAAAAATAACAATTTTTAACATATATATAACTAAGAAACTACACGTTTTGATAATTTTTTGCTAGAATTGACATGTCAAAATCACAATTTTTATACGAAAATTTTAACTAAAAATGGTTAAATAATTTTTTTTTTTTATGAATTTCATGTCAAAAAAATAATAATAATCATTTTTTTTCAAAAAATAATGCTTAACTTAAAAATTAATGCGAAAATCACATATTACAAATATTGAACATATAACAACCTTAATTGAGCGTTTATTCTTCTCGTAAAATATTAAAGTCAAAACATTGCAAAGCTTGATTTCCAAGCATAACTTAAATTTAATCAACAATGTCACGTAATCCAAACTCTTCGTCCTCTAGAGTTTCATCATTGTCTTCTTCCACAATATTTTCTACTTCCTTTTGCTCATTTTCCTCTTCTAATGGATCTTTGATGTTTGCGAATCTCCCAATGTATGTCTTTCCAAACATTCCATGTAATGGTGGTTGGGGTTCCTTTGCCTTTTTTGCCAGATGTGATTCACTAAAGTCCCCATTTTTCAACCCAATTTCTTGCATTGCATCTGGAAGAAATGGAAGAGCATTAATTCTTTGCTGAATGAAATTTCACTGTATTGGATCATTTTCAATTGCAATGCAATTTCTTCCTTTTTGAAGGCAACATGCTAGTGTTGTACCTAATTATCAAGCAGAAAAGAAATAATGAAGTAAATTAGTACAATGACATATAAATTAATAAATAACATATTGAAATTCAATTCCATATAATAAAACTTACCTAAGCCAGAAAATAAATCCAAAATCCAATCTTCTTCATTTGACTGCCGCAAATACATCGCTAAATTGAGCTTCTAAATAACATTGGGTTACATTGTTTAAGGGCTCAAACGGCTCGATCGAGTGTTTAAAAAAGGCTCAATTGAGAAATCATTTTTTCCACCCAAAAGTGTCATCTCTTGGAGTGAAATCATATAATATGTAGCTAAAGGCTAGACAAAATATGTTTGAGATAAAGACATAAACGGTCATAATACCTACACATATCCCTTATACAGGGATTTAGAGCACCAGTCATTCAAACAATACAATTTAATATGTAATTCCATTTGAAATTATCTTTTGGGATGTTTTTATAAAAAAATTTGAAAGGTTGTTAATATCCTCTCCTCTTATTGTTGCATTTATCCATACTTTAATGATTAATAACTTCATAAATGAAACTAGAAATTGGTGAAGATAAATTGTGAAAACCAAGACGTACCCATTATGATAGGCTCGGTAGTTTTTGCATTTTGTTTAAAATGTACTTGTGTATATCTTTATAATAATTCAAGTTAAAACATCTCCAAAAAATTATAAACTCTCCTTATAGATAATGGCTAACATTGTGGACGCAATCACTTTATGATTTTCTTGAAACAATACAGACCAATGCTCCAAATTCCAATGTTCTTGTTAAACAATGATATTAATGCTCTAAATTCAATTCAATGTCCTTTACTTCATCTTTTCGTAGTTTAAATGTTGTTGTTTTTTTCCGCTTGGTCCAGTAATATGTATTTTTTTGAAGTGTTTTTAAGAGGTTTTTGGAACCTCTACTATATTATTTTTTAAGTGGAAATTACAAGCTTCCCATGTGTAATTTGCACGACAAAAAACCCTATAAATCAAATATTGAAAGGTAATATTTGCAAAAGACATTTGATTGAAATTAGAAAACCCTGTTGATCGGATATTCAAAATCAATGGAGACAACCATGGGGTAGTTAATATTTTCAAAATACATTTGATTGAAATTAGAACACCCTATTGATCGACAAATGAAAATCCATGGAGATAACTATTGCATATTTGAGACAACGTTAAAAGTCTAGAGATTGAGTTAGGGGGGCGAGGGCTTTGATTTTAGTATTTGTGGTTGAGCTCTTTATGGGAATTTTGTTTAAATCAAATCCAACGTTTTCTATATCGCAGAAATTTCTTTAGGATGAACGTTATTTATGTGAAACGTATAATGAAATTACTTTAGGAAGAACATTTACAGAGTGAGATAATGTGAAACGTATAATGAAATTACTTTAGAAGTTAAAAGTCATGTAAGAGTTTCACAGCCATCTATTTTACATGATATGTATTATTTTAACAAATTGCTACTCCTATTTACGAATAACCTTGCAAGATTATATAAAATTGTTTGCATTAAGTATTTTCAAGTAAAGCAGAAACAGATGGCCATATCTTCGTATCAAGGGTTTAATTAAATATTTTTTCAAGAGAGTAATTCCAGGCTTGCCTTAAATTTTAATGGAGGCGAGGGCTTTGATTTTAGTAATAACATGATTCTGAATTGCATCCAGTATTTATTAAAACATCCAGGGCATCGGAGGCTCTACATATATTCATATAAACCACTGATCACAGAGAATCATGTTGAATATACTCAAATAATAGAATCCATCGTTTATGATTGAAAGCAATGTTAATGTGTTGAGGTTTCAAATGTTTTACATAATATTCATGAACATATGCTTTACAAGCTATAGACTATCCATAGAAGTAACTCAATCCAATATATAGAATATACGCCTACAGACAAGAATACATATAAATAATAACAATCTCAACATATAACATTATTGGCATTTAAAATGGTGATAATAGTGATTCTCAGAATCGCCCAGCAGTGGGGCGGTTCTCAGAATCGCCCTGCCACCACCAGGTGGTGGTGGGGCGGTGGCAAGGCAATTCTGAGAATCGCCCCACCGCTCGGCGATTCTGAGAATCACTATATTTTAGTTTCTCCGACATATTGCTATTAGCATATGACCTCAATTCTATTTTATTCCTCTCAGCTTAAGTCACAGGTCTCCCTCCATTCCTCCGAATGATCACATTTGCTTTTCGTGCCTAGTGAGTCTCTGACTTGACAAGGTCAGTGCACGCATGCAGTTGTTTTTTTTTTAACATTCGTCCTTCACCAGTTTCTTCACGGTGATAGCTGCTTCAGTTCAAAAATTCCTGGTTGCTTACACTCTGTTTTCAGATACACGATAATCAACCTATGGTTATACTTCTTATTGGGCAACTTTAAATTCTTCTTATTGGCTAACCTTAAATTCATCCCTTTTTACGCGGTAGAAGTTGGGCATTTTATTAGTTATCAGGTAAACAAATACAAATTCATCCCTTTTTTACACAGTAGATGTGGTGGGGCGATTCTGAGAATCACCCCACCACCGCCCCACAACCACCCTAGTGGCGGGGCGATTCTCACATGTCTCCCTCCATTCCTCCGAATGATCACATTTGTTTTTCGTGCCCAGTGAGTCTATGACTTGACAAGGTCAGTGCACGCATGCAGTTGTTTTTTTTTTAACATTCATCCTTCACCAGTTTCTTCAGGGTGATAGCTGCTTTAGTTCAAAAATTCCTGGTTGCTTACACTCTGTTTTCAAATACAGGATAATCAACCTATGGTTATACTTCTTATCGGGCAAATTTAAATTCTTCTTATTGGCTAACCTTAAATTCATCCCTTTTTACGCGGTAGAAGTTGGGCATTTTATTAGTTATCAGGTAAACAAATACAAATTCATCCCTTTTTTACACAGTAGATGTGGTGGGGTGATTCTCAGAATCGCCCGGCCACCACCCTGGTGGCAGGGCGATGGCGGGGCGATTCTCAGGAATGATCATATTTTCTTTTCGTGCGCAGTAAGTCTCTGACTTGACAAGGTCAGTGCACGCATGCAGTTGTTTTTTTCGAACATTCGTCCTTCACCAGTTTCTTCACGGTTATAGCTGCTTCAGTTCAAAAATTCCTCGTTGCTTACACTATGTTTTCAGATACACCGTAATCAACCTATGGTTATACTTCTTATCGGGCAACCTTAAATTCTTCTTATTGCCTAACCTTAAATTCATCCCTTTTTACGTGGTAGAAGTCCGGCATTTATTAGTTATCAGGTAAACAAATACAGTTCATTTTAGAATTCATCCCTTTTTTAAACAATAGATGTTGGGCATTTTATTAGTTACTGGGTAAATGAATACAGTTCATTTTAAAATTCATCGCTTTTTCAGAGAGTCTGCAGCCGCAGTTGGCAGAACCGCAATATGAGTAATAAGTCACGCCCAAGAAGTGGGAAGTATTTTTCTGCCGCGCCGAGCCGAGCCATACTCTCAAGTGTTTTAGCTGATTGGAAAAGCTCTCAATATGGAATCGACAAACAGAAAATGGATATATATTTGGAGACACAGATTATGTGAGGAAGAAAAACACAAAGATGGTCTAAAACTATTGTTAGAATTAGATATCAAAGAAACCTGTTAATCTATTGCGAATGAGTGATGCATAAGCAGTGTTATGTGGGGGCAATTGGTGTGTGACCAATGTTCTGTGTGAACCGGCAATCATTGGTAGTTGTTTTCTAGAGACACAGATTAGTGTATAACTGAAAATTTTGGTTGAGACTATTTCCATTTTTGGAAAGACAAATTGTAAAATGCCCTTTAAAGGAAGGATTTGTAGGGATTGCAGAAATTTCCAGAATCAAATTCTTGATGTAAATTTTCAAAAATTCACCTTATATTAAAGGTTTCTAATTTTTAATACAATTTAATATGTAATTCCATTTGATATTATCTTTTGGGATGTTTTTATAAAAAAAATTGAAACGTTGTTAATATCCTCTCCTCTTATTGTTGCATTTATCCATACTTTAGTGATTAATAACTTCATAAATGAAACTAGAAATTGGTGAAGATAAATTGTGAAAACCAAGACGTACCCATTATGATAGGCTCAGTAGTTTTTGCATTTTGTTTAAAATGTACTTGTGTATATCTTTATAATAATTCAAGTTAAAACATCTCCAAAAAAATATAAACTCTCCTTATAGATAATGGCTAACATTGTGGACGCAATCACTTTATGATTTTCTTGAAACAATACAGACCAATGTTCAAAATTCCAATGTTCTTGTTAAACAATGATATTAATGCTCTAAATTCAATTCAATGTCCTTTACTTCATCTTTTTGTAGTTTAAATGTTGTTGGTTTTTTTCTGCTTGGTCCAGTAATATGTATTTTTTTGAAGTGTTTTTAAGAGGTTTTTGGAACCTCTACTATATTATTTTTTTAGTGGAAATTACAAGCTTCCCATGTGTAATGTGCACGACAAAAAACCCTATAAATCAAATATTGAAAGGTAATATTTGCAAAAGACATTTGATTGAAATTAGAAAACCCTGTTGATCGGCTATTCAAAATCAGTGGAGACAACCATGGGGTAGTTAATATTTTCAAAATACATTTGATTGAAATTAGAAAACCCTATTGATCGACAAATGAAAATCCGTGGAGATAACCATTGCATATTTGAGACAACGTTAAAAGTCTAGAGATTGAGTTAGGGGGGCGAGGGCTTTGATTTTAGTATTTGTGGTTGAGCTCTTTCTGGGAATTTTGTTTTGTTTTTAAATCAAATCCAACGTTTTCTATATCGCAGAAATTTCTTTAGGAAGAACGTTCTTTATGTGAAACGTATAATGAAATTACTTTAGGAAGAACGTTTACAGAGTGAGATAATGTGAAACGTATAATGAAATTACTTTAGAAAGAAGTTAAAAGTCATGTAAGAGTTTCACAACCCTCTATTTTACATGATATGTATTATTTTAACAAATTTCTACTCCTATTTACGAATAACCTTGCAAGATTATATAAAATTGTTTGCATTAAGTATTTTCAAGTAAAGCAGAAATAGATGGCCATATCTTCGTATCAAGGGTTTAATTAAATATTTTTTCAAGAGAGTAATTCCAGGCCTGCCTTAAATTTTAAGGGAGGTGAGGGCTTTGATTTTAGTAATAACATGATTCTGAATTGCATCCAGTATTTCTTAAAAAATCCAGGGCATCGGAGGCTCTACATATATTCATATAAACCACTGATCACCGATAATCATGTTGAATATACTCAAATAATAGAATCCATCGTTTATGATTGAAAGCAATGTTAATGCACTGAGGTTTCAAATGCTTTACAGTAATATTCATGAACATACGCTTTACAATCCAATTGACATATCTATAGACTATCCATAGAAGTAACTCAATCCAAGATATAGAATATACGCCTACAGACAAGAATACATATAAATAATAATAACAGTCTCAACATATAACATTATTGGCATTTAAAATGGTGATAATAGTGATTCTCAGAATCGCCGGGCGGTGGGGCGATTCTCAAAATCGCCCTGCCACTGCCCCACCACCATTAGATGGTGGCGGGGCGGTGGCAGGGCGATTCTGAGAATCGCCCCACCGCCCAGCGATTCTGAGAATCACTACATTTTAGTTTCTTCGACATATTGCTATTAGCATATGACCTCAATTCTATTTTATTCCTCTCAGCTTAAGTCACATGTCTCCCTCCATTCCTCCGAATGATCACATTTGCTTTTCGTGCCCAGCGAGTCTCTGACTTGACAAGGTCAGTGCACGCATGCAGTTGTTTTTTTTGAACATTCGTCCTTCACCAGTTTCTTCACGGTGATAGCTGCTTCAGTTCAAAAATTCCTGGTTGCTTACACTCTGTTTTCAGATACACGGTAATCAACCTATGGTTATACTTCTTATCGGGCAACCTTAAATTCTTCTTATTGGCTAACCTTAAATTCATCCCTTTTTACACGGTAGAAGTTGGGCATTTTATTAGTTATCAGGTAAACAAATACAGTTCATTTTAAAATTCATCCCTTTTTTACACAGTAGATGTGGTGGGGCGATTCTGAGAATCGCCCCGCCACCATAGTTGTTTTTTTTTAACATTCGTCCTTCACCAGTTTCTTCACGGTGATAGCTGCTCCATTTCAAAAATTCCTGGTTGCTTACACTCTGTTTTCAGCTACACAGTAATCAACCTATGGTTATACTTCTTATCGGGCAACCTTAAATTCTTCTTATTGGCTAAACTTAAATTCATCCCTTTTTACATGGTAGAAGTTGGGCATTTTATTAGTTATCAGGTAAACAAATACAGTTCATTTTAAAATTCATCCCTTTTTTACACAGTAGATGTGGTGGGGCGATTCTGAGAATCGCCCCACCACGAATGATCGCATTTGCTTTTCGTGCGCAGTAAGTCTCTGACTTGACAAGGTCAGTGCACGCATGCAGTTGTTTTTTTCGAACATTCGTCCTTCACCAGTTTCTTCACGGTGATAGTTGCTTCAGTTCAAAAATTCCTCGTTGCTTACACTCTGTTTTCAGATACACCATAATCAACCTATGGTTATACTTCTTATTGGGCAACCTTAAATTCTTCTTATTGCCTAACCTTAAATTCATCCCTTTTTACGTGGTAGAAGTCCGGCATTTTATTAGTTATCAGGTAAACAAATACAGTTCATTTTAGAATTCATTCCTTTTTTACACAGTAGATGTTGGGCATTTTATTAGTTACTGGGTAAATGAATACAATTCATTTTAAAATTCATCGCTTTTTCAGAGAGTCTACAGCCACAGCTGGCAGAACCGCAATATGAGTAATAAGTCACGCCCAAGAAGTGGGAAGTATTTTTCCGCCGCACCGGGCCGAGCCATACTCTCGAGTGTTTTAGCCGATTGGAAAAGCTCTCAATATGGAATCGACAAACAGAAAATGGATATATATCTGGAGACACAGATTATGTGAGGAAGCAAAACACAAAGATGGTCTAAAAATATTGTTAGAATTAGATATCAAAGAAACCTGTTAATCTATTGCGAATGAGTGATGCATAAGCAGTGTTATGTGGGGGCAATTGGTGTGTGACCAATGTTCTATGTGAACTGGCGATCATTGGTAGTTGTTTTCTAGAGACACAGATTAGCGTATAACTGAAAATTTTGGTTGAGACTATTTCCATTTTTGGAAAGCCAAATTGTAAAATGCACTTTAAAGGAAGGATTTGTAGGGATTGCGGAAATTTCCAGAATCAAATTCTTGATGTAAATTTTCAAAAATTCACCTTATATTAAAGGTTTCTAATTTTTTTGAGAGCGCTCTTTCTTCTTTTTAAACCCCTTAAAGGTGGGGTGGGGATGTAACATATATATTTTATTTGTAGAAATTCAGACAAGTAAATAGAACATTTAAAATATTTGCACTGTTTTGCCTCTTAAAATGCTTGAAAATGAAAGTTTGAACTGTATCTTGGACATAACATAGATTAATAAGTGCTAAAAGCTTGCTTTGAGGGCCAGAGAAATACATATTGTTTTGAATGGTGGGTTTGCCAAAATGGAATCTAAAACCACTATACTTGAGCACTTAAGTATGTAAAACAAAATGAGAGACAGAGTCTGAAAGGCCAAGCATGAAACATAAAACTAAGAATTTGGAGAACCAATTTGGTTGAGTCATTAGTTGAGATATTAATGGGATGCTCTTGCTTCATTAACTATAACTTTTCCATATTTTTTTGCAAGTCAGGGACAGAGGGTGAGGAGAAGCCGACCTTGCTTTTCCAACTGATCCAAACAAAGGTCCATATGCTCAACTTTCTATCTAGAGAGAGTGTGAGCCACAAAGAACTTGATGTGGCAATATAATTCCAATGTCTTGAAAATTTTGTGTCACAGGTGCCCAAATTGAGGATAAATTATGTCATGTGTGCTAATGTTCTTTGCGTGGAGAGAAGCTCTCTTAGAATTTACTTTTGCCTCCAACAACTTGAGTTTCTTTTGGGATGCCAAAGAAACAACTTATGAAAAGATTTAGCTATCTCCATGGCTTTTCAATTCTACACGAGTTGGAGATCAACCCCTATGGCCTAGGCAAAGAGCCATTAAGAAGAAGGAAAATAAATTGAAGACAGATAGATAGAGGAGGAAGGGATGAACTAGTGTAAGGAGTAGATAGGGTTGAAGAGCACGTAAGCAATTAACATTGAAATCCATATTCACTAGAGGAAATCAAGAACACTAGATAGCCCACATGCTCCATTGATAAATGTTCCCAGTTCTAAACATCAATGCCACAGTTACAAGGGCCATGATTCAAAGGACTTGATGTCATTGAAGTTGTAGGGTCGTTGTAGGTATATGCTGCCGTTGAGGGATCCATTTTCTGTTTGTCGATTCCATATTGATATGACACCTTCAGAAAACTACTCAAAACCATTGTAAAATCTCTGAATAACCACATGACGGAGTGCTTATATCATCTATCCGACTCCGTGTATTAATAGTATAGCGAACAAATATAGATGGCAACTTTACTGTTCATAAAATCACCAGCATTCACATGTTCCTAGTTGCTGCCATTGTTAACACGTCAAATAAGACATCAAAAATGTGAACGTCTTTTATTTTAATAAAAAAAATAAAGCTACCAAATATGTGAACGTCTTATCTTAAAATACAAATCTACTTTAAACAAAATGCTCCTATACTTACGACTCATATCACTTTATTGTGATTGCAATTAACGATCACCTTGCTGACGTGGTATGATGGAAACCTATCGCACCTTCGTGGCTTGTGACTCACCCAACAGAATCGAACGGCTGTTCGACTATCGACGCACTTGAGTAATCAGAGTGTATCTATTTCTCAACCCTCACGGCAACAATATTAGGCTGAACACTCAATCTTCGCGGCTTGCTTGTGGTTGACGATGAGAGCTTTTCCAATCGGCTAAAACACTCGAGAGTATGGCTCGGCTCGGCGCGGCGGAAAAATACTTCCCACTTCTTGGGCATGAATTATTACTCATATTGCGGTTCTACCAGCTGTGGCTGCAGACTCTCTGAAAAAGCGATGAATTTTAAAATGAACTGTATTCATTTACCCAGTAACTAATAAAATGCCCAACATCTACTGTGTTAAAAAGGGATGAATTCTAAAATGAACTGTATTTGTTTACCTGATAACTAATAAAATGCCGGACTTCTACCACGTAAAAAGGGATGAATTTAAGGTTAGGCAATAAGAAGAATTTAAGGTTTCCCGATAAGAAGTATAACCATAGGTTGATTACGGTGTATCTAAAAACAGAGTGTAAGCAACGAGGAATTTTTTAACTGAAGCAGCTATCACCGTGAAGAAACTAGTGAAGGACGAATGTTCGAAAAAAACAACTGCATGCGTGCACTGACCTTGTCAAGTCAGAGACTTGCGGCGCATGAAAAGCAAATGCGATCATTTGTGGTGGGGCAATTCTCAGAATCGCCCCACCACATCTACTGTGTGAAAAAGGGATGAATTTTAAAATGAATTGTATTTGTTTACCTGATAACTAATAAAATGCCCAACTTCTACCGCGTAAAAATGGATGAATTTAAGGTTAGCCAATAAGAAGAATTTAAGGTTGCCCGATAAGAAGTATAACCATAGGTTGATTACTATGTATCTGAAAACAGAGCGTAAGAAACGAGGAATTTTTGAACTGAAGCAACTATCACCGTGAAGAAACTGGTGAAGGACGAATGTTCGAAAAAAACCACTGCATGCGTGCACTGACCTTGTCAAGTCAGAGACTCACTGCGCACGAAAAGCAAATGCGATCATTCAGAGGAATGGAGGGAGACATGTGACTTAAGCTGAGAGGAATAAAATAGAATTGAGGTTATATGTTAATAGCAATAAGTCAGAGAAACTAAAATGGTCATAATAGTGATTCTCAGAATCGCCAGGTGGTGGCGGGGCGGTAGCGGGGCGATTCTGAGAATCGCCCCACCACATCTACTGTGTAAAAAAGGGATGAATTTTAAAATGAACTGTATTTGTTTACCTGATAACTAATAAAATGCCCAACTTCTAATGAGAGATTCAAGATGAATGAGATAGGAATGAAGATAACGAGCCTTTTTCGACATCATGTTTGAAGAAATGTGTTTGTTCTAATTGAATGCAATCTAGATTAGAAACAATGATTTACCTTTTCAGTGAGGAATCATGAGCTAGAGAAGGTTTACATTGAAGAATTGTTTTGTAGCATAAGCCATAAGCTATTTAAAACTTTAACATCCGTATAAAACATAGTTTTTTTCTAGTTGAAGAATTTATAAAAGATTAAACCATTACTATATATTTTTAGATCTGAATTTGTTTGATAGTAATTTCAAAATTTTGTAATCGTAAGTTAGCGTAAGATTTTTCATTCCACTATTTTAGACCACTAATGCCATTCCATTCATGCCATTTGACTTCATTATATGCTAAAATAAGCACATGATGCAATAGTTAGTCAATTTGATGTCATTCCACTCATGCCATTTGGCTTAATTATAGGGTAAAATAAGCACATGATGCAATAGTTAGTTAACTAGTTTGTTGTACTTCATATTAAGTATAAATACTTATATGTTTTTCACTAAGAGGTGGCTGCCTTCCTTCATACTAGGAAATAAGTTTTAATTAGTTTTGTTTACTTGGTACTAAGTATAAACACTTAAAAATGGACACTAAGGGAAAAAATGCTAGAATTCAATAGGAAGTTATTATAGTTAAGTAGTTTTTGTATAAAAATTAAGAGAACTAAGTTTAAGGGATTTTATTGTTTTGGTGTTTAATCATTTTTTCCTTAAATTCAAAGAATAATTGCTTCCAATCTTGCTGGTTAGTGTGTGTATGCTTGTGATTACCAACCCTACTCTAGAGCAAGGGCGAATCTAAAGAAGTGGTAATGCTAATTTTAAGTTATTTTTTTGTGTAAATATATGAATATGTTTTCTTTCTATCCATATATATTTCAATGAATTCAAATTGTTATTTTCTAACTTAGGAAATATTTCATTTTTTTATATTTGTAAATTATTTAATTTTTTTTTTTGTAAAATAGCTATACTCTATTTTATCCACTATATTGTATTTTATAAAACATATTCATATTGTATTTTATTAGATGTTCCTTATTTTCTTCCCAGTGGTTATACCTTGTTTCTTTCAATAGCCCTTGCAATTATTTCATAAAAAGTAGTTGTAGTAAATTTATATAGCAACATTGTAGCCCTAATAATAGATTTATTTTCTATAAATAATATATTTGTTGAATTGAATTTTTACAGACATAAAAAACTAGTTTTATCATTGTAAGAATTTTGAATTGTTAAATTGATTTTAAACTATTGTACATATTAGTATTAACTGTTGACTAGTTTAATTGAGCCAATTATAGTATGTAATTACCTCTATATCACTTGTTAATAATTGGTAATTGTTAATAATTGGTAAATTCACTTAGAGACCAGTAAATGTGAAATGAATAGCCAAATTGAAAGCTCATGACACAACATTGATATATAAAGTAGATTCTATATAAGAGATTGTAGGAGCTTGTCACGTGCAATAGATTTGGATTATTGATCCGACCATTAATTCAATGGATGGTGTTTGACATGAAGAGATTGAAATATGTTACTCATGAAATAGATGGTGGGATTGAAACAAAAAAAAAACATAGCACCGTTGATGTTGATGTTATGGTTGAGAACATGTTGAATTTATACTTAGGAAAGAAAAATGATATTCTACCAAAAACATTAATGTGTTTTTTTCCTCATAAACAACTTTGTTTGGTACATAAAAATTTGGTTTTACTAGCATTTTTTTAAAAGTTTGAAAATTGACCCTAAAAAAAAATCATCCTTCCAGTATCATCACTTTTTCATTTTGAAGCTATATTTTGCACAAAAATTTCGTAGTCACTGCCATTTCAAAATTGACGCCTAAAAAATAAAATCATCGTTCTAGTATACACACTTTTTGTTTTTAGCACTGTTTTTGATGTTTTTTCGGGGTTTTTTTTGCTAGAGTTCTCGTTTTGAGTTTATAGTTCCCATTTCAAAGTTTACATTGTTCAATACTGTAGAGGTTTAATATGTAGGATAGTAAACTAGTGAAGTTTCCTATTCCTGTGGGTGTGAGGTTATCTGTTGAACAGTGTCCCAAGACACAAGAAGAGGAAGAGGACATGTCCCATGTTCCATATGCAAGTGCAGTCGGTAGCCTGATGTATGAAATGGTCTGTACTAGACCAGACATTGCACATGCAGTGGGATTATTGAGCAGGTTTATGTCAAAACCAGGGAAGGAGCACTGGACAGCAATGAAGCAGGTTTTCAGGTATTTGTGTGGCACTAGTGATTATGGTTTTTGCTACCAAGGAAGATTAGGATTGGATAGAATGTTGGATATTCATGGCTTTGTTGATGCATACTGGGCTGGAGATCTAGATCAGAGAAGATCTACAAGTGGGTATGTGTTTAACCTATTTGAAGGTGCAGTCAGTTGGATGAGTAAGAAACAATCTGTAGTGGCACTATCAACTACAAAGACAAAATATATGGCAGCCACTCATGCAAGCACGAAAGCAGTTTGGTTGCAGAGATTGTGTTCAAGTATGGGGTTAGTACAGGGAGCTATAAGGATAGACTATGATAGCCAAAGTGCAATTTTCTTGGCAAAGAACCCTGCATATCATTCAAAGAAAAAGCACATTGATGTTCAGTATCACTTTGTGAGGGATATGATAGAAGACAAAAAAGTGTTGCTACTAAAGGTGGACACTTTGAAGAATACTGCAGATGCATTGACAAAATCTGTGAGCTTTGAGAAGTTCTCTTGGTGTAGAAAGACAATGGGCATTTCAGGGCTGGAAAAATGACTAAGCTCTATTGTGGCCCTCTGTGGAAAGAAAACAACAAGTGGGAGAATTTTGGGTTGTGTTATATTCTTTCCATGACTATCCCATGTAGTTAACTGGGGGATTAGAGGGGGGGGGGGAGCCCCCTTTCATTGCGCCGATTGTGTAGTGGGGCGGCGGGGAGGGGGGGTCACAGGGGGTTTGAGGTGTACCCATAACCCCACTTTATGGGGTCCAAGGTAGTGCCCCACAAAATTTTGGTTTTGGACTATATGTTAGGTTGGGCGGACCCACCTATGGATTTGTGCATGATTTTCGCACATGTTTTTGGACACGATGGTATTCGTTCCATGGTATTGGACGCGATGGTTTTTGGTCCATGGTATTGGATGCTTCGGCATGTATAAATATGTATTATAACATTGAAAGGAACATAATGAAAAATCAAGCTGGTAGTCCCGGTTTTGGGATCTACGAGAAAATCTCTGTGTATATGTGTTTTATGTGTTATGCTCTCACATTGTTTATTTTCTGTGTTTTAGAATTCATATGCAGGTAATTTTTGTATGGGGTTAAAACCTACAAAAAAGGTGAGCCCAATATACAGTCAGCTGTGTTAAAACTGATTGGGCAAGTACAACTCTTCCTCCCATCGACAGGCACTTGCTTTCCCAACCTGAGATTCTTTTATAGTAACGATCTATGATCCATTGCCAGTCTGCTCTGGTGTAGCAGGAGGGTTTAAGGTGATATCCGAGATATTTCATTCCTTCTTGTATAGGAATTGCTTTAATGTTATACAGCTCTGCAATGTAATCAATGATTTCCCTGTCACATTTTCCATGATAGATAATAGATTTACTTTCATTGATTTGTAGACCTGTAGCCATTTTGAAATTCTTTAGGATGTTGTAAAGACATATCCAGGTGAAACGACAAAGCATTCCAAAAATCAGGATGTCATCAACAAAAAGGTTGTGTGAAATGTAGTTGTTTTTGTTGATCATCAGAGGTCGGCAGTGGCCCTCCGAGACAACCCTTTTTATATGCAAACTTAGGCAATCCATTGCCAGGATGAATAGTAACGGGGAAAGGGAACATCCCTGTCTCAAACCTCTAGCAGCAGGGAAGAAAAAAGTAGGATGTCCATTTATAAGGATGGCAAAATTAACTTTCTCAATGCAAGCCATAATCCAGTTTGTATAGTATGGATTGAGGCCAATTTTGGTAAGAACACATCTTAAGAAACCCCAATCTAGGCAGTCATATGCCTTCTTTAAATCAATTTGCAGAATCGCAGCATCAAGTTTTTTAGTGTGAATGGAGTGCAAACTTTCCTGTGTGTTTGCAACCGCGTCATGAATAATTCTATCTTTTAGGAAACCATGTTGTTCCTGTGAGATATAGTTTGAGAGAGTACCTTGGATTCTGCCAGCTATGATCTTAGAGATAATTTTATAAATTGCGTTGCACAAGGATATTGGTTTAAAATCCGAGAAATAATTGGCATATTTTTTTTTGGAATTAGGGAAAAGTAGGTTGATGATATATATTGGTGAATTTTACCCAACATTCTGGATTCCTCAACCATACTCAAAAGATCCTTCTTTACTAGATCAAAGAAGTGAAGGAAGAATTTGATCGTCCATCCATCTGGACCTGGACATTTATATTTCTTAAAATATTTCATTACTTTTAAATGTTCTTCTTCATAAACATGTTTGCATAATTCTTCATTTTGTTCATCATTGAACATGGTGGGGTATGGGTCAATTCCCCAGATGATATCTTCAGCCTTAATGTTCTCATTCCTACTGTAGGATTTCTAGAAGTGTCCTATAGCCACATTGCAAATATCTTCCTGAGTATGAAAAGTATTTCCATCGTTGATTTGAATATTTGTGAAAAAATTTTGTATTTCGGTCACCTTCTTTTAGCCATATAGCCCTACTTTTTAGTCTCCATGTGGCTTCCTCAATATCTAGTAATTTGTTTTTATTAAATTCTAGTTCTTTTATGCGAAAGCGAAACTTTAAGGGAAGACATTGATCTGTCATCCTTTGGGCAATCCTATCCAGTTCCATATGAATGTCTTCCAGGGCTTTTCTATTTTATTTTAGCTTCTGGATTTTCTATGGCTTTACTACTTTCCGAAGGGAAACTAAATCGTCGAGGAGATGTTGAGAAGGGGAGATGTTGGAGAGAGGAGAGCGGCGGCCCCAGGTTTTCTGTACAAGTTCATTGAACTCTGGGTCATCCAGCCAAGTTCTATTAAATTTGAAAGGATAACCTTTTCGGATTCCAGAGTTTTTCCATTGCAGTATGATGGGCCTATGATCTGAAATGAAGTTGTTTAAGATATATGTATCTAGGATGCCTAGACATTCCAACAACTTATCATGGAGCAAGAAACGATCAAGTCATTTGGCCAGATAAGCCGAACCAGATCTTCCATTATCCCATATGGGGGCTATTTTTGATGGACATACATCTACAAAATTGTAATGAAGTAGGGCATCTTGTAGCAAGCTGGCCAGAGGGTACACCTTTCTACCACTACCCCAAACTTCATCACAGATTAAGGTACAGTTTAAATCTCCAACAATCATTAATGAGTCTAGTTCCATTATCTCAGATGAGAGAAATAGATTCCCAAAAATGAGATGGTCCTTGTATGGGGCATAAAAATTAAGTATATGGATGAAACCAGGAATGCTGCGAAAACTGGCCACGAGAAAAATGCCAGCAAAACATCTAAAGGCTTTGACCCTGACCCAGGTTGGATCCCATAACGCTGCAAGACCCCCAGAGAGGACAGTGGAATCAATGGCTGTGATGTGCTAGTTTGGGAACATTTTTCTAAAATATGAGACAACTTCAGTATGCCTATGCATTGTTTCCTGTATGAGAATGGGATTTGGGTGTGAGGAAAGAAACAAGTCTTTGAGAGCTAAAAATTTTGGGTTTGCTCCCAACCCCCTAATATTAATAGACATGATACAAGTCATGGAGAAAGGTCAATAGGTTGCCTTGCTCTAAGAGGCCCATGAGAAGAAAGATCTGTAATAGGAATGTCAATAAGGAAACGATCCATCGTTGTGGATAGAGAGTTACTATTTTTCCTTCCGTGGAAATGTCTACTGCCCCTATTCTGCTTCCGCCTGACAGTAGTGTCACCAACTGAGGTTGGGCTGATGTGAGGGGACCCAGGTGAAGTAGGTTTATGAATGGTGAGGGTTTGCAGGTCCAGAGTCTTTTTTTTAGGAGAAAATCCAGATCGCTTCCCACCGAGTTAGGAGAAGTAGAGATGGGAGAATTTGGAGGGGTAACAGAAAGGCAAGGTTCTTTGCCTTTTGTTTTGCGAGAGGCCATAGTAGGGGAAGGTGTGGGTGAGGGTACATATGTGATGTGCGATGTTGACGGGACATTGTTGTGTGGGTGTGGGAATGGTAAAGGGGCAGGAATTTCCTGGCAAGGTATAGGCTCAGGAGGGGGGGGGGGGGCAAACTAGGGTGAGATGGACATCCCAAAAGTGGTGACACAGACTTTCTAGGGTAGTAGGGTGAAGATGGAACATGAATAGGGGATATTCCCCTCGAGTCTGGAAAAGTAGAACTATGGGGAGAAGTATAGTAAGAGTTACTTGGATATGTCGCTTTCGATATGATGTCATCTTTTGACCATCAGCTCCAGTCTGTTCCTTCCCAAAAAAAGCCAACTTTGTTTTGTTTGGAATCTTCCTTTCCTGTAGGCGACCTCCCAGACAGAACGGACACCGTCATGAAGATGTTGTGTTCTATGGTAGGTCAAACATCGAAAAGGCACCCCCCAAAAGTCCAACCTCTGATGGAGATTGCTGTACCCCCAATGGACGTTTATGTGATCAAGAAAAGCACCATAGTATTCCTTCTCAATTAGGATCCAGGCCACTCTCTTATCCTTTGCACCTAGACATTTCAGGCCCACGTAGACAAATTTACCAATGGCATTTCCGATATCAGTTAATGCATCCTTTATCCATAATTCAATCAGAAGACTAGGTAATTTGACCCATATGAGTTTGTTGGAAGGGGTATTATGTAGGGGATTATATCCAATGTACCAGTTGTGGAGGGTGAGGAAGATTTTACCATGAACCCAAGGAATGGATCTAATAGTCTCAAGATCCTCCATACTTAGAAAATGGAAATTGTACCCGTTTTTCATGAGCCTAACAATCATGGGGATATATCCTAGCAAGGATTTCCACTTTGTACCCAGCCAATTCTGCATTTGGGAATCCTCCATATCTGGAAAATACCAGCGGCCAACTAATGCGCGTTTCTGCAAACTAATAATTCTGTCCACAAGGGTATCACTGTCCCGGTTGATAATAGGAGGAGGCGGGATGGTTCTAATAGGATGTTCCCTTTGTTTACAATGAATAACTCATGTTTTCCACCCTAATATGGACGTGCCAGATGGCTTGGAGGGGATATATTAAATTCACCTAACGTAGAATACCAGTCATTCAGGATGCGAGATCCAGTGTGGAGCATTTCCGCTTCAATTGTAGCACGGAGCAAAGCAGATGAAGTAGACACGTCAGACATAATTTCCATCATGGCCCCAGACCTCAGTGAGGCCAGGTGGGATAATCTAAGTACAGTCAGAAAAGGATAAGGAAAAATACATTAGCTGACCAGACAGAGGATGATTTAGATTTGGGTGAGAAAAGGCATGTGCAGGCAGATTATACTATCAGGGATTAGTATTGGAAAGGACGCGTCTCTTATCCACGAGGGGAATGTTTGTGTGAGAAATAAATTCCCAATAAAAACTTTCCTGACATGATCTAAAAAGATTACCGTTTTAGTATCGGACCAAAAACAGATGTGTATAAAAGTGTACTTTTCCCTCTGCCACCCCCTTGAAGAGGAATGAGTGATGTCAGAACAAGTGTATGGGGATGTGAAATCACTGATGTCAATGGAAGACTTTTGGCGGTGAGAAAGTGGGGAAATGGGACACTGACGTTAGCCAACCATGTGGCCGGTGTCCTTCGACACGCGTTCACCCACCTGCCAAAAAAGGTAGGGAAAAACGTCACTTGAGAAATATTCCGGTCATTGGAATAACTATAAAGGAACATGCGCAGTGGTAAATGGGACTAGAGATGATTCAAGTGTAGTCACAGGATGATAGTAAGGGGGGAAGCTACTGAAATGGACTAAGACGATAGAGAAATGCCATAGAAAAACGGTTAAAACTATGCCGAATTGATATCATTCTTGAAATTTTTTAAAATAAAATGCAACAAAAATAACATCCTTTGCAGTTACACCAACACTTTCCTATTCTGAACCTGAAACCTAGGCATGGCAAGGAAATAATACAGATATCTGACACCCAATGCCAAAGATGATGGCCTATAGACAATGCAAGAATAGGAAATTTTAGACAGATGAATTTTTTGATATCAATACAGAAAGACATGCAACCTATTATTCCCTGTTTCGAAGAAACTACTCGATATATAATTACTCTTAAATCCAGGAACCAGGTCAAAAAAGGGAGTTGAGGGCTAAGAACGCTATGGTATATAATTATTTTTGAAGATAAATTAGAAGGAGCTCAGGCATACCTTACTGCACGATGCCCATGTAGATTTTATGTATCCAGGTCAATTCCTCCGATGTTTCTCAAAGAGACAGTACCCCCCTTCCTTATGTCGTGCTCCTTCTGTTGCCTGTCTAGACCACAGATTTTGCACCCCCTTCATTCCACCTTAGCACAAGGTAGTTCTGTTACTTCCCATGTGATTCGGCATGACCGAGAGACTGGAAATTTTGAACAGCATAGGAATTTGTTATACCCTAACTCAAAACTCTACGGGGAGAAAAAAAAAACCCCAATGTTCTGTTCGAACCTGTTTGAATTATGACAAAACCTCAAATAGAAACAGAAAAACTATGGCGAAAATTCCCAAAAGTAGTAGCTTCTCATGGAGACCTGTGTTATACTCTGTTTCCTGTGTAATTTTATCTCCTTTCCTAAAATTCGTTAAGTCGAGATGCAAAAGGAAATCATCGTCAGACGAGGTTTTTGTGTTTGCACACCTCGTAAGTTGTACACATAGCAGTCTCGACACCAGTCACGTTGCAGTCTCGACTGCGGCCTCAGCGGTCCCTCTCAAATACATTTTACATTTTATATTTGAAAAGTAACTAAAAAATTCATACAAATTCATAATAGTATAAAAATATAAAAAATAAAATTTTGCTCATTTTAAAAGAATTTTTCCTATAATAAAAAATAATTTTAAAATATCATTCATTTTTAAAAAATCCATGAAAACATGCACATAAGAGGCCCAAACATTATCACCCAAAGAAGAAAACTAAAACAAAAGATACATTAACCGCTTAATATTATGGTGCAAAAATACAGAGATCATTGTGGTGCAAAAATGGGCCGTTTTTGTCATTGTATAAAATAAAACGTGAAGAACTCTATAGGCGTCATGCGGCTGATTTCTCCAGGTAATTAGTGCAGCCACTTGACTTAATCCCCACTGCATCACTGGTTGGACATTAAACATTTCCAACGAGCTCATATGCTCTACAACAGACAACATCGGAATAAGGATTTCCCGTAATTGTAAGCTCTCAGGTCAATCATATCCTGAAAAAAGTGCTCCAAAGCTCCAACTCTTGCACTTGCCTTGGCGCTGCCGTAAGGGAATGAAGACGTCGAAGGAATGATAATATCTTTTCCTCTCCGGATGGTTTACACATAGTTCTTTTCCTCTCCGGATGGCTTACACATGGCGCTTCCCATTTCTAGTGAGTTCAGTTCATGAAACAGAAATGGTCTATGAAGGACTGTAGCAGCCAGACATCGCTAAAACAACAATCTTGCTAATTGAGACAAACACCTCCACATCAACAATTAGAAACACTTCCAAAAAGCCGACCTCCTGGTATTCATGAAGAGCTCTGGCGGGCGGTCAAATTTCAAAAGTTCAAATAGGAGGCATTGCATTAGTGATGGCCATTCCATTTGTACAGATTGATTGCGAGCAGGGGATGGAATACTGATACAGATGTCAAGTGATTGAAAGCAGGGGATGGGGTCTCCGTGTTTATGTGAATGGACGGCAACAAGGCATAGAGGGCCCGGCTGACCACATCGACAAGTCCAAAGAACCTGCAATCGAGATAAGTTGGGCATTAATCTATACTCCCCATCAATCGTGGAAAACTCACTTGGTGTTGGTATCGACTTCATATAAAAACCGGTCCATGGTGTGTATATATAGATACCTCAACGGCTGTGAAACACCCTCAAATCCAATCAGGAAACATGGATCACAATGCTTTTCTTATTCTTCTTATATTATTGCTTCTGTACATGCTTGCCTCTTTGCCTACAGACCCCATGCCCCCTGGATTAACTTCACTTCAACGTCATTCTGATTCTGAACGCATGCCTGACGAGCCTCATTTCAATTTATCATCAATAGACATCCACAAGAAAAGGGACCCCATGCTCTCTTGTCGTTCCGGAAGGTCATCACGTTGGATCCAATGGAGAAGATATCCAACTGGATTACCGACAACTCTGAGAATATATGCTCCTGGTCTGGCATTCGCTGCAGAAAATACAGTAGAAGGGTAGTCACCATAGACCTCTATTGCTTCAATTTGGACGGTACCCTTTCTCGGTCTCTTGGCAATCTGTATTTACTACGCACTCTCAATCTTTCTGGTAATAGTATGACTAGAAGAATTCCACCCACATTTGGTGAGCTTAAAGAACTACAAGCACTTCATCAACGGTACTATTCCGAAGGAGTTGGGTATGTTGCATAATCTGCAGATTTTGGATCTTTCTTCTAGTCGTTTGACTAGAAAAATTCCCCTGGAGGTTGGACAGCTTGAAGAGCTACGAGAACGTCGGCGGGAATAAGCTTCGTGGTGCTATTCCGGTAGAATTGGGCCTTCTGCAGAATCTAGAGTACCTCAGCCTCGGCTTCAACAACTTCTTAGGCAGTATACTTGACCTCACAAGGGGCATAGCTAAATCCATTAGCAATTTGGCGAATCTAAACTACTTAGATCCCTCTAGAAACATGCTCACTGCCAGTATACCTCAAGCCATCACCAATTTGACTCAGTTGAGTGGACTATATCTTTATTCAAACATGCTCACTAGTCCCATCCCTCCAACCGTTTTTAATTTGAGTGAATTAGTTGCTTTAGATCTCAGTGACAACAGGTTAAACGGTACCATCCCTAAAGCTATTACTAATTTTAAAAAACTTGAAAACCTTATTCTCTCTCGGAACAATTTTATAGGTCCAATTCCGAAAAGCATAGGAAACCTTTCTTCCTTATATAACTTATATTTAGATTCAAACAAAGAAAAGTGGACATATTCCATATAGCATAGGTAAACCAAAGGCTCTCAATGCAGTGAACTTATATAACAATAATTTTGCTGGAAATATCCCTAAAAGTATTAGTAGTATGGTTTTACTTTTAGTATTAGATTTATCAGAAAACAATTTAGAAGGTCTTATTCCCAATGGAATTGGGAACTGTACTTCTATGAAAAGTTTTTTCTACTCACTCTAATAATTTTTATGGAGAATTAACTATATTTTTAGTAAATTATACATAACTTCAACTAATAGATTTGAGTAAAAATAGATTAACCGGTGAACTTCCTCCATATTTCACACTTTTTTTATAGCTTGAGATTATTAGCTCTTGGTTATAATAATATCCATAGTAGTATTCCACAAAACATCACCAATCTCACCAACTTGTTTTTGTTGGATTTATCTAACAATAAATTTAGTGGAAAAATACCTACACATCTTGAAAGACTCTTTGGATTTTTGGATGCCTTAAATAATTATGTAGTATCTGATGAAATGAAAGTTGTCAAGAAAAGATATGTGTACAATCTATCATATCTATGGCTTGGATACACTATATTTGATTTATCTTGCAATAATCTATAGGAGAAATTCCTACAAGCATAAGAAGTATGAGTCACTTGTCGCTGTTGAATTTATCTTGAAATCAATTGGAAGGGAAAATACCTTCCACTCTTGGTAGAATATCTACTTTGGAACAATTAGACTTGGCAGATAATAATTTGAGTGAGCCAATTCCTGAAGAGCTCTCTATGCTACATGGCTTGAGTATTATTGATGTTTCATCAAACAAGTTGTGCGCCGAATCCCAACAGGGACACAATTTTCCACTTTCAATGTAACTTCATTTCAAAATAATAAGTTCTTATGGGGTTGTCCTCTAGATTCATGCAATGAAAATAAAAGCCTATCGAAAAAAATGATAACTTTATCGATAGAATGATGTAAAAGTGAGTTGGCTAAGCCACATGGAAGAAAAGATGTCATTAGTAGCTTTAGGGATAAGAATGGGAATTGGATTTGGAGTCATCATTATTTTTATGTCATGGGAAAAAGCTAAACATTGGATAGTGTTGCCAAACATACCAGAAAATTTTTATGGGCTATATAGATTTCCTACATAGTCCTAACTTTTAGTTCCAACTTGTATATGTAAATTTATATATAATGTGGATTATACATTTTACATGGTAATGTGGATTAAACATTTTATATGGCAAGACACTATGAGATTGTGAGCATTTTTCCCATCGTGCATTTCACACCGCTAGGTAATCCCCTAAAGTGCAATAATTTATTGATTTAAAGTTTCATGTTTCATGTTTCATGTCACGTTTATCACTATGTTAGGTGCACAAATTCATAAAAGTTACATAGTAATACTCAAGAGAGATTAATCTCCAAAAAATTGTTCAGTCGATTGTGTCCTTGTCATTAAAACACTTTTTCTATTGAGAAGTCATGGGTTCAATTCTATTGGCACCCTTGGGATCAAGATTTGTAATTAAGTTTAAAAAATAATCCCTTTAAATAACTCTTCCTCGTACAAATATTCTATAAACATTATTTGAGGTTAACAAAAACAATTACATTATTTGAAATGTTAACACTATAACCAAACAATCACAATGTTTGAAATGTTAGCACCACAACCAAATTGTTAAATGTATCATCCTCGAATTACCATTTTTATCATCCTCAATTTACAATTTTAGATTGGCATTGAAAAAAATAGGCAATGCGCCACAATCTAATCATAGGATCTCACCCTATCATTGCAAAATGACGTGGGAATCGAGTTTATATAATGTGCTTAGGTTGCATGTGAGAGAAATATGATGTTTTAAATGTTCATGATTATTTATTATATATTTCCCTATGACATAGAATATTGTAATTCCTTTCGAGTCAAATTATTTTGATTTTTTAATTATTGTTTGAATAAAATATTTTTGTTATATTTTTATAAAAGATATGAATATATAAATAATAAATTAAATATCTAATAAATTTAAAATAATTTTCAAAAATTTTAAAATTTTATTTAAATAAAGATATAGATTTCGTTAATTTGATATAATTTAAAATATATTTGTGAAATAAATAAAATTGATTCAAAAATATAAAATCTAAAAATTACAAGTTATATACAAATTTAATATTATATATTTAACATGCGTATTATGACATTAGAGTTAAGAACTTTGATGGAATATATTTAATTTGAAGAAACCTTGACATTGTTGTGGATTGAGAGAAAGCATACATTTAATTTTAATAAACCTTGACAATGATGTAGATTGAGAGAAAAGATTTTAGACACAACATGATCTTTCTGGATTTAAATATTGATAATGATCTGTAAACTGTCATTGATATTTTACTAGACAATTCGTCACAACAGATCTGATAATATTATATTAAAAATAGGAAAATTCTACACTATTACAGTTTTATTAAGTTTATAGACCTGTAGATTTTACTGTAATTAGTGCATGCATGCAAATGAAAATTATGTTGAAAATAGAGAATGACAAAATAAAAGCTCATGCACACACATAAGACACAAGATACGCGGTAAACCCTTTCAGGAGAAAACCCAATTGGAAGGTGAGGTCGCTCAGGTCTCTTTCTCTGTTTGGAAATATGGCTACAGGTACAAAGAAGTATGACTTGTGGAACTACTACAATGCACAAATCCTTTTTGTGTGCTCTACCTCCTATCCCTCTTGACTATTTTTTCTCAGCTATGGAACAAATGTGCTTGAAAGAATGGAATGTCTCTTCTTCCTAATGGCCGAGTTATAACATGACCTAATAGCCTACTAGTGGTTAAGTTTGACTACATCAACTCTTAACCAGAGTTACAATATAGACTCTTGTAGAGTCTTTTACATCAAAATCACGTGGCTACCATCTTTTTCCATTAATAATGGGAGTCGATGTGGCATCCTCTCAAACCATGGTGGTGAAAACATGAAGTTCAACTACTGAGTGGCATAAATTTTGCATACAGACTTTGATTGATGTGCTTCTTACATTATTGGAAAGATATTTGTGTGTAGAATAGCATGAAAAGGTGATCGCAATAGCAGCAAAGTTTTAGCTCCAAAAAACATCATTTGATGCATCAAAATGCTTTAGGAAGGTTTCAAACCTCGTTTTGTCAAACTGGGTCCCATGGATGATTCCTCCACTTTTTCCACTCTAAATGCATCGAGATAAACGAAAAAAATATAATGATCCAATCCATATTAGACAATTACAAGGAAATTGGTGAATCAACAACTTCGAAGGACTTTTTTGGACAAGAACTAGGATCAAATCATGATGACTTCTACTATTCACCTCATTATCAAGATATTCTATTTTTCCTACCCCTTTGGGCTTATAAGAATTACTCGTCACAATTTTAACATGTTCAATTTTTTTCCAAACAAACTAACATGTTTGTAGAGAATAGAACCTAGGTGGAGGGGAAATTAAACCCATTAGCTTCCAATCAAGCTATTTTCCTTTGACATTAGGTATAATTATTTCCCTATAGTCAAAACAATGGAAAATATTCATATGAAAAATTTGCCTGAGTGTTTTTTTAACAATAATGAAAAAATTATATATATGTTTAAAGGTTGTGCTTGGGTCATAGCTAATACCTCAGGAAGTACATAATAATTTTATAAAACATTCATATTGTTTCCTCCTATGTAATGTCAATTCTATATTTTCCAGAGGAAAAATATTCTAATCAACAAAAAAGGGGATTTTGTAGGTGTACACCTTCAAAAGTAGCCCCACCAAAAAGAAAAATTTATAAAGCATACAATTACTAAATTATAATGTAGTCTCTCATAACTATGAGCTTACCCAAGTCTTAGGCTATCTCATTGAAATCAGGACACTTGGTTGTGGTTGGGCCACTAGTACTGGTTAAGTCATTCATGTTGAGTGTGAGGTTGTTTACAATGGATCTGGTTTCTTCTATATGTTACTTCAAGTAGCTTACTTCATCATCATTCTTCTCAACTTTTACTCTCATTTCTTGATTTAAGTGTCTTCCACGCAACAAGGATTCCAGGTCTCGAAATAGAGGAAAGGAGGAATGCCTCCACCGCTAACCATTTACAATTTTCCTTGGATAGACTTAGTAATCCACCCAGATGCACTAAGAGGCTCCACCTTCATGAGGGGTGTGGATGTGGGGGGGGGGTCTTTCCAATTTTAAATGTTTTTATTGAGTTCCCTCATCACTATCACATACCACATCCTATGATAACCATGTGATGGGAGTGTTGGTGGTGTAAGAGACTTGAGTCATCCATTCACAATAATCCCACACTCTCGAATTGGAATATTGCCTCTGCTATCAATAATGAGTATGACATGAGGGATGAAATCATCCCACGAGAGCATGGTATTCATTTTGAAGTGTTATGCACTTCTTGACTTGGAAAGGACTATTATCATAGTGTGTGCTACTTCTGATATGATGTTGTAGTGAATGTGGATATTGGTTGTACACATTATCTTCCTAGGGGGTGTCATGTTGATTAAAGGACCCCCAAAACATTTTTTAAATAAAATTTCCTTTTTATTAAATACAAATGTCATATTCTAAGGGAAGAGGGAAGGCCTAAGATGGTCAATTATCTTTAGAACCCTATGAATCAATTTGCACCCTTCATTACATGAAGACCAACTTCTTTGTTGAGATCCCTAACTTAGATGAAAGAAAGATAAGGGGATGTCTTCTACAAGTTTTATAATTCTCTTAAAAGGTTTTTCAAGAGATTTATCCTTAAGGGAAGGGCCCATGACCATATGGCAGACAATTAAGAGACAATCTCCCAATATTGTAAGTGATTGAATATGGTTTTCTTTCACAAGCAAAATTCCTTGGTAGAGGCCATAAGATTCCTCATGATTGTTTTTCATTTGACCTAATCCATATGAATACTCAAAAACTTTAGTTTCCTCGGGCTAATAAAGCACCCTTCCCCTCTTCCACCCCTAAAATTTGCATAAATTTGATGCAAATGAAACTTTAATATATTTTCACTAAGATTAATGAAATAAATTCTTTAATTAAATTTAATATTGAAAAATGAAAATGATAAAAAACTGTTATTTAGAAAAACTAATTAATGAATGATAAATAAATGATAACATGAATTTTATCTCTTATAATATTTTTTTTAATCCTTTTAAAATAATTTACTAAAATTTAAAATAGTTGATATTTTCTTTTTATATACAAGTTTTCTAAATGTGCTATGATTATAGGGCATAATATCATAAGTTAAGGTGGGATAAGAAAATTGTAATAAAAGAATCAAGTTATTTACATTTACATAGTATTGGGAATAAAATATTTATCACATGTTACTACATAATGGAATTGTGTTTATATAATCTATTACAAGATCATGGATATAGATGTTTTATATTCACTTTTCTTAAGGTTTTTTGAAATAAGTTATACTAAAATGATATCATTATTTCTTATTTTAGTTAGGGATTATAGTTTTTAGTTATATATTAATTTATTTTAATTTTTTAACCTATTTAAAGTTTTCATAAAATTGAATATTATATTGATTTATTATTACATATAAAATTTACTTAGTTAAATCATCCATGATGTAATTTTCTTTCTCTGGTATATGTGAATTATTTTTCCAATTTCAAAAACAACAAATGATTTAAAAAAAACCTTATTAGCCCTTTTGTCAGTTGTTACAATGTTATAGTCACTGAGGCTCTCATAATGACTCTAGAAATGTAGGAGTATATTCGAGGTATTAGCACATGTAGTACATTCAATGTAGTAGCACATGTTCTTTAAGATTCAGATTGGATCATTATAGTATTTATAATCCATATTGATGCTTTCAAAGTGGAAATCATGGAGAAATCAACTCATAGGACAATTTTCACTCGCGGGTCCTAGTTCGGAAAATTTGGGTTTGAAAGCATCCTAAAGTAATTTGACACAACAAAAGGAGCTTTTTGGGAGGGTAAAATTTTTCCACTTAAGTGTCACATCTCATATTGCTATTCTACAGATAGCTACCTTTCCAATGGTGTAATAATCACCTCAATCAGAGCCAATATCCAAAGTTATGTTGCCTAGATGTAGACCTTCCTACTTTGAATACCAATATTTGAAAGGATACCATGTTAGCCTCAAATATTCATGGAAAAGGGGCTAGATATATGAAAATGATGAAGAAGTTTCTAGAAGGTTCCACATTGTAACTCTAATTAAGAGTTGAAGGAGTCAACTTAACCACTAGTAGGTTATCATGCTATGTTAAAACTGGGCCACTAGGATGAAAATGAATTTCATTCCATTCATGTATTTTGTTCCATAGATGAGAAAAGTAACAAAAAGTGGATAAGGAAAGGGTAAATGGAGAGGGCTTATGTAGTCCACGACTCATAGGCCTCACTTCTTTGTACTTGTATCCATTTCCATTTAGAGAATGAGAGCAAAGCAACCTCACCTTCCAGCTTGGTTTTACCCCAAAATGGTTTCCCAAGCTATACCTTATGTTAAATTGTCGTTTGTGAGTTTTATTTTGTTTTTCTCTATTTTTGCATAATTGTAATTTGCTTGCATATGAAATAAATAACAATTAATAGATCCATAAATCTAAGCCTAGAAATAAACCCTGATAGTGTAGATTTCATATTTTCTAATATCATATTGGTTTTAGAGCAAGTTTCTTCAGGTATATTGTGGGGAGTTACAACGGATCCATATTAGTTAAACCAAAAGTCACAAAACCCTAGTTATGGCTGACAAATATTTTTATAACCATAAAGATCTTGTAGAAGAGAGGCTTGTGCGATTGGAAGTACAAATCATAGATATAAATTGTAATATGAGCCTCCTCATGGAAGCTCTCACTAGTAAGGTTGGGCTATTTGTAGAAGATGTAGGTTCTAACAAAGAGATTAGATCAAATTGGAAATTGGTAGATCAAGAGGAACCAAAGAGGGAGTCTAACAAAGAACCCAAAAAATATAAACCAATTTCGAGTGTCATGAACCATTCACAATCCCTTTTCGAAAAGGAAGTGAAGGTTGACATCAAGCCATATCAAGGTGAGATTGATTCTTTGAAGTTAAGTCACTACTTGTGGTAATTTGAAGTTTATGTTAGTGTCCATCATATTGTGAAAGAATAGAATATATTTTTTTCTTAGCTGAAATGAGAAGGCCATGCCCTAACATGATGGGAAATCGATACAGATACTTTTAGTTTGGAGGGAGATCCTCTAGTGACTAAGTGGGAGGATTTCAAAACCCTCATAAAGTCATACTTTTAACCTATCGGGTATATATAAGAATAGTGGATCTGGTGGCATTACTTCAAACGTTGGGGCAAAGTGTACTGGAGTAAACCGCAAAATTTAGAAAGATGGCCATGATTTTGTGATCTGTAAATTGTCGTGGATATTCCACTAGAAATTTTGTCACAACATATTTGATAATAATATATTAAAATACTCAAATTTTACACTATTACATTTTTATTTAATTTCTAGATCTGTAGATTTTATTGTAATTCGTGCATGCATGTGAATGGAAATTTTGCAGAAAAGTACAGAATGACAAAATAAGCTCTCACACACATAAGACACAAGATATGTTCTCTAGGAAACCCTTTCGGGAGAAAACCCAGCTGGAAGGTGTGGTCGCTTCGCTCTCTTTCTCTATCTGGAAATATGGCTATAGGTACAAAGAAGTAATGTTTGTGTTTCGTGGGCTACTACAGTGCATAGATCCTCTCTATTTTCTATACCTCCTATCTCTCACGTCTATATTTTCTTATCTGTGGAACAAAATTCTCTTGAAAGAACGGAATGCCTCTTCCTCCTAGTGGCCTGGTTATAACACAGTCCGATAACCTACTAGTGGTTAATTTTGACTACATAAACTCTTAACTAGAGTTACAAAATAGACTCTTCTAGATTTTTTTACATCACAAACACATGGCTAGCCCCTTTTCCATGAATAATGGGGGTTGACGCGGCATCCTCCCAAACTATAGGTCTGAAAACAGGAAGGTCAACTTCTAAGTGGTATAACTTTTGCATATAGACTCTGATTGACGTGCTTATTACGTCGTTGGAAAGGTATCTATGTGTAGAATAACATTAAAATGTTTTATGCCAAAGTGAAAAAATTTTACCCCCAAAAAACGTCATTTGATGCCTCAAAATACTCCAGAAGGTTTCAGACCCAGTTTCGGCAAACTGGGTCCTGCCGGTAAAAATGGTCCCATGAGCTTATTTCTCCACTTTTTCCACTCCAAATGAATTGAGATGGATGAAAAAAATATAATGATCCAATTCTTATCACTCCCCCCCATTTTTATAGGCCTTTGGTGCCCAAAAGCTTTGACTGAATGAGGTGAGGAAATGCTTCCTCCACCTTCTCTCTGGTGTGTAGTTTAGCTTTGCTTGGAAGTTGTCCCTTCAACCCAATCTTCCAAATGTCATATTTCCCCTGTCTTGTAGTTATGGAACTCTTCTGTAAAAGTGTATCTTATGTGCTCTTCCTGATCTAGCATGGAAGGCTCATAGAGTTCCAAATTATCTACATTCACAACTGAGTAAATTCGCATATATGGTGGTAAATTGAGTCGATAGGTATTATCACCCATATTTTCCAGTATATTAAAGAGACCATACCTTAGAGCCTTGATTTTCTTACCAAATCCCTACAACCTCTCCTTGTTCAATTGTAGCCATACTCTGTCTCCCACCTTGAATTATTTCTCTGTTCTGTGTTGAGTATGTATGGCCTTATACTTCTCGTGCGACTTATGTAGTGTTTGTTGTACCTGCAAATGGATCTACTTGATCTTCTCTATAAATTTTTCAGCTCTTAAAGCATCTCCTATAGGATCTTCCCTCCATCCTCCTTATTGCCCATATGTAATATCTAAAGGTGAAGGTGGAAAATATCCAAAACAAGTCTCAAATGGGGAATTTCTTGTAGAAGTGTGGACTACCTTGTTATAAGAATGTTGTATATATACCATATTTTCATCCCAGGTCTTTGAATGCTTTTGGTTGTATCCCCTCAGAAGTTGCACCAAAGTTCTTTTGACTACTTTTGTCTACCCATATATCTATGGATGGAATGTTTTAGATCTCTTCAACTTTGTGTCCATCTTCTCCCATAATATAGTCTAGAATGCACTGAGAAATCTTATGACCTTGTCTGAAATGATGCTCCTTCGTATCCAAAAGTGCACCCAGACCTGTCCAAAGAACATGTTTGTTGCTTCTTGTCCATTGATGGTCTTTTTTAGGGCATTAGAACAACATCTTTCTGAACCTATCAACTACCATGAACAAGTAGTCATGTCTCGTCCTGGTTGTCGGTAATTTGTAAACCTCCCACAAATTCCATGGAAATGCTTTCCTAAGGATAAGTGGGTACAGGTAAGGGATGATACAGACCATGTTTCTTGGTGCTAGGCTTACTAGTACAAAAAAAGCAGGCATCCTCTTATTAACCTAGCTACCTGCTCTTGTACCTTGAGCCAATACACATACCTTTATAAATTAGCCATGGTCTTCCATACACCAAAGTGTCCTGCAACCTTGGAGGTGTGAGCCTCTCTAATAATTTGTATACGCTCATGTTTAGGAACACATATCTTATATAGCCTGTAGAGTAACCCATTCTAGATATGGTAGTCAACGGTGTTGTTGCCATTGTGCACATGACTCTGACTCTACAACTGCTGATACACCTCCTTAAAGTCCTCATCTTTTGAATATGCCTCTCTATATGTATCATGGGTGAATGGATCCATGTGCATAAGAGTTCCCAAAGTTGTAATCTTTGATGTGGGTTGCCTTGAAATCATATAGGCCAAATTGTTTGTGCTTCCCTTCTTATACTTGATCGCTAAATGAAATTGTTGTAAAAACCCCATCCACTTGTAATGCCTGGTTTGTTGTAGCTTACTATGGGCTTGTAAGTACTCTAATGACTAGTGATACGTGTTGATTACTGTGTCCTTTCTCATCAAATAGTCATTACACTTCTTCATGTAGGTAGGGTAGCTAATAACTTCCCCGTGAAATACTTCAAAATGGTAGCATATAGTTCTTCATCTCTGCATCAAGACAACTCCCATAGCATACTCACTCGCATCTGTCTCCACTTCGTAGGGCAACTGCAAGTATGGTAATGCTAGAGCTGGTGCTTGAGTGATCTTCTTCTTTAACTACTTGAAAGCCCTTTGCTGATCTTTTCCCCACTAAAAGCTATTGCCAATTTTTGTTATGGAATGGAGCGATGCTACTACTGCTGAAAGCGAGGCCATGAATTTCCTCAGGTATTGTGCTACCCCAATGAAACTCCTGACCTCATAAACAATAGTAGGCATCGTCCATTTCATGATGGCCTCCATCTTAGAAGGATCTATCTTCATCTCTCCTCCACTAATCACATACCCCAGATACAACAAAGATTGTTGCACAAACTCACACTTCATGATATTTGGTAGTAGCTTCTTCAATGTTTCCATCACCTGCGTAAAAGATGAAATATGCTCCTCCCAGGTAGCACTATATACTAGTATATCATCCATATACATGTTGGGCACAACCCAACCTTGCCTAGATTTTGGTAAAGACTCTGCATTTTGTGCAGCGAAGCATGCTTTAAAAAAGTGGAACGTAAAGTGGACCATGCAGTTGAGCATTTGGAATATAATGATGAGCCCCAGTATTGCACCAAGGATGCTACAACTCCTAGGGTGACCAACTTTACTTTATCAACCCAGGGCTCATACAAACTTGGAGGTGACAATCCTATATGCACAGTAGATGCAACAGTCTACTCTTGTCACTTTTTAATTGGGGCGATAGACCACTAGGGTTTTTCAAACCAATCTTCTATTGACTAGAAGCAGGTTGATTGCTGATAGTGAATGTAAATCTATCTTTAATGAAGAAATTAAATTCTTGCCTATTTTAGGAAAATGAAAGTGTTGAATGGGAAGTGCTATGAAATGACCTAGCTAAGAATTAACACACATTACTTGCAGAAGAGACCTAATTAACCTTGCATACTATCATCTAGCTATCTAGACTAAGTAGGCATGGAAATTATCCTAACACTGCTATGACTGATGTATGCATGCACTAGCTAAATACTGCAGAAAAGAGTCTTTTGATTTTCCATTTAGAAATGTAAATTCTAAGCTAAACAAGCTGATCTTTTGCAGGGGAGGAAGGCATGGAAAATCTAGTCCAAAATGGCATTGAGGGGTATGGAAGTCAAGTTGAGGGCCTACCCTAGGCTCAGATCATCATTTCTGCCCAAAACAGTCCAAAACAGGCTGCTAAAGGTTTCCTGTAGTTACTATAGGATGTCCTAGTTACTACAGGATGTCCTGGTTTACTACAGGAAACTTGTTGAAGGCTATAGGAAGGTAGGGAAGGTGAAATGAAGTGTTGGGAAGATGTCTGATGGTGGAATGAGGTATGGGGGAGGTGCACACTACCCAAGGATCAACCCAACTCTTCAGGATGGTTGGATTTGCTCAAGGTGGCTATCCACAGTGGCTACAAAACAGAAATCTGAATTAGTGGTTGGTAGGCTTTGGTAGTAGGTGGAGAAGACTTAGATGAGGCTAGTGGAATGAGTTCCTCCCTACAGATCAACAACTCCTACAACAACACATATTATTTTCTTCATTCATGCACAACTTTATGTAAATATGGAAAAGATGAGTTGAATTTGAGAAAATTGTTTTATTGATGGCTAATGACTAAATCTATGAAATGAAAGACTTCTAGACTACAACAAACTTAGGAAACCAAAATGAAAATTGCATATGCTTCTAAGAAATTATGAATAGTAATATACTCAACAAGAAATCCTAAGTTATGCAATGATCAAAAGATAAATCTATTTTTGGGGTTATGAGAGTGGGGCTCTCAAACCATGATCCCATGAGGGAGATGAGGAAGAGGCCACTGCCATAAGATTTTTTGAAGTATTTTATTTCACTACTGTACCACTGATCTACTTCTTCAATTAATGGAAGAAAAACTAAACAATCATTCAAATACTTGTAAATTAATGAATCAGAAATAACTTTAGCAACTAACTATGATTCTAATATAAGAATACATGTACAAAAGGAGGAACCTCTGCTACTAGGGTTGGGACCTAGCCCAAGAGCTATAGCCATCTGAGTCAACTCAGTGTTGTATCAAGGAAAACCTTTTCATTATCATCAAAATGTCAAAAATAACATAAGAATAATAGTCACAATATCTTAGCTCGAAATTGCCTCTTGGATACAATAAAAAGTTGAGTCCTAATGAGGCCCTTAGCCTTCTTATTTATACAAACTAAAGCTACTAAAAACTTCCTAAAAATTAGGAAGACTTGACTTCCAAACCCAAGAATGACTTGTCTTCACTGCCACCGGCTTGGCTACCAATGAACTCAATTGGCTTGGCTACTTGTAACTCTGATATGATGAGATCTGGTGGAGGAATATTTGAATGATTGAGGAGTTAAGGAGGAGACCAAATCTCCTAAAATCCTTGTTGCTTGTCCACTTCGAGTTCCTACACTTAAATTAGCCCAAAACTGCTCCAAATCCTACATTTAATACATATTAGGCTACATGACATAACATCTCACCTTTACCCTTCTCACTAAGAAAAATATAATAAAATATGTAAATAAATGTGAGAAAAGTTGATTTTAGGACAGTGGCATTAAGACCCATATAATTTATCTATCGATGAGCCTCATCATCACCCCCTACTAAAAGTAGTTTGCGTCCTTTGAGAAACTTAGTCTATGTCCATATCTATCATAGCTCTCGTGGCCTCTCCGACATCCCAAGCCTATGTTGATGGAGTTTCCTATTGAGGATAGAACCCTGCATGTTTCTCTATTTCTTCCCACTACTTTCTTTCCTCCTCTTCCTTCCTATCTTTTGTTAGACCCAATAGCAAGGGTTGACTGAGTTTCAACCCAATCCAATTGATTTTTAATCTCCACATGGAATTCTTATACAGTGGGGTCCTTTCTAGCGCATTTCTCAATATCTCAGGGGAATGGTACTCTCTGATCCTTAGAATGTGTGGTAGGTTGCTCCATCTCCTCTAACATGCTTGTTGTCTTTCATTTCCCAACAACCTCAAGGTGTCTTCAAAGTGGGTGCTAATGACAACCATTGAATTTATATGTTCTTCTCTGATGTAAAGGGGCTCCCCTTCCTCCTTTTCCAATATTCTCTTCACCTCCTTAGCCCCGGCCTCCTCATGACTCATCCATGATGCAAGGGCCATTAGTTGTAAATATCCCAATTTTGCATTGGGGTCCCACACATTCAAATCTGTTAAGGCCAAGTTGTGTAGGTAAAATTTAGATATCTTGGCCTTATCTTCCAGGGTGCTCTTGTCACATAGTTCAATAAACTGTATATAGTCTTCGAAAGGCATAGTCCCCTGTTGTGCTAGTGTCTTGATTTGAAATTGCAGTTGTTGATCTTTGAGGTATAATGCATATGATTTTTTGGCATCCTGCACTAGAGTGCCTCCATGGAGAGGCTTTCCACGGTGGCCAATTGGCTCTCTTTTTCCTGCAACTACCTCCTTATCCATGTGTTCTCTGCCTCTAGTTGAGATCTCATAATTTGTTTCATGTCTCTCATCTTACTCAACTCCCTACCCATCTCTAGGAGTTTCTCTTCCATATGGCCCATATCGCCTACCATCTTTGATTTGGAAATTTGCATCCAACAATGTGTCCTTCCTCTCTCCTTCTCAAGCTCAAAGAAGAGAGGGATGGAAAATTTATGTGGTATTACTCTACCTCCCCCAATCAATTCGTAATAAGAGCTCGGATTGGGAGATGGGCTAGGCTCCTACAACCCTTGCAACTCCCACTAAGATGTCTTTGGAGAAGTTTCCCCCTCCTACACTTGTGTTTTTGCTTCTTTTCCTTCCCTCTGTCCCTATTGTCCTTCCTATAGATTTTTTTGTGTTTTTGGTAGTACTGACATAGTTTCTTGCAGGACAGTCTGAGGATCTTGTAGAAGGCATTTTCCTCTCTGTAATGGGGTTGCAAATGCCTTGTATTTCTTTTTTGATGTTGACCTGGTGGCAGGTTTCCTAACATAGGTGATGGGAGACTTTGGGGTATCTTGTTTGGATGTTCCCTCTTAAATTGGCCTATGGGCTAGGCTCCTACAACTCTTGGAACTCCCCCTCAGATGTCTTTGGAGAAGTTTCCCCATCCTACACTTCTGTTTTTGCTTCCTTGCCTTCCCTCTGTCCCTATTATCCTTCCTATATCTTTTTTTTTTTTTTTTTTTTTTTTCGGTTGGACTGACATAGTCCTCTGAGGATCCTGTAGAAGGCGTTTTCCTCTCTGTAATGGGGTCACAAGTGCCTTGTCTTTCTTCTTTGATGTTGACTTGGAGACAAGTTTCCTAACATAGGTGATGGGAGACTTTGGGGTATCTTGTTTGGATGTTCCATCTTCATCTTTTATTTCCATGGAAACTAGATTTTCTTGCTCTTTTGGTGACTCCTCAATTATGATTGGAGTCCTAGTGGGTGTTTTTGGTTTCCTTTGTTTGATTCTAGTTCTCCTCCTTGTTTTGAAATAGAGGGGAGTCTTCCTTTGTCTTCTCCCTTTTGACTTGACAGGTGTTCTTAGGGAAGTCAAGGCAGCAAATGCTTCATTCTTAGTGGGTTCAGGGAAAAACCTTGGAGATTCCTCCCCTTCCTTGGTATGTTCCTCAGGGATTTCTTCTTCCTTCTGCTCTTCCTCTTCACTTTTCTCTTCTTCTCCTTCGGTTCCTTCTTCCTTCTCGGTTTTATCTGTTTCTACCTCCTCTTCTTCCTATGGTTCTTCCTCTTTAGGTTCTTGTTCATCTTCTTATGCTTCCTCTTCACCACTAGAGGTTGGATCCCTATCATATTCAAGGGCTTGTATTTCAATCACAACCTCTCTATCCATGTCTCTAAATGTGGACCTTTGGTTAGGGATTCTTAGCTGGCTCAAGGCATCCTCTAGAATTAGCTTAATGAGACCATGGTGTACCAATTTGATGTTTCCCCTCTTGGACCTTTAGGATCATGTCTATTATTGATTGCAGCAAGAAGTAGGTTACACTAAGTCTTCTGTCAATGGGTATCTCCTCTCCAAATCTCAACTCATGGAGGAGTCTAAATTGGTAGCCATAGATTACACTGAGTCTCCCTTCACAAGAAATATATTTGAGAATGTGGTAGCTCACCTCATTCCAAGGATAAGGAAGGCTCTCCCTTCTAATCCCATTGTTTTCCTCAATCGGCTCTTCATATTTTAAGAAAAAAAAAATCTTAGCAAAAGTGCTTGCAGCTGTATCCTCCTTTCTCCATTGCCTCCCTTGAGGAAATGTATTGATTCTACCAATTACCTCAGGAGTAATTGTAACTAACAGTCCTCTTAACACAACAGTAGCATTGGTTCTAGCTTGAGGGTAGAGTTCCATGAAAAATTCTTGAGCTACATCATCATCATACCCTCTTAGTAGCTCAAATAACCCCAACTAGTTATTCCTTCTAAATATTTCTACCACATGGGGATGGAGGTGTATCCTGGATGTCTTTGTGGGTTCCCTTTTGTTGAATCTTCCTGTAATTTTTCCTCTCTAGTTAGATGAATGTAGGGATTTGGTAGGCTAGCCTTGGTGTTGTTCAGGGTGATTGATAGTTTAGAGTTTATAGAGGATGACTACAATTTTTCTTTTATCCCCACACAAATTTCTTTAACCTAATTTTTTTTTATCTAAACCCTAGGCCCACTATAAAATATTAGAAAACTCACATTTGTTTCTCCTTCCTTTTCCTTGCTATCAATTCAAAACATAGGAGATATGGGCCACCTACCTTTCACTGTGATGCTTTGGATGAGGAGAATTGTTGAACAACTAGACCCTAGGCACCCCCTTTGCAGAGTTATCTGTGAATTCCCAATGCTTCTTGCAGCTCAATGTGTTTCCTATAGTTGTTCCTATAGTTTTGTTTCCTGTAGGGTGGATAAAAAAGGTTTCTTCCTCGATGGATCTCCAAGGTGGTCCCAGCCTTATCTGATCTCGAAATGAACAAATGGTTCATGAGAGTTTGGAATGTTTGTTATATATTGTTGATTCCTTGGAGCGTTGTATTGGCTACAGTGTACGGGATTTCCTATTTGGGACTGTTAGCCCAATGTTGGTCATCATGTATCCTGCCCTTGTAATCATCACCCACTCTCACACAACTTAACTTGACCACATTTTCGACTGATTCTCCTTGATGTGACATCTCAACGTGGCATGCTAACTAGGAGTTCACTTTTTATTTTCGATCTAAGGGTGGCTAATTAACTGGCCACCTCCAACTTATAAAATCAAACTTTTTCATATTGCTACATTTTTATCATATCGTACTTAGGGAAGAATTTCGATTAGGTGCCATACTTGTGCCTTCCTTCACTTGGTTGATGCATGCTCGAGGGTGACTTTGTTGTGCTTCTTTTTGTTCAGGTAATTGCTTTTCCTTGGTCATTTTTATGTTGATTTCTTCATGTTGATGTAGTTGTCTCCTTTAGTGTTGTGTGCAAGTGCTTGGTCTATGTTGTTATTGTTGAGCTCCGGATAGGAGTCATAATTTCCGCAAGGGGGCTGGATCTCTTAACTTGCATGGATGGTGAAGGATAATGCATGGAGAAACTATTGTTGTTATAACACATACTGCTATAGGGTTTCCTATAGTTACTACAGGAAATCTTGTAGCTTCCTTTCTTCATCATTTTTTTGTTTTTTTCACTTGGAGGAGGGATAGGTGGTGATGTAGGAGTGGAAATTGGTAATGGAGTAGATAAAGTGATAGGTGAGTGAGGCCAATGATGGCATGTACCTTGAACTTTGAGTCCTTTGTTTTCTTTAAAAACCTATAAAATCACAGAATTTTATTAGTGGGCAGGTTTGAGGTCCCTGCCACGACACTTTGTTTTTCTTTTTCTCTCTCTTTTTTTGAAACACATGCAGGTCACCATGTTTTCAGCCTGTTTTCTTGCCCTGGAAGTCTCAAGGGAGGTTTTCACCCAAGGATCTTTTTATTTTCCTTTTTTTCACTCATGCGATGCCTCAAGGAGGTTTTCAACCCAAAAGTTGACCTCAGGTGCCTCATACAGGTTTTCACCTAGGTCCCTTATTATTTTTTCTTTTTTCTTTTCCTTTTTTTCAAAAATAAAAACATTCTTCAAGAATTTGGTGAGCTAGAAGATGAGACACTTCTAAGCACATTCAATCCCTTATTGATGGTACTAATGAACCTCTCCCTTGATAAATGTCTTTTATAGGCTTTCAATATGTATCCATTGACAAGCAAGGGGATACGTTCTTCATTAATGGTCCTTATTTTCACAGCCCCATTGTCATGGAACTTTTCTATTAGATATGGGCCCAGCCACCTGGTCATCAATTTTCCTTTGAAATCCTTGAATCTGGAGTCATATAGAAGATCCCAATCACCTTCTTTAAAAACCTTGTCCTTGATGCTTTTTTTATTCCAAACCTTTCTCTGTACTTTAACAACTTCAGTGTGTAGGAGGGCTTGCATCTTGAATTCATCCAAACCATTGAGCTGGAGCAGCCTCTCCTATTATGCCTTTGTAACATCCAGATCCATTTTTTTTTCCATTCTCAAAGTGTTGTACTTAAACTCAATGGAGGGCAAAGACTTTTGTCCATAGAACAAGTCATAAGGGGTGAAGCCAATGGTTGTCTTCTATGTTTTATTATAGGCCCAAGTGGCCTCCACTAGTCTGTCAACCCAATCTTTCCTGCTACTGCTCACAACCTTGGTGAGGATGCCTTCCAATGCTCTGCCAGTAATCTCTACTCATCCATTGGGATGAGGATGATAAGCAATTGAATTCCTATGTTTGATCTTATGTTGTCTCAACAAATTCTCAATCACGTGTGATATGAATTGAGCTCCTTGATTAGTGACTGGTTCTCTAGGGTGTCCAAACTTATAGAATATATTCTCCCTCAAAAGCTCAACCAATTTATGTTTTTTTGCTACCTTGATATCCTTGGTCCCAGGCCACTTTGCGAAATAACTAGTGCATACAATTATGTACTTTTTACGCCCTGATGGTGGATCAATGGGCCCAATGAAATCCATTCCCCACTTGTCAAATGGCTCAAGAGTCACATGAGTTTGTAAAGGAATTTCATCCTTGGGAGTAGGTTTCCCCATTATTTGACATTGATCACATCGAATAGTGTATATTTTCGCATCTTGGTGGAGAGTGGGCCAATAGTATCCATTTATATGGGAACCAGGGGTTAGGCTAACCGCCCGTCCCCTCTTCCTGTGGTATGTGTTGTGGTCACATTATCTCCATATGGATTAAGGCTAGGGCCACATCTCCACCCCGACCCACTTCACTTTTCTCGTGGATGTATGATATTACATGTGACTCGGGGCCAGGGCTCGCCCGACTGGCCCGACCACTCGCCAAATGCACCGACCACTTCTATTGAAATATAATTGGTATACCATATGTGTTAAGAAATATATGCGGGGTATATTAGTAAGTCATTGCATTGTATCTTTGGAGGTATTGGGGCCAAACCTCCCCGGGTCGGTTAACCTCTAAACCATAGTTTTGCACAGGCCTCGAGGGCCACATAGTGCCTTCCTATTGGGCCATATGGTGCCTCCTAATTGGCCAAACCAAAACCAAACAACCAATAAAATTTTGTCACGTATACATGCACAAACTACCACATGATAGCACGATATTGGTCCGTTTTACCACTATACTTTCCCTGTCAACCTACTAACATCAACGTCGCATCACTATCTAGCATGTCCAATTAGCAGCCTAGTCAACCCTGCAAGTTGGTGTTTTAGCTATTTGCCAAAAACTTCATAACATGATAAATTTCACATAGTGTGTCAGATCGAGGGGATTCAAGCCTCATTAGAATCAAAATTACGGGATCTACAATTTGGCATTGATTTCAAGCAATTTTGAGCACTTGATTTTTTAGCGTATTTTTTATCCCCTAGATCAAGGTATTGATAAAGCTGTTGAGACTTGTTAGAAAATTATATATTACGGAGCAATGGAACACATAAAATATTGCAGAAATATAAACACAGAAAACGCACAAAAAAAGAGAGACACAGATATATGTGGTTCACCCAGTTTGGGCTACGTCCACCCCGAACAGCCAGTCCTTCCTTTCTATTATCCAGCAAAATGAAGAAACACAACCTACAACAAATCCGCTGTAATATCCTCTGTTTTCTCTCACAGTCTCACCTCTCTGTTTCTCGCTCACAAAATACACATCTATCACACAGCCTCAAATACAATGCCCTCATACAAACAGAGGGGTTTCCTTCTAGGGCAAAAAACCCTAAAATAAACATAAGTTCTACCGTCAGATCATCCGCCTAATGAACAACCCAGATTGAATAGAAATTACTATACTTTTACAAGGCAATTTTACAGCTGTTTTTAGCTTCGGGGACGCTTCCCTCGAAACCCCCCGCCAGGGGGGGGCTCCCAAAAGTCGCAGCCGCCCCCCCTGGACCCCCCCTGCAATGAATATTTTATGGGCGGCGTTGCCGCCCCCATTTCGAGCTGGGGTCCAATGTGGCGAAACCTTTGAATATAGAAGATAATCAAGCTCCACACCCAACAATTTCCCACTTGGAGACTGATTGTAGCAACTCCACCGCTGCTCCATTTGTTGGAAAATGACTCCTCTTTGGACCTAGCTGTTTCTCATCTTCATTGTCATCCTTGAAGACCAATTGAAACTGAGCATATTCTTAGTTTCTCCCTGGTTACAACTTTTGTTAGCATATCTGCAGGATTCTGGCTAGTGTGTATCTTTTCTAGCTTCAACTCTCCATCTTCCAACACTGATCGTATGAAATGGTACTTGAGTTGTATGTGTTTAGTCCTGGAATGAAATGCTGAGTTCTTTGCAAGATGAATGGCACTTTGGCTATCACTGTATAACGTGCCCATATCATGCTCCTTACCCAATTCACCCATAAACCTTTGTAACCAAATCATTTCTTTACTAGCCTCTGTAGCAGCAACATACTTTGCTTCTGTTGTTGAAAGTGCAACAACACTTTGGATTTTTGAAACCCAACTGACAGCTGTTCCTCCAATAGTAAATACATATCCTCTAGTGCTCCTCCTGTTATCTCTGTCACATGCCATATCTGCATCAACATATCCCTGTAGGGAAATGTTTGAACCACCAAAGCATAATGCTTGATTTGTGGTACCTTTCAAATATTTGAGTATCCATTTCACTGCCATCCAATGTTCCTTTCCTGGATTGTTCATGTACCTGCTTACAACTCCCACTGCATGTGCAATATCAGGCCTTATGCAGACCATTGCATACATTAAGCTTCCAACTGCTGATGCATATGGAACTTTAGACATATAATCCATGTCTTCTTGGGTCTTTGGGCACATTTCCTTGCTAAGTTTGAAATGGCTAGCAAAAGGTGTACTAACTGGTTTTGCATTTTTCATATTAAATCTTTTCAACACCTTTTGTATGTACTCATTCTGAGACAATGTTAATTTACGATTTTTCCTGTCTCTAGTTATTCTCATACCAAGGATTTGTTTTGCAGCTCCCAAATCCTTCATTGCAAATGAATTTGCCAATTTTCTTTTGAGCACATTTATTTCCTGCATGTTAGATCCTGAAACAAGCATGTCATCCACATACAATAACAATATAATATAGCTGCCATCATTTTTCTTTTTCAGATAGACACAATGATCAGAGTGACATCTAGTATAACCTTGTTCAGACATAAACTTGTCAAATTTTAGATACCACTGCCTTGGAGCCTGTTTTAAGCCATACAAGCTCTTCTTCAACCTGCACACTAGTTTCTCCTTCCCTTTCACCTCATATCCTTGTGGCTGCTGCATATATATCTCTTCCTCCAAATCCCCATGGAGATGCAAATCTTCAGCTGCTACAAGACATAAAATAGTTCTGATTGAAGTCATTTTAACAACAGGAGAAAATATTTCATCAAAATCAATACCTTTCTTCTGTGCAAACCCCTTCACCACAAGTCTAGCTTTGTACCTCTGTTTTCCTCCATCTTCTTCCTTCAGCCTGTAAACCCATTTATTCTTCAATGTAGTTTTTCTTGCAGGCAACCTGACTAAATCCCAAGTCTGGTTATGCATTAAGGAGTCCATCTCTTCTTCCATGGCTACCTCCCACTTCTTCCTGCTTTCAACCTGCATTGCTTCTTCATAACATTCGGGTTCACCAGAATCAGTCAACAATAAATAATATAATGAAGGAGAGTATCGTTCAGGGGGTCTACTTATCCTGGTAGATCTTCTAACACCACTTTCAGGTGTTTGGGGTGCCTGTTGCTGTTGTGGTGGTTGTTGTTGTTGATTATTATTATTTTTAGGCACCTTTACCTTTTCAGTGATGTCATCAAGAACTACGTATTCCTTGTTTTCATTTTCTTTCTTCTTTTCCAGCAACTGATTCTTATACAACACCTTTTCATTGAATATTACATCTCTGCTCCTAATGATTTTGTGATTTTCGTAATCATATAAGCGATAACCAAAATCATTAACACCATATCCAATAAAGGTACATTTCTTTGACTTTGCCTCAAGCTTTGTTCTATTTTCTTTATCAATATGGACAAAGGCCTCACAACCAAAAGGCTTTAAAAAAGAGTAGTTTACCTTTTTATCTGTCCATGCTTCCTCCGGAACACCACCATCCAAGGAACTTGAAGGCCCTCTGTTTAATAGATAAACAACAGTATCTACAGCATCTGCCCAAAACTGTAAAGGCAATCCTGCATGCAATCTCATGCACCTTGCACGCTCCATGATTGTTCTGTTCATCCTTTCTGACACACCATTTTTTTGTGGTGTTATTGGAATTGTCTTCTCTCTGCGAATTCCATGTTCTGAACAGTACCTATCAAACTCTTTGCTGCAATATTCACCTCCATTGTCTGATCTAAGACACTTCAATTTCTTTCCTGTCTCAATCTCAACCAAAGCTTTCCATTTCTTGAAAGTATCAAATACATCAGATTTATTCTTAATACAATAAATCCAAGTTTTTCTAGTTGCATCATCAATAAAAGTAACATAATAACGAGAACCACCAAGAGATGATACCTGAGCAGGTCCCCATACATCTGTATGCACAAGCTCTAGTTTTTCATTCTTCTTTTCTTTCCCAACTCTGAGAAATCTGACTCTCTTTTGTTTTCCATAAATGCAGTTCTCACAGAAGTCCAAATCAACATTCTTCAAACTTGGAAACAAATTCCTTGAGTGAAGAATCTTCATCCCCTTTTCACTCATGTGACCGAGCCTATGATGCCATAATTTTGCATCTGCTCCTTTGGAAGTTAAAGCATTAACAGAGTTAGAAATACCATTGCATAAATACAATGTACCAACCTTTTCGCCTTTTGCTATTACCAGGGCTCCTTTGGTGACCTTCCAAGCTTTATCTGTGAAAGTTGTCACACAACCTTCACCGCCTAACTGCCCTGTTGAAATCAGATTTTTCTTTAGATCTGGAACATGCCTTACCTCCTTTAATAGCCATTCGTTTCCATTCTGCTGTTTTACAAGAACCTTACCCATTCCAACGATTTTACAGGGTTTATCATCACCCAGACGAACTTGTCCAAAATCTCCTTGAACATAGTCATGAAAGTATTTCTTATCAGGTGTGGCATGGAATGAAGCCCCTGAATCTACCACCCAGGAATCAATAATATTTTCGAAAGAAAGAATCAAAGCATCTTGTAACACCTCACCTGTCACATTTGCTTCATGATTGTTTTCTTGCTGTGCATCTCCTTCTTTTCCCTTCCGAGATCTACAGTCTTTCTTTAGGTGTCCTTTCTTTCCACATTTCCAGCACACTATCCCCGATCTAGACTTGGATCTGCCTTTCCTTGATTTACTGCGATATCCTGAGCTCTTTCCTCTTTCCATTTTTCTTCCTCTAGACTCTGCACTCAAAGCATTTCCCGATGTCTCACCAGAGCTTTTCCGTCGCATTTCCTCGCTAAGGATAGCACCGACAACATCATAAAACTTTAAAGTACTAGATCCAGAAACGGAGTTACTAATGGCCATTACCAAACCATTCCAACTTTCTGGTAATGAGCACAAGAATAACAAAGATCTAACTTCATCATCAAAGTTTACCCCTACAGAACTTAACTGACTTGTAACTGTATTAAAATCATTTAAATGGTTTGCAACAGATCCACCTTCTGACATATTCATATTAAATAACCGTTTCATAGGAAATACCTTGTTTGAGGCCGAGGGTTTTTCATATAGTTTCGACAACGTCTGCATCAAACCCTCTGTCGTGGTTTCCTTCGAAATGTTGAAGGCGACTGACGGAGAAAGGCACAACCGTATTGTTCTGAGTGCCTTTCTATCGAGAAGGTTCCATTCTTTGTCTTTCATACCCGTCAGCATCTTTGTTTTTCCGCCCAATGGTAGGTATAGATCTTTCTGATACAGATAATCTTCCATCTGCATCTTCCACAGCAAGAAGTTTTGGCCATTAAATTTCTCTACCCTAAACTTACCATCTTCCGCCATTGCTCCCACTCGAACTAGAAACCCTTCTTTCCTGCGAGTTTATCATCCAAATAGACCTTCGGCTCTGATACCAGTTGTTAGAAAATTATATATTACGGAGCAATGGAACACATAAAATATTGCAGAAATATAAACACAGAAAATGCACAAAACAAGAGAGACACAGATATATGTGGTTCACCCAGTTTGGGCTACGTCCACCCCGAACAGCCAGTCCTTCCTTTCTATTATCCAGCAAAATGAAGAGACACAACCTACAGCAAATTCGCTGTAATATCCTCTGTTTTCTCTCACAGTCTCACCTCTCTGTTTCTCGCTCACAGAATACACATCTATCACACAGCCTCAAATACAATGCCCTCATACAAATAGAGGGGTTGCCTTCTAGGGCAAAAAACCCTAAAATAAACATAAGTTCTACCGTCAGATCATCCGCCTAATGAACGGCCCAGATTGACTAGAAATTACTATACTTTTACAAGGCAATTTTACAGCTGTTTTTAGCTTCGGGGGCGCTGCCCCCGAAATCCCCCGCCAGGGGGGGCTCCCAAAAGTCGCAGCCGCCCCCCCCTGGACCCCCCCTGCAGCGAATATTTTACGGGCGGCTTTATCACCCCCATTTCGAGCTAGGGTCCAATGTGGCGATACCTTTGAATATAGAAGATAATCAGGCTCCACACCCAACAAGACTGGTGAAAATAGAAGAAAATACTTTAATCAACTTAGTCGCATTCATGATAAAATGATAGATACTTTTAATGAACACATCTTAAATAAGGCCTTTAAACCCCAAAGACCTGGTGCTTTTATGGGATAGAAGAAGGGAAAAACCTAGCATGCCTAAAAAGTGGGATAACATGTGGATTTGCCCTTTTAGGATAGTTGACATTGTTGGTGTAAATTATTACCATTTAGAAACTCTTGACGGAGAGTCTGTTCCCCTTCTTGTGAACAGGAAGCTCTTTAAAGAGCACTATCCTAATGAAACTTGACATTGTATCATATGCATGTTAGAGTACAATGAATTTCATGCTCATTTTCTCATTAGAACTAACATCATATGATATTATCATGATATAATAGCTACATTTAGATTAAAATTTAATTTAGAATAAATTTATTTTCTTGTTGATTTTATGGCCTAATACTAAGCATGAGAGATGATAAGACACCAAAAAAACATGATACCTCGTGTTGTTGGTCTTTGATATGTGCAAGTAATAGCTATGTGGTCCCAAGAGATTGTTGGTTTTCTCATGACCTCATGTTCAAGTACATTCATGCACTCTTCTAAGAGCTCGTGTCTCAGTTGGAGCCAGATGTTACCCACCAATTGTAGGTAGTATCCATAGGAACAAAATTTCTCTTAGATGGTCCTTAGCCATAAACCGATAGCCCCTTGCAACCACCAGCTAGCTTTATGTGCCACTATCTCTGCCACTTGAGCTACTCATGTGGTCCCTCACCCATCTATTATGATCATATGTTTGAAGGTGGACCTCCCGATCCAAAAGTTATGACTTTTCATTGGTGTAATTGAGTAATTTTATTTACTTATCATGGATAATTTTGGGTAGATATTGGTGGGGCGATTTGGCAAAAAGAATGGGCTAGGTCTATACTCTTGTCTCCTTTGCCTGATTTGGTGGTCAACATTATATCCTATTCCTACAGGATCTCCTTTACAAGTTATTAGCTTTAGGGTTACCACTACATGGGAAATCCCAATTTCAGTTGCATGGTATCACTTCCCAATACCATATATCACTCCCCTCTGCTCATTTCAACCCCATTTATCACTTTCGCCATCTAGGTCCACATTTTTCCACTCGGTCCACAAAGGGATGGCCTCCCCCTCCCCTTGCCCACACCTTGGGTCGGGCCTGAAACATTGCCCTAGAGATTAATGCATCTAAAAAGAAAAGAAAAAGAATAATTCAGCCACTTACAATGGGAAATATACCACAAAATGCAAAAGATGGTCAGGACATACAAATTTCGCATGTGGGAAAAATATAAACATGAGCTCTAACCCTTATCCATGGTCATCGCCTTGGTTCCTATGGGCCCTAAACGAACCCCCTCCATATTAAGGAAACCATGATTGTCTCAACCCTTAGTGGGCAATGAACTTCCCCACTTTAAAAGAGGTATCTATTGTTGTATCCTATGGAGCCTTCCCCTAATCCCCACTACATTCCATCATTATATCAAATGCCACCTACCACTTTATGGATGTACCATGGACATGTCACCCCATTTAAAGGTTGAAACCACCTAATAGGGTCCTTGGTTAACCCCTTATTGAGCTTGGAGACACCTGTACATGCCGAATCCCACTATGGAAGGGCATGCACCATGAAATGTCCATTTCATTCCATGCTTTGTAAACTCTTTTACTTGATTACTATAATGATGTGTTGTAATAGAGGGAAATGGGACGCATTGGATCTTATGAAGGATTGCAGATGGGTCTCCATTTGGGGTTTGGTCTCCCTGCACTAGGTCCAAGTAGAACAAGTCCCCCAGAGGATCACATTGGCACTTGTAGGGTGAGTGTTGAGAGCCATGGGCATCCACCATAGGGGAGAGCACTTCATGGATCCCCCAATACCATTCATTGATTGCTCAAATTCCACCTTTTTGGATGAGGGTGATGCACCTTGACCACCACGCCTAGCCAACTTCACAGTTGCACCATACACTTAGCATATTTTTTAAGGCCTAGATGAGGATGTGTCTCACCATGGGAGACAAGGGGAGGGCTTATTTCATTATTCTAGCACATACATATGGTTTACAAACGTTATTGATCCACTTGGAGACCCATGAGGATGTCATTATGCCCCCACACCCACTTGGGGACACCACATATGACTTGCTTGGATATTAAGGGGCCACCCCCTTTACCATTGTGTTTGGAACCTATTATCTCATCATGGTACACTTTGGACTCCACTAGGCCTTCTTAATGGCCAAATGACTGATCATGTTTAAATTTTTCCCTCTTGAGAGGCTTATTTTTGTATTATGGAGCTATCTTGGTGGTCTTGTGACTAAGGGATGCTATTATTGCACATTATTTTATTATTGGGGCTTAATTAGGCCTAGTTAGGAAAATTGAACTATTTAGTAAGGATATAAATAGATGAGAGGCTCATTCATTCTTTTTGTCATCAATTGGATTAGATTAGTATCTCTTGGGATATTTTTTCACTTGTTTCTGAGACGAAATTTTTGGAGTTTTTTTATGCACTATAATGTTTGTATTCTCTCTCTCTCTCTCATGTAAGTGAATTTTAATTATATTCTTGTTATCTTACTTGTCTAATGCATGGTATTGTTATCATTATTCTTGTATGGGCTAAATAATGTGAAATTATTCTTTGAAACATTGAATAAGTGGTTTAATTCATGTGTTTCCCTTTGAGGGAGTCAGTGAATGTTATTAGAGGCACCTAATAGGTTTAAGACCCTGAAACTTCATCTCCTTTGCAAATTCGAAGTATAAAACCCTAATAACCTTGTTGTTGCACTTGGAAAGGCTAGAAAAGGTCAATTAGGTCTCCTTAGCTCATTAAAGTTCTCAATCTAGGTGTATCTTGACTCCATTAGCCCAAGAAGCAAGGCACAAATCCTTGAATCCTTTTGGTGGTCGAAATTACCTTTCTTTTCTTCATCTCTTCCAATTTTAGACCTAACCCTAGAAGGAATCCTAGGGCATGAAGCGAAATTGCTCCATTTTTCCCCATGACCTAGTAGTCTCTCTATAGGATCCCCTCCTAGTACCCCTGCTAGATTGATCGGTAACAATCACATCTACTTAAATGGTTTGGAAACTAGATCAATCGACATCCTTGACACCTTGTAATCATCCCTTCGCAAAGCCTCAAGCATTATGTCTCCAAAAAGTCCAAGAATTTTGGGTTTAATAGCTTAAAAACTCATTTTTGGACCCATTGCACCCTGTCTTCTATGCAACCTGCACTGTTGCATGTTTCATAACTGAGAAACTGCGCTAACCATTGCATGTTGCCTTTTCTACATGTGTGATGGTTCTAGAATTTTAGGAAAAATAAAAAATAATTACGAAAATTCTCTTTCCAAAAGCTTCTAAGTTGGTTTTAACCATTTAATATTGACTAAGATCTTGAATTCCTATCATAGAGGTCTTATCTCTTATCCTTAGAGCTTATCCTCCTTCATATGTTGATCTAAGTCCTAGATTGGTAAATGATATGATTTATAATATTACATTGTTGTGGTAAGATCCTCCTTAGATTAGAAACAAATTTCTTTCATTGTGCTTAAGGATTCATGAATTTTGCAAGTGAAAAATGAGTTTTTTATGTTAATTTTATGAGAAATTTTAACATAAATAAGAGACTGAACAATAGTTTAAACATGTACAGAACATCACCAAAAACACATCATAATAGGAACATGATGGATTTCACCCGTCCTCAGCTAAGTCTCCTTGGTCCAGCTTCCAATGGCTTGGGCCTTTCTATTATGCTCAAACGTGTAAAAATATGTGTTTACAATGTTTAAATTCTTCTGAAACCTACTCCAATGAGTCTAGAATGTCCAAAAATGGCTACCTAGATTCTTTTTTCATCCAATTTTTTATAAAAATTGAGAAGTTATGACCTTTCCTAGTTAGGCCACTATTCGCTCCACAAATTGCTAAAAAACTGACACCGTTCCTACAATTTTGCCCCAAAAAGCGCTAACTAGGCGAAAATTTCACTATGCAGTAAGAAAAATTGTAACACCATTAAAAATTCATATAACCCCCGTGCAGTCATAAAAAATTCCAAATGACCCTGGTCACATGTAGTGGTTAGGCGATGGCGATCCTTTGGGGGTCACATATAATGTAACTATTGGTCACGCAATTATGGTAGTCACATGCCACTTGTCCAGTAGTTGTGGTGGCGGTTACCATGGTGGTAGAATTTGTTGTTGCTGGTAGGTGGTATTTGTGTTCATATGGGGGCGGTTAAGTCCGACCACCCCCCCAACCTAGCAGTTAACAAAAATAAAACAAACTTGTTTCCCATACAAGTTAAGAACCATCGTGCAGGAGGAGTGGTGAGCTTTGGTGCTATTCTGAGCGAGGTCATGGGTTTGATCTCGACCTCTGCCCAAAAAAAATTTGATTGACCTTGGGGAGGACACGTGGCAGCCCCAAGCTTAGCCACGTGTCATCTCCCTATTGGTCTACCTATAAACCATAAAACCAATGAAATTCCTCCACTTTTCATAGTATGATGATGCCACTTACAAGGAATATTCTAAGGATATTCCATGGAATATTCCAAGGGATATTATATTTTCTAACTGGGCTATATGGATGCCCAGTCAGCATTCCTATCAGCTCCTACACCAAATTTGCTTATTTGGGAAAATGGGTAGCACAACATAACTTTCACATATAGAGTCAGTTTTGGACAAAATGAGTTGCTCCAGATTCAAGATGATGAGCACTACGCAGTCGTTCAGGTCCCATACCATTCTAACAAATTTGATTTTTGAGCATAATTTTGAGCACCTAATCACTCCTCCCCACTGGAAGCCTTTTGGACGCCAAAATATCCCTTTCAGTTGTCCAACAGGTGAGGGTACAGTTCCCTCACCTTTCTAATCTTGATGCAATTATCACTGACTTGCAAATTGTGATATACATAATGATTGTCATGCCTTTCTTTTCTTCTTGCCTTTTCCCTTTTTAAGTTGATCTGGCACTGTTTCATGTATGATTTGGAGTCGTTCAATGAACTCTTTAGCTTTGTCCATGTTACTATCAGTAGCAACATCCTTCTTACCAAGATGATTCAAAACATTATGATGCAAATGGTAAACAACTTCCTCCACTTGATTCCTTTGACTCAAGCTTGAATGTACATCTTTAAAGTATGTCTTTTTCTGAACATAACTTTCATATAAAACAAAATGGTGCTTGAGGAAAGTAGTTATACAAACTATAGGCCTAGAAAGCACATCAACAAACTTGTTGCTTATACCTTTCATATACCTTTTGACCGAGTGGAATAGTAGAAGAAAACCCATCCAATGAAAGTGTCTTTGTCGCTGCAACTTAAACACTGCAACATTGAAAATTTCTGAATGAAAAGAAATGGGCTTACCACATTGCATAAAGGTTGTGCCCATGGCATAGTCACATACATCAACCTAAAACTCAAATTTATTTTTCAAGTTTAGAACAACAAGTATAAATCCTGAACTAGTCTTTTGTTTCAAAGCATCAAATGCCTCTTGTTTTTTGCCTCCCCACTAGAATACCTTTTGCACAACTGTCAAAGAATTCAAATGAGCTACAATAGAAGAAAAATTAACAAAATATTTCCTCCAACATTCGACTGCTCCTAAAAAAACTCTTATCCAAATGACTATATTGAGAATTGACCAATCCATAATGGCATCAAGCTTGTAGAGGTCTAACTTCAGGTCATCTTCTCCAATATTATGGCCCAAGTACATCAAATAATTTTTACCCAACATATACTTTGACATATTCAATAACAAATGTTCTTGACGTACGTAATCAAGTATTTCTTTATCACACATGACATGTTCATAATGAAATTTTTTGAAAATGAAAATGCCATCCAAGTAGACTATCATGTCTAGAAATGGCTTCAACACATCTTTCTTCATATGCATGTAATAGTAGCATGGGAAATACCAAAATATCATAACAAAACATTCAAACAAACCTTGCTTGGTTTTGAATGTCGTTTTCCATTATTATTTCTCCTTCAACAATTCTACTTTGATGAAAATGATTTCTTGAATCACATTCAATGAAATGCTTACCATTCTTCTTAGGTGCCAAAACAAGAGGTGCACCACATGGTAAAGGAGAAGGTAGGATGATCCTTTTGTTCAACAATCCTTAGATTTGTTTTGTTATTTCCACGCTTTCCCTTCGTAACATCCTGTGCATGTCAATTTTAGGAAGAAGACACTTTTGTTGCAATTGTATTTCATGTTGGATTCTCCGCTTGGAAGGAAATCCTTTTTCTTTCTGAAACACCTCATCATCATGGTTAACTACATCAACCAAATAAGTTTTCAATTTTTAATTACAACCATCAAAAACTTCATAATCAATATCAGCATTGGGTTTGATCATAAGAAGCACTAAATTCTTGCTTGAATTCACTATCCTTTTCATTTTCCCTGCATTAACTAATGAAAGATTTTGTTTCTTGCGATGAGCTCTGACAATATACTCCACACCATCCTTGAACAAGTGGTACTTTTTTTCATGACGATAGAAGATTGCTTTTCTATCATAAAGGTAAGGACTACCCCAAAAAATTCCTTATATATCAAGTGGTGCAACATTTAATTCAACTTCGTCAATGAAGTTTGTTGTGATTGCAAACCAAAGAATACATTTTCTTAACCTATAAGTTTGTGTCCTTGCATATTCAACCCAATGGATATGACTTGGGATGTAAAATGGTTCAATATTAATTTGTTTGACAAAGTCATCAGATATCAAGTTGGCTTGAGACCCACTATCAAAAAGTGTGTCAATTTTGTATGTTTTGAGATCACCCTTACGTGAAAAAGTTATATTCTCCTCTTTTCATTTGGAGTTTCATTTTGTGAATTTGAAGAACTAGTGCTAGCAATGGATTCATTTCCTTTTATACCCATGGCTGTAATTTTAGTTTCATGACCTGAATCAGATCCCAAATCCTATTGAATGACGACATTTGTCTTTTCTTTTCCTTTGCTGTTGATTTTTTTGGTTTCATTTTAGGATGAAGCTTCCAACAATGAGCTTCACCTTACCCTCTTTGGAAAAGTTTTTACATATTGTTTTCTCTCTTTCCTTTTTAATGGATGCATTTTTCTTTTCCTTGAAACCCTTTTCTTTCACTTTACCCTTAAATGGATTTTTACTACCTTCTTCTGGAGTGTTTTTCCTGCTTTCTTCAAGATAAGTGGCTTGCACACACACATCATCTAGATTATTGGGATTAAACATTAAGATAGTATGCCTAAGGTAACTATGTAAAACCCCTATGTACTTCAGCAATGTGTCCTATGATTGCAAATCTACACCTAACATTAAAGACCCTTTTATGAATTCTTGGGTGTAATCTTGCACATTATGACCTTTAAGCTATCTAAAGTTCTACCAATTCATGATGGCTTTCTGTATATAAGCTAGAGGGTAGAATTGTATTTTGATTTCAGCGATGAAATCATTCCAAGAAATTGATATCTTACCATGTTTTTTAATCTCTTCTTGGGTCTTTGATTCCCACCATACTAGTGTTGCACCCTCCATTCTCAAGGAAGCTAACTGAATCTTTATGCCATCCTCTTGAAGGTTTTGAATTCTGCAATAGACCTCCAACTGACAAATCCAATTATCAATCTTCTCTACATTCACTTCACAATTATACACAAACAGCTCAAATTTAACATCAAGTTTTAAAAAAGGTGATTTACCAGTTCCTTTTGAAGTATGATGATGAGTATGAATAAGGGTTGTGTTAGTGGAAGAGGGTGAAGATGCTTGTGAAGAACAAGATGAAGAAGATGGTGGAGAGGTTGGAGGTTTGTCTCCATTTCCATTACGTCCTCCTAAATAACCTTCTCCTTTAAGAGGTTTGGAAATTTTCCCATTACAAAAATGGATACCTATCCTCTTTTTGCATTCAATTTCATCAAAAATTGGAGAAGTTATGAACTCTCCTAGTTATGCCACTATTCTCTCCAAAAATTGCTCAAAAATTGGCACCATTCCTACAATTTTGCCCCAAAAAGCACTAGCTGGGTGAAAATTTCATTGAGCAGCAAATGAAATTGTAGGATCGTTAAAAATTCCTATAACCCCCACATGGTCATAAAAAATGCGAAGTGACCCTGGTCACATGAGGTAGTTAGGCAGTGGCGGTCCTCTAGGCGGTCACATATAATGTAACTGTTGGTCACGTGGTTATGGTGGTCACATGCCGTTTGTCGAGCAATTGTGGTGGTGGTTACTCTGGCAATAGAATTTGTTGTTACGGGTAGGTGGTATGTGTCTTTTTATGGGGGGTGGTTAAGTCTGCCCGCCCCCCAACCTGGTGGTTAACAAATAATAAAACAAACTTGCCTCCCATACAGGGTAAGAACCATCATGCAGGAGGAGTTGTAAGGCTTGGTGCTGTTCTGGGAAAGTTCTTGGGTTCGCGCCTGACCTCTAGCCAACAAAATTTTAATTGACCTTGGGGAGGACACTTGGCAGTCCCAGGTTTAGCCACGTGTCACCTCCCTATTGGTCCACCTGTAAACCATTAAATCATTGAAATTCTGCCACTTGTCATAGTATGATGATGCCAACTGCAAAGAATATTCTAAGGATATTCCATGGAATATTCTTTTTGCTGACTGCGATGTATGGATGCCCAGTCAGCATCCCTGTTAGCTCCTACACCAAATTTTCCTATTTGGGAAAACAACCGGCACAACATAAATTTCACATACAGATTCAATTTTGGACGAAACGAGTTGCACCGGATTCAGGATGATGAGCATTATGTGGTAGTTCAAGTTCCACACCATTATGACAAATTTGATTTTTGAGCACCTGATCAGTAAAACCCAAACTACCCTATTTACCCATTAAATTCATTGCCTCCCATAAAGTTTGGGGTTGGATTTTAGAGACTCTTAGTTATTCCTTGATGTTGTTGGTTTTTACCTAAGGATCCATTACCATCCTTGAGTTGTGATTGAACGCTTTATTTGTGGCTAAGGAAGCATAAGTTTCGTGGGAGACATCTACATGGTCAAGATCTGTAAAAGGGTTGTAAACTTCTCTGACATTTCATAAATACAAAATGATTTGTTTTCCTATAATTATGTCTATTTGATGCATATGTATTTGAATGCCTTATTGACTCATTGATTAGAGATAGTAGTATATTATATTAGTATCTTGTAGTTCTCATGCTTGTTATAGTTATTTTGCAAGTTCCATTTATAACAATTGGCGCTGGAACAAAATTTCACAAGTAGGGAGAAGAGGAGGACTTGCATTGGACTCTAAGTAGGATTTTCCTTAATTTTATAATTTCTCTAAAGGAATACAACAATATTTTGTCTATGATCTATCTAGATCAAGCCTCTAAATCTAGGGAATTCACTTTTGTCTGCAAAAGAGAATTTTCCATCAAACAACTTGGTGACTCCACTGGGGAATGAGATGTTCCTATAGTGGTTTTCTTTGCCTAGCCATTTTAGACCTTTCAATCCAACATAAATTGACTTGTTTACAAAGTAATTAGTCTTGGGAAAATATAATTCTATGCTTGGTAGGGTTTTTTGTTTCACTTTTGGAACCAAATTATCCCCAATGCATTTTTGAGTTTGAGACATAGCGACTCAATGCACTTGTATTTCTCCTTAAGTGTGATACATCACATTGGTTCTTGTGTATAGAATATGATGGTTCCTATATGATGCACAAATTACATTTTTATGCATTGCTCTAAGTTTTGATTTGAGCTAGTGAATTTTTCCGAGTCTTTGAATTAGGCATTGTCTTTGTAAAGCCATCAGTGTGTTTACATTTGAGTTTGTTTTCTCTTGATGAGATTTTGTTTGATTTTGCTTTCTTCTTGTCAATTGGACTTTGTGAAAACTTGATTTGATTGTTGATTGAATAAAAATAATTTTCATATTACAATTGTAGTCTGTGTGAGTTATTTAAGTTAACAAGCTTCATTTTTCATTTTCATTGCATTTGAAAATAAAAAAGAATAGAAAAGAAAAATCTCTTTTTTTTATTACATATAGGGTTTTTTGAATTGCATTGGAATAGTAAATTTAAAGATCTACTTAGGAATCTCTTGTTTTTTGAATCATTATTTGTTTCTTCCTTCATGTAGATAGATCTTCATCGAAAGGAAAGCTATTTTTTCGTCATGTTATTTGCATCATAGGAAATTCATGTGAATTTGTAACGTGAGCCTTGAAATTGAAGCTTAATTGAAAATCAACTTTAAAAATTTATTCAATTAATGTTGGGTGCAGGAATTACACTTAAGCAAACTCCTCAACACTTAATTTTTCAACCCGGGGGATCCGTAAACTTAGAGACGAAGCACATGCAATGCCAGAGATGGTATGAATATTTCTAATATAATTCCCTACTTTCTTTAAAGGAAATATTGCAGAATCAAACTAAAAAGAGAAAAAGGCAACTTGAACCATCAAAATAATCTAAGACTAGAAGAAGGAAGAATGCATTTGCAAAAGGGAATTAGAAATAAAAGGGGCAATCACTCTAGCTAACTATTGTTTAACTACTGAGTGTGTGTTTTTCTTTAGCAAAGACACTTAGAAATCTCATCAGATGGCCCTTCAAACCTGCTCCTTTAAAGATTCCCTTCTTACACTAATCTGTCTTGCACTATCGCAGTCTGTTTGCACTAGTGCAGGAACAAAGATTTATGCAAAAGGTATAAATGATGTCTTTACTAAAGGCGTTTTACTTCCTGCAAGGGCTTGAACTTTTCTGGGTTCAAAGCACTCAGATCCCATGGCAAGAAACTAGTTCTTGCACTGGATCAGAGCTTCTTGCACTTAGCATTTAATTCTTAAAATGAGTGCTTAGTTACTGCAAGTGCTATTATGTTGTTAAATCAAATTGCACACATAAAAATGAATGTTTCTAGTATTGACGGAGTACAGAAATAAAGAAACAATCCATATACATTTATCCTGTCATAAAGTGTTTAATGAAAGAAAGAAAATTGTGGGAAGTAGACTGGAAAGGCTTGCTGCATCACACCAACGTGCACTAGTCCAGGTTCATTTCTCCTGCTTGGACCAGGTAGGGAAAACCAACCAAATAGAACTGACGAAAAGGAAATATCACACCAACATGCACTGGTGCAGGTTTATTTCTTCTGCTTGGATCAGGCGGGGAAAACCAATCTGAAATCAAGTGCAGGAAAAGGAAATTTAGCTACTTCACACAACAAATCCGTTTTCACTCAAAAAAGAATGCATGTGCTTGAAATTAAATCACACTTGATAATATAAACACAGATTAAAAGAAACAAGAAATAGGGTAGATGTGTTGGGTTGGCTGGGCCCTAGCTAACCAACGCGTTTCCCTTTCAAACAAAAATGTTGCTCAGTACTTTAATCAATTCATCAGCTTCAAATAAAAAATTGCAATTTATAAAACATGAGGCAGAGTCCCTTTTTATTAATTTACTGAGGAAAGTACATGCATTAATACATCATCCAGCCCATATTTGAGCAATAACAAAATACAACAACCTGTTACCGCCTCTCTGGATGTGTCTCTGTTCTATACAAAAACTTCTATCAAAAACTATCCTCGTCCTATTTACATTCTTCATTATATAGATCCTTGGCCAAAGGCCAAAATAGATCATTTAACCGATTACATAACCAAATGTAGAATTTAGCTTTTTGGCCTTCAAAATTAGACAGTTTAACAAAAATCGCTGTAGCCAATCTCCAGCTATTCGTTCTTCATAAATTTGATCTCAGCTGCCTTTGGATCGATCTTGTTATCGTGGCTGAAGCTCGACTATCTTTAGATCGATCTTGCTATTGTGGCTGAAGCTGCTCAAAATGAGGCAGTGATCAAGGAGGTTCAGATCTACTGCAAGGATTTGTTGTGTTGGCAACAGTGCACGATCCGATCCTACACTAGGATCAGCAGTCACGGTAAGTACTTTGACTACCAAATAAACATTAGAGATATCGATAAGTTACAAAGAGTGATTATAAGCAAGAAATCATGTAATAAATGATTAATTAATTCTAAGTTGAATTAAAAATATGAAAAATAAAGTTTATACAAAATATGTCATCGTTATTGGACTGGTGCAAGATGAGGTTGTATAAGAGAGGTAAAGTAGCGGTAAATGGTTGTGATTTAGGAAGGGGAAAATGGAAAAAAGAGAGAAAATTAGAGGGCTAACATCCTCCCATCCCTAAACTGTTGTGTGTCCTCACAAAACTCTTTATCTCTACAAAAAAACATCAAAACTTTGAGCATTCCAGCTCAATCCTGCTCTGGCATACTAACATCAGCTTGCAATGTTTCAGAATTCTTCTTTCTGATGTTCTTTAGTTTCTTTGTCACCTTTCTAAGTTGCTTGAAACATTGCGCAACTTGGTACTTCCAGACTTTAACTTCTCTTTCTTTTTTCTCGATCTCCGCAGTCAATTCTCCTTTACTATGTTCTTTTTCCTCCCACGCTTTAGCTATAAGCTATTCTAAGTTCTGCACTTGAATCTCTAGTTCAACTACCCGAGTAGTAGGAGTTACCAAATATTTTTCTTTTTCTATTTCAGCAGGGGCTGTGTCTTCCTCAAGTACCTCAATATCCCTCATGGTTACATCAGGAAATTCTTCTTCCTCTGGTCCTTCTTCTTCTGGTTCTTCTTCTTCTGGTTCTTCTTCTTCTGGTTCTTCTTCTCCTACCTCTTCTTCTTCTGCTTCTTCTTCTTTTGCTTCTTCTTCTTCTACCTATTCTTCTTCTACTTCTACTTCTTCTTCTTCTTCTTATTCTTCTGCTTCTTCTTCCAGTTCTTCTTCTTGTACTGGTGCTTCTTATTGTACTGGTGCAGGAGGGGATTCAACACCCTGTGGGATCTGTGGTTCTTTGCCTGCATCAGATACTTTATTCTTTTTCTAAGGATTTTCAATGAAATCGGCCAGCATAGTATAATCATCTTCGAACTTTGCAAATTTTTTTGTGTCCGCAAGGACTGATAGGTTGTCTTTTTCGGGGGTTTGTGCCTATACTGGTGGCATAGAAGGAGTCTCTTCAACAGGTGCGCTAGTTGTCTTCTTATTTAAAGATGATGCCTTTTTTTCTTCTTCAGATCGTTTCCTTTTTGCACTGGTGCAAGAAGGAATCCCCTTTTCATTCTTACTCGGGCCCTTGCTTGTGCTGGCAAGGTCCTCTATCTCCTTCCAGTAGGTGCCTTTTTATTCAACTGTTTTAATAGTGCCTCCCATGTCATGCCTTTAACTTCTAGCTATTTCAGGACCAGAATCTTTATCAGGACGTGGTGATACAGCTTCATGTCGGCTTGGTCTGCCCGTCTATCCCACACACCTTTGGCCATTTTTCCAAGCTCTTAAGCAAAAAATAGGGGAAATTCATCCTCCACCGGATGTGCCGGGCGACTTCAAAATGCTGCAACATCCTAAAATGATATACAAAAGTGCGGGAGTATCTTCCCTCACAGGTTACAAACTTCTGTAGGATGAAAAGGAGGTATTTCCACTGTCCCAGTAGGGCATTGTGCGGAACTTCTTCCTTCCAATCTACCTCCATCTCTTTGTCGACGACGAAAATGCTGCCATTGCCTCCTTTCTAGTTTCTGATTTTTAAACCACTACTCACCAATATTTTCCAAGCCTGTCGCTGCTGCTATAAATTCTTTTGTGACTTCAAATTTTAGAGGCCCAATTTTTACTCGGCCGTTTTTGAAACTTTTGGCAAATTGTAAAGCCACTTCTTTATCATGCCCATCAAACTTCAGCAAGAATTGAAGAAAGCCCGAGTCTTGCAATAATGCAAGACTATTGTGATACTCGACAGTCTGTTCTACCCTACTGAGAGACGAGGGTTTGTTTCAAATAGGCAGCATCGCTGCTTAACAGCTATGAACAATCAAGAAATTTAACATGCAACACCAGGAAAATCGGTTCTTATAGATAGGGATCCAACTATCCACCATCTTTTCCATCTTATCACCCATTCATTCGCCGTAGATGCACGACATCTTTGAGATCAGGTCGGATTGGTACTTGCGGCGACGTTTTAACGGCTAGGCGAGGTAATCATTATGAGTGAAGGACATCTAGTATTATGGCGGAAAGGGGCAATTATGTCCAATAAAGGTTAAACACTTCCACATTCCTTCATAATTCAAAAAAAGAACTTAGTATTCATTAGAAAATGATCATGATTCTTAACTTAAAAACACCTTGTACTTTAAATAATTTTCTCCTAGTTAGTATGATAGCACAAGTACTCATCGGCTAAGTGAAAGGACTTCTTATAAATTTTCATGATGACCACTTTCCTAGGATGTATGCTACGAAAAGAACAAATTGTACTATGTTTCTGACAGGGTGCATGCTTGTACTGGTCTGCTTGCACCACTTAAATTATGCTATTCTGTTGGTACCATTCTGCTTGCTTTATCATATTGGACAACATGCTTGCACTAGTGCAAGCATAATATCTAAAAAAGAATAGAGAAAATAAAATATAGGCTGGACTTCCACATGGCTTCCTCAACTTATACTAGAAATTTGTTTTTCCCTTTCTTGATGCTTCAAAGCATATCCTTTTTCTCTTTGTATGCGAGATCCTTCAATGAATTCATGAGGGAACAAAGAATTGGGAAAAGGGAAATTTTAGAATGGGAAGGAATTATGTTACAGGGATTTCAGGAATAGTACCAAAAGAGGGAATAAACAGAGGTGGGATATGAAAAAAATTCAAGGGTAAAGTGGGATTTTTTCGAAGCGGGCAGGGTAAATTTAGAAGAATGTGGGAAGGTTAATCATTCTGGGATTGAAGAAGAAAACTGAGGGAATATTACAAAAGTGGAATATGAAGAAAGGTAGAAATTTTTTTGGAAGGTATGGCTGCACTGGTGCAAGAAAAAGTAACTGCAGTGAACATTAAGCATTACTTGAATATAAATATCCATGCTAATTACCCTAATTGTATAAAGGTTGGTTCTGCTGAACCTGGTTTTTAATTGGTGGTCACTAGCATATGTAAAGATCAAGCAACATTTTTTTTTATTAGAAATTTTTCATCTTCCTGCCAGCAAGCTGGTTTTCAGGTTGATCCTTCTGCAATCATGTCAGCAAACTGATTTTCATAATTATAGGAAAATGTTTTTTTTTCTTTACCTTTTTTTTTTGGATTATCTTTTATTTTTAAGAAGAAGAAGAATTCATGTTTTCAAAAGGTTGGTATTACCATTCACCACTACCGTCCCAAATTGTTGTTGGACTTATTGTGTAAAATCTTTCCTGGTAAGTGGATGAAAATACTTCTTTAACTTGTGTCCATTTACCAAGAATACTTAATTTTGTCCATCATTAGTTTTAGCTTCTACTGCTCCATTCTCGAATACTTAGATCACTTCATAAGGTCCCATCCAACGTGTATGGAATTTTCCTATAAAGATTTTAAATCTAGAATCATAAAGGAGCACCCAATCACCTGGTTGGAATTGATTTTTCTAAATAGACTTGTCATGCCACATTTTTCATTGCTGCTGAATTAGTATGTTCTTCTAAACAACATCCCTACGAAATTCATCTAACTCATTTAATTGGAGAAAACGCTATTGTTGTGCCTCAGAGAGATCTAGTCCTAACTGAACTATAGTTCTGAAAGTTTTGATCTGGAATTCAATTGGTAACAGAACCTATTTGCCATATAACAGCTCATATGGTGTATGTCCCGTGCTATTTCTCCAAGTGGTTCTGTATGCCCACAAAACATTTAGTAATCTTTTATCCCAGTCTTTCTGATGCATATTTACTATCTTTGTAAGAATGGACTCGATCACTTTGTTTGTGGATTCCACCTGGCCATTTGATTGCGGGTGATACGGCGTGGATTTCTGGTGTCGGATCTTATATTGCTCCATTACACCCTATACCAGATTAGAAATAAACTGCGGACCATTGTTAGAAACAATTTCTCTAGGCACACCAAATCTAGTAAAGATTTCAGTAAAAAAAAATTCAACAACAACTTTTTCTGTAGCAAAAGAAACAGCTTTAGCTTCTACCCATTTCGTAACAAAATCTGTACAAACCAAGATATGCTTTTTACTTAATGATGTTGGATTTATTGGCCCTATAAAATTAATAGCCCATTTTTCAAAAGGCTCAATCATAACTTAGGGGCATAAAGGAATTTCATTGGTTTGATAAGGCTGGCCCATTCGTTGACAGCTATCACAACGCTGGACATATTGTTTGGCATCCTTAAACAAGGAAGGCCAAAAGTAACCAGCACGCAATACTTTATATGTAGTCCGCTTATCAGCGAAGTGGCCTCCACAAGGTTCATCATGAGCAGATTTCAATATGTCAAACACTTCCTCCTCTCTTACACACCTACGGATAATCAAATCTCGACCGGTGTTAAAGAGATCTCCCTGAATCCAAGAGTATGCAACACTTTTCTGAACAAGACTCCGCTTTTCACGAGCGAACAAGTGGGGTGGTGTTTTCCCAGTAACCAAGTAATTAGCAATGTTAGCAAACCACGGGGAATCTGTTGACATAGCAAAAAGATGTTCATCCAGAAAATCATCATTAACAGGAGTTTCTTCACCAGGATTATCTAATCTAGAAAGAAAATATGTTACAACATTAGATTTTCCTGGTCTATCAACAATAGTAATATTAAATTCCTACAACAATAGTAACTACCTAGTCACTTTACCACTAGTCAATGGCTTGTTCATCAAATATTTGATCGTGGAATGATCAGTATGTACAAATACTTCATATCCTGTAATATAGTGTCTGAACTTATTAATTGCAAAAATTATAACTAAAAACTCTTTCTCTGTAACTGTATAATTTAATTCAGCGGAAGACAAATTCTTACTAATATAATAAATAACATAGGATTGTTTATTTTCCTCTTGTCCTAAAGCTGTGCCAATAGCCAAATCTAAAGCATCACAGGAAATGTGAAAAGGCAGGGACCAATTTGGACCTTTCAAAATTGGTGCATGTACTAACTTTTCCTTCAATGTTTCAAAATACTGTTGGCAAGCTGCGGTCCAAGAAAATTCACTATCCTTATCTAGGGGAACCTATCTTAGAAATTTTTTCAATGAATCTCCTATAGTAACTAGCATGTCCTAAAAACCTCTTACTTCCCTTTGAGTTTTGGGTGCAGGAAGATGGAGAATGATTTTGATCTTTGGTGGATCAACCTGGATACCTTTACTAGAAATTAAATGGCCAAGTACCACTCCCTCTTTGCACATTAATCTACATTTCTTGTCACTCAATGTGAGATGGGCTTCCTGACAACGAAGAAGTACTTTTTCCAGATTTTCGAGAGCTTCCTCAAAAGAATCACCAAACATAGAAAAGTCATCCATATAAATTTCTACAAATTGTAGATCAGCAAAAATGGCCAGGACTGCTCTTTGAAAGGTAGTCGAGGCATTACATAAGCCAAAGGGAAGCACTCTATAAGCAAATGTACGCCATGGACATGTAAAAGTAGTTTTATCCTGATCTTCGGGTGCAATCTGTATCTGGTTATAACCACTAAAGCCATCCAAAAAGGAAAAATATTTCTTTCCTGCAAGGGTATCAACCACCTAGTCAATGAAAGGGAGAGGGAAACAATCTTTGAGAGTGGATTTGTTTAATTCTTGATAATCAATACAAATACACCATCTTCCATCTTTCTTAGGTACTAGCACTAATGGAGAGACCCACTGACTGCCGGAAATAGGATAGATAAAACTGACATCCAAGAGTTTATGTACTTCCTCCTTCACAATATCTATTAGAGCTGGATTCATTCGCCTTTGGGGTTGTTAGAAAGGTCAGGTTCCTTCCTAAATACCCTTCATATCTTCATAGCCCCATGCAAAGGCACTAAGATGGTTTTGCAACAAATTCACAAGCTGCTCTTGCTGAGATGAGTCCAAATATGAACTAATATACAAGGATTTACTGGGGCTAATCTCAACAAGAGTAGTATCAGGCTCAGGAGTACTCAAGGGGGTGGTCAAATGCAATGGTACAGAAGAATGAGGACCATGATTATCTTGAAAATCTAGGCTGAAAATCTGGCTTAATAGCTCAAAATTAGGCATAGTGTCTAGGTTATTCAGGAAATCTTGAATCTCATCTTCTTGTGAAGACCCAATATAATGATGGATAAGGGAAATGGGTTGAGTCTCCTCATCATTATTTTGATCCAACCATAAATTATCTTGAAGGTCTTGAATGGATCTGGCAAGGGGGTATAAGGTAACTTTCTTCCTAGAATCTCCATGTGAAATATACATATCATCAGAGCGACATCCAATATATGCATCGGTTGTAGCAAGCCATGGTCGACCCAAGATCAAGGGATGTCCTCCTATTGGGTTATTTGGTTGAAGCACAATGAAATCAATAGGATATTCCCAAGAATATAATGAAATGATCACATTGTCCAATACTCCTTTTGGCTTAATTTTAGATCTATCCGCTAATTCAAGCACAGTGGGAGTAGGGCGAAGATGAGATAACCGAATTTGATCCATGGTTTGCTTAGTCATGACATTAATGGCTGCCCCCAGGTCTATAGGAACATTAGAGACAAGGACATTACCAATCTGAACTGAGATGACAGGGTTTCTGGGATCAGTATGTTTTTCCATAGACACACATCCCGTCATCAACTCTACTACCCTACCAACAAATTGAATGGTTTGGGGTTCCAATCGCCTCCTCCCAGGTTTCTTGAGACAGAGTTCCCTAATAATCTTGGTACAAATAGGGATCTCTTTGATGGCTTGAAGCAGAGGTATATTAATGAAAATATTCCGAAGCTTTGATGCCAAGATAGTCTCAAAAATAGGCTCACTTCTTCACATTACTAGCCTCTCTGGGAAGGAAGGCTGGTTGGAAGAAGATGGCAAGGATTCAGAGGGTAAGGGTTGTTTAGTGACAACTTTGGGAGAATGGTTAAGAGTTGCCTCTTCTCCTTTCTCTTCAACAATCACTCTAGGTTTCTTCTGATTTTATGATGTTACAGTCCTTCCCGATCTTAATTGAATATCATGAACCCCAATTGGAATAGACTGGTACTCAAATAAAGGTGGGTTTGTTACATAGATAATTTGCATTGCTTTATTATTGTTAATATTGGGCATAGGTTGAGTAGGAAATTGAGGAGGTTGAAAAGGTGGAGGTAAAGGCAATGGTGGAGTAGACTAACTTGGAAGTTGAGGCATTGAATAAGGTGTATGTGTAGATGGATATGACTGCATAGGTGGCTGGTAGGAATATGGAGAATGAGTTGGCCCTCTCCAACCTTGTTGCCATGGTTGAGAAGGTTTCCCATGCTGATATTGATTCCCATACTGCCACTATTGATTAGTGTTAGGATGAGAATATGCATGTGAATTATAACCAAAATAGTGTGGAGAAAATTCAGGAGCCATACCTGCGCCTACTTGAGGTCAATTTCTTTTTGCTCCCATAGCATACAAGTATTCAACTTCAGGTTTTCCCCTTGTAAATATAGCTTTAAGTCCTGGTATAGAGGGACATTTTTCTGTGACATGGTATTCTGCACAAATAGCACACTTATCAGTTACTTTCAAATTAAGAGGACACTCTTTAGGAGGATGCTTGTCTCTACATTTAGGACAGAAAATGCATAATGACTCTTGCTCCTTCATGAGTTTTTTCTGAAATTTTAAAGAGTCCAATTGTTTGGTAACAGTATTCATTATATCAATTTTCATGTTTTCCATTTTATTTTCTATTCCAACAATCATAGCATCAGTAGATTTGGTTTTTCTATTTCTATTTCAAGTTCCTCTACTGGATCTATACTGATTTCTTGAAAATTTCCTGCATAATTCACAAATTTGTTCAAAATTTTGCTAAGAAAGATCACCTTGTCCTAACAGATTTTAATTATTTCTAGCATTATCAGTAAGCCCTCTTAAGAACAAAGTTCTAATAGTACTGGAATCAAGATTAATTTTCAACCTTTGTAAAATATACAAAAACCTTTCTAGGTAGTCTTCAAGAGTTTCATCATCATCCTGTATGATTGTAAAAATATCATCCTACATGTCCCTAGTTTTGCAATATTCTTGATATTTAGACAAAAACACTCTCTTCATCTGATCCCAAGAGACTATAGTGTTTCCTCCTAACCCCATAAACCAGCGTAGAGCTGAGTCCTTGAGAGTAACAGGAAATAATCTTAGCTACTGAGTGTCAGTTGAATAATCATAACTTCTACACAGAATATCAAACTTGAATAAAAAAGAGCCAGGATCTTCATGAACTTTACCATGGAAATGAGGGAGAGTTGATGGTGGAATATTCTTCATTTGCGCCATAGTATTAAGGTCCACAATTGGAAACACAAAAGTGGATTGTTCCCTACTTACCTGGTTTTCACCGGTCCCTTCCACATGATTTTCATGGTCTGCCATTATTTCCCTTTTGCTCCCAACAGACTGAATCACACCTGAGTTGTTGTCACCAGAATCCAAGTGGACTGTTCCTGCGTGATGGGTTTGAATTGGATTGGCTTTCTTGCTCACAGAAGGGGACCCAATATAAGAATTGTTTTCAGAATTCTTTCGACCCTTAGTGGGCTTTGAAACCTTACCTTTCCTAGGCATTCATTTCAAAAAAGAAAGAAAAATAAAAAAAAACTTCTAATAAAAAATGCTGTCAGAAATCAATCAAAACCAGTAAAATTCCTTCAAAGAAGCTTTTCCAAACAATACTGCAAAAATAAAGGAAAAATTACCTCTATTGTATAACAAAAAAATTCTTACCAAATCAAATCGCCTCCCCGGCAACGACGCCAAAATGTTGGGTGCAAGATTTACACTTAAGAAAACTCCTCAACACTTAATTTGTCAACCCGGGGATCTGTAAACTTAGAGATGAAGCATAAGTAATGCTAGAGATGGTATGAATATTTCTAATATAAATCCCTACTTTCTTTAAAGGAAATATTGCAGAATCAAACTAAAAAGAGAAAAAGGCAACTTGAACCATCAAAATAATCTAAGACTGGAACAAGGAAGAATGCATTTGCAAAAGGGAATTAGAAATAAAGGGGCAATCACTCTAGATAACTATTGTTTAACTACTGAGCGTGTGTTTTTTTTTAACAGAGACACTTAGCAGTCTCATCAAATGGCCCTTCAAACCTGCTCCTTTAAAGATTTCCTTCTTGCACTAATTTGTCCTGCACTATCGCAATATGCTTACACTAGTGCATGAATAGAGATCTATGCAGAAGGTATAAATGGTGTCGTTAGTAAAGGTGTTTTACTTCCTGTGAGGGTTTGAAATTTTCTAGGTTCAAAGCACTCAAATCCTGTGGCGAGAAACTAGTTCTTGCACCGAATCAGAGCTTCTTGCACTTAGCATTTAATTCTTAAAATGAGTGCTTAGTTACTGTAGGTGCTATTATACTGTTAAATCAAATTGCACACATAAAAAATGAATGTTTCTGATCTTGACAGAGTGCAGAAATAAAGAAACAATCCATATACATTTATCTTGTCATAAAGTGTTTAATGAAAGAAAGAAAATTGCAGGAAGTAGACTAGAAAGGCTTGCTACATCACACCAACATGCACTGGTGTAGGTTCATTTCTCCTGCTTGGACCAGGTGGGGAAAACCAACCAAACAAAACTGCAAAAAAGGAAATATCACAACAACGTGCACTGGTGAAGGTTTATTTCTTCTGCCTGGACCAGGCGGGGAAAACCAATATGAAATCAGCTGCAGGAAAAGGAAATTTAGCTACTTCAAATAACGGATTCACTTTCACTCAGACAGGAATTCATGTGCTTGAAATTAAATCACACTTGACAATATAAACTCAAATTACAAGAAATAGGAAATAGGGTAAATGTGCTGGGTTGGCTAGGCCCTAGCCAACTAGCGTGTTTCCCTTTCAAACAAAAGCACTGTTCAGTACTTTAATCAATTCAATAGCTTCAAATACATAAATGAAATTTATAAAACATGAGGCGGAGCTCCCTTTTTATTAATTCATTGAGGCAAGTACATGCATTAATACATCGTCTAGCCCAAATTCGGGCAATAACAAAAGACAGCAACTCGTTACCGCCTCTCTGGCTGTGTCTATGTTCTATACAAAAACTTCTATCAAAAACTATCCTCGTCCTATTTACATTCTTCATTATATAGATCCTTTTCCAAAGGCAAAAATAGATTATTTAACCGATTACATAAGCAAATGCAGAATTTAGCTTTTCGGCCTTCAAAATTAGATAGTTTAACAAAACTAGTCGTAGCCAATCTCCAGCTGTTCGTTCTTCATAAATTCGATCTCGGCTGCCTTTGGATTGATCTTGCTATCGTGGCTAAGCTCGACTGTATTTAGATTGATCTTGCTATTATGGGTGAAGATGCTCAAAATGAGGTGGTGATCAAGGAGGTTTGGATCTGCTGCAAGGATTTTTTGTGCTAGCAATGGTGCAAAATATGATCCTGCACTAGGATCAGTGGTCACGTTAAGTACTTTGACTACCAAATAAACATTAGAGATATCGATAAGTTACAAAGAGTGATTATAAGCAAGAAATCATGTAATAAATGATTAATTAATGCTAAGTTGAATTAAAAATATGAAAAATAAAGTTTATACGAAATATGTCATCGTTCTTGGACTGGTGCAAGATGAGGGTGTATAAGAGAGGTAAAATAGAAATAAATGGTTGTGACTTAGGAAGGGGAAAATGGAAAAAAGAGAGCAAATTAGAGGGCTAACAATTAACCTCAGGAGCATTTGGAACGTTAACGACACACATATAGGTCTAGGCTAGAGATGTGTTCTGGCATTATTAAACGTAGGCATTGTCATTATTTGTATGTTTTACATTCTGGAGGTAGTTGGTATTCCACATACGTAAGTATATTGGATCGTTCTCCATGTACCTTCGGGTATATCAGATGGCGCTCCCCATATGAAAATTATATCCGAATTCTTCCAATCGTACATGACACATTAGACAGCACTACCATGGACTACGCTTCCACATATCTCCATGTACATTTTTGAATTCCCTTTAGTTTTCTATCCTGCCATAGGTAATGAAGTAATCCACCTCGTTTAATGTGATACACAAAAAACAACATTCGAGGAGATTGCCTGCACATACTAGAAACGCTATATTGCAGTTCACAGTTACTTGGTAAACCATTTAGCCTAGTTACCCTTTTGTTTTATTTGTGTTTCTAATTTCTAAAATTTATTAATCCATCATGGAATAACATCCCCAACAACTGCGTTGTTCTTCTATAATACATGAATTTCCTCCTTTACCTCTAGAGGAAACACCTGGTCATCGTAAGAATAAGAAAACACAAAATATTGAACCTCGTTCTTCAGAAGCTACCCCTTATGGAACCACATTTGAAATCAATCAACCATAATCATCACTTCCCATAAGTACTAAACCAGAAATTACATCTTTACAACCTAGTGAGTCTGACACAGTCGAAACTGAATCCCTTGAAACATTAGAACTTGAGGTCATTAAACTTGAATTTCCAGATTCAGATACTTTACAACTTTATGTTATGCAACCTAAAGAACCTCTAATAACTGAACTGACTACTCCAAGGACTTCTTCTTCTCTTCCTCTACCTTTGTCTCAGCCACAACCTTTATATTTTGGTCTTGACAGAGAACAAATTCCACCTAGTCTTTTGAGTATTGAGGACAATACTGAAGAAGAGTCTCAACCTTTATGTCCTTTCCATTTAAGAGGGAATCCTCTTTATCAGGATGGGTGGGTTTTGAACCCGGCCCACCCCCACATAATCCATTGGTGATTACCAACGAGCCATGACTCGTTGTTTGCTAACCCTACACAAACAACTTTATAAAAACCTTCATCAAATTCCATTCGACAGACCAGTGGAGGGTGGACCAGTGGAGTATTGAGCAACTAAGAGGGTTGGAACCATGGGTGAGGGATCTATTTAGATGCTGAAAAGATTACCTTAGAGGGCCAGAGGTGGCAATGACATAATTTGACAAGTTTATAGTCATTTTTGCACATTCTCACACCAAGAATCCAATCTTGTCATGTGTTTATCTAGTTGAGGTCTCCATTTTCCGGTCATCATCAGAATTGGAGGTATAAGGGTCATATTTGTAAAGTTTCTTGTAATTCATTTCTTTACTACCATTTAATGAAATAAGGCCTCCCCACATTGAGCAAGGCCTAGAGACATAGCCCACATTATGTGAAATCTACAATCAAATTCTTTGTGTGCCCTTGATCTCATGGTTTCTTTATGATTTCCGCTTATTTTTAATTTGTTAAGTTACTTTTTTAATGTTGGCTTAAGGGGGCCTAACCCAGGTTCAGAGTTGTTCACGCCAACCAACAAAACTCTCAACTACTAGCCCTTTCGGCAACAACCTGCGTAGTGCAAGTTGCAGTCTCACCGAAGCAGTATTGGTGGATGCTGGAACTAGGTTTCTGCATCCAGGCACATGTGATAAATGGTTCTCAAGCTCCTATAGCTTAGATATGCCTTCGCTACTGCAAATCTATGAAAACATCTTCTAGATATTCATGAAGGCCTACGATCAGTCTTTTCAGACCTTGAATAGATAGCTTATCTATTTCCACGCATCAATAAATAAACCTAGATCTGAGTTCACGCAAATATATCAATTCATAAAAAAACATAACAAAAATAGATTTTAACTTGACGAAAGTAGATAAATACTCATATCATGCATCATTAAGATAGGTTTAGTGATTTCATGCAACATTCATTCATTATTTCATAAGACAATATTATTAAGTGACAAAATAAAACATAAACAATTTCGACAGAAATGCACAGTAATTCATCAAAATCTATCTTTATTGATCTTCCTCATTCAGATTAAAAACTCTTCTACCTGACGTATGTAACTGCGGACTCTACCAAATCCTCCTATGCACTCAGCTACAAGAGCCTTCCCTTCTTCACCTGAGTACAGGAAGCAAAGCCTTCCTGCCTTAATGCTTTCCCAAGACAACAAAAACCATTCAGCTTACCCAATTCTCTACCAAAAGTTATCTTAAGACTTGCTATGAATCGATTATTTATAGCTTCCTTCCATACAATACCATGGTTCGCAGACCATGGGAGAATCTTAAAATTGACCCAAATAAGCGGCTAAGATCCCTTTGACTCCTATCTATCTGCACGCTCCACATCCACATTTCGCAAAGACTTTACATATTTTACAAAAGATTTTCCAAAAATTGGGTTAAATTAACCCCAAAAATAACCCTAGGGACCCTAACCCAACAAGCCCCAAACAAAAATATTGTGACTCGACCTCGAGTCACTCATCTGGCACCTCGATCTTGCTATGAAGACCAACCAACTCAACTTGCAACACTGCAACTTCGGTAGTGCCCTGTGTGGCCACTTGTTTTACCTATTTGACCAATTTCTCTGTCGTTGGGCCCTCCACTGCTAGGTGCATTGTCCTCTGTGTCTGTTGTAGCACCTTTAGCTTTTCCTCAAGTGATAGAGTAAGCTGACAAGCTTCCTCTAGCCGCGGTTGTAATGTGGTCTTTAGCAGTGCCTTGTTCTACTGTAATTCTTCCACCTGTGCTTGAAGCTGCTTCCCCTCTTATAACTTCACGAGGCATTTCAATGGCTCCAAAGTGCACACAGTTGCTCAGACCTCATGATACTTTTGATGTGTCTTTTTTACACTAGTGTTCAGCGTCTGTAGGTTTGGGTCCTCCTGCAGATTTGTCCATAATTCCATTACTGCATTGAACATCATTGTTCAGTCATTTATTGCGACATCCAAGGTGCTCATATTCTCCTTGATGGCTGTTGCGCGCTGCTCGCATACCTCTGGTAGAGTCGTGGGTTGCAACTTCAACTGCAGCTCTGCTATCTTCATATGGAAATCAAAGGTAACCCTGCCGACTTCTCCTTTGTTGCACGTACTGGAGCAGCCAATTTCCTTACTTTGGCTAAGGCCTCTACATCCTTTGGTCTGTTCAATTTAGGTACTCACTTGCAGGCCGACTCGATCGTTGTCTCCTGGCTTTGACGTCATGTCTGCAACTCCTCCTTTTCCTTCAATGCCTGAGTTTTCTCCGCGGACGTATGTTTGTTGTTGACCTTAAACTCACTGACAAAGGTAAGGGTCTGTTGTTCCATGATTCTCAACTCATCTGACACCTCCCAATGTAGTGCATGGAGGGTCTATAGTGGAAACATAGCCAAATTCAGCCCCATGTCCTCCACTGTATTGATCATAGCATGATCCTCATCTGATTCTACATGAACAGACCCCTTTGGTAATGGTATGACTCTTAGGTCTAGAGTCCGTTCCAACTCTGCCACTATTCCACTACCCTGTGTCAAGCTGGTTGGCACCCCGCTTGCTCACTTGATTCCCGCTTGAATCCTGTTAGCCTAGATGTGCAGCTTGCATAGATCCTTTTGAATGCTCCCCAGCATTTGCATATATTGTTTCTCAAATTGCTACAACACCTTAGTTATTGTATCTCTCACCTTTTCACCGATCTCATTGAGATCGCCTTCTGTTAGCACCATTGGGTCGATGTGTGTTTTCTTATCATACTTGTGTTTTTTCCATTGTACACCCGTATTCTCCTGCTCATGTCTCTTCAATATGAAAGGAGTGCTCTGCTCCTCACCACCGCCTCCTCCATGGTCTGATATCTCTTGCTCGTCAGTGTGCTGCAAAGCTGATTTGTCGCTTTGTTGTATATCATGTTGTTCCTTCTCAGCCTTCTCTTTAGCAGTGTGCTCCTTTTCTACCCATTCTTTCTGGGCAACTACCTTAGCAGCATCAACCTTTTCTTATGCTCAACGAGAGCTTTCACGACATTCTAAGTGACCTCCTTACGTTTATGAGTAGCAGAGCTCTCCACACCATTACTAGTGCCTACATCACCCTACAAGGGTTCACACCACTCTTCTAGCCAATACCTCACAATATCCTATATGTTCATCTCAGATACCAGATGGGGCAACTGGCACGATGTATGTTTTGGGTCCTTCCACGCTTTGATTGACACATTGTGGAAATCAGCTTTGAACTCTAATTTGACTCCTTGATCCTTATCGAATCCTTTGCTGACCACAGCAAGGTGAACTACACTACCTCCAGTAAATCTTCCTTATGCGGAGGAAACTAACTATCCTCTGGCAATCTCCAAGCGCCTAACACAATAGATAACAAAAGCCATGCATAATGGAATGGCTTTCTCTCCTCCCGAGCTTCTCGATAGCTCGCGAGGAATTCTTGGCATAGATACTTTGCCCAATTGTATTGGACACGTTTTGTGCATTGTTCCATAAGTGACACTACCAGTGTCGAAACTTCGTTCGTGATGCACTTCCTCATAATTTTTCCCACAAGAATCTGGGCAGCGAACAGGTCTTGAATTGAGCGGATAGAGTATCTTCACGACTTTTTAACAAGGCCACACTCTTTCTTCATTTTATCTTCCAAGTCTTTTTCTCCAAGCTTCCCGACAAACTCCTTGGCAGGGTCCACTGCTTTGTAAGGTAGCCTCGTAATCCAGTGAATTAACATAATAGTGATCAGGATGGGCTTCCCAAGCCATAGACACCGACCATGTACCATCATGAGCAGCTAGCACACACATATTGTGTTGATAGTTGAGTGATGATAATGAGGTACACAAAGCATGTTTAACAACCTGGGCTTCTCAATGCTTCTAATGCACTTCATGGGTTCTAAATGCGTAACCCCAGTCTCCTCATAATATATTTTAGTCATGTACATTTTGGTCGCAAAATGTGGGAACCTCTCATGGTCTGTGAGGTCCCAATCCTCCATGTTTAGTAATAGAATGCATGCTAATGTAGGACCTTCAAATTCCAATTGTTCAAGCAACAGGCGTGTTGAGATCGAAAATTTCCCATAATCTGGATCCTTGGTAACTTTGGTTCTTCCCTTCTGTGGAGGGATATACTCGGGAAGCCTTGAGATTGGCTCGACCTCTGCGACATCTACATCCTCTACACCTTGGTATTCCTCCTATTCTTAATTGACTACTTTCTATGGTTGCTTGTCTTTCTTCTCCTTTTGTCACACCTCCGGATTCTTCCTCAGTGACATTCTCATCGGCACTGGCTTCTTTTGCTTCTCCTTAGTTGTCGATTGCTTCTCTTTTGGAGATGGTTGCTTCTCTTTTGAAGTTGGTTTCTTCTTTTTTGCGGTAGATTTCTTTAGCCTCAACGACCTCGGTGCAGTAGGCACAGGGGTTGTAGCTTCCATACTTTAACTCTCAGGGCCCAGTGCATCAGACAAAACAACTTATGAACTTAGGACTTCAGTGAGGTTGGTGGAAGTGCTGGGTGTGGAGCCTGATTATCTTCTATAGTACCGGCATATTGGACCCCAGTTCAAAATGGGGCGGCAACACCGCCCGTAAAATAATCGTTGCCGTGGGGGGTCCAGGGGGGGGCGGCAACGACTTTTGGGAGCCCCCCACCTGGTGGGGGGTTTCGGGGGCAGCGCCCCCGAAGCTAAAAACAGCTGTAAAATTGCCTTGTAAAAGTATAGTAATTTCTAGTCAATCTGGGCCGTTCATTAGGCGGATGATCTGACGGTAGAAATTATGTTTAGTTTAGGGTTTTTTGCCCTAGAAGGCAACCCCTCTCTTTATATGAGGGCATTGTATTTGAGGATGAGATATAGATGTGTATTCGGTGAGCGAGAAATATAGAGGTGAGACTGTGAGAGAAAACAGAGGATATTACAGCGGTTTTGCTGTAGGTTGTATCTCTTCATTTTGCTGGATAATAGAAAGGAAGGACTGGCTGTTCGGGGTGGACGTAGCCCAAAATGGGTGAACCACGTATATCTGTGTCTCTCTTGTTTTGTGCGTTTTCTGTGTTTATATTTCTGCAATATTTTATGTGTTCCATTGCTCCGTAATATATAATTTTCTAACAACTGGTATCAGAGCCGAAGGTCTATTTGGCTGATAAACTCGCAGGAAAGAAGGGTTCCTAGTTCGAGTGGGAGCAATGGCGGAAGATGGTAAGTTTAGGGTCGAGAAATTTAACGGCCAAAACTTCTCGCTGTGGAAGATGCAGATGGAAGATTATCTGTATCAGAAAGATCTATACCTACCATTGGGCGGAAAAACAAAGATGCCGACGGGTATGAAAGACGAAGAATGGAACCTTCTCGATAGAAAGGCACTCGGAACAATACGGTTGTGCCTTGCTGCGTCAGTCGCCTTCAACATTTCGAAGGAAACCACGACAGAGGGTTTGATGCAGATGTTGTCGAAACTATATGAAAAACCCTCGGCCTCAAACAAGGTATTTCTTATGAAACGGTTATTTAATATGAATATGTCGGAAGGTGGATCTGTTGCAAACCATTTAAATGATTTTAATACAGTTACAAGTCAGTTAAGTTCTGTAGGGGTAAACTTTGATGATGAAGTTAGAGCTCTGTTATTCTTGTGCTCATTACAAGAAAGTTGGAATGGTTTGGTAATGGCCATTAGTAACTCCGTTTCTGGATCTAGTACTTTAAAGTTTGATGATGTTGTTGGTGCTATCCTTAGCGAGGAAATGCGACGGAAAAGCTCCAGTGAGACATCGGGAAATGCTTTGAGTGCAGAGTCTAGAGGAAGAAAAATGGAAAGAGGAAAGAGCTCAGGATATCGCAGTAAATCAAGGAAAGGCAGATCCAAGTCCAGATCGGGGATAGTGTGCTAGAAATGTGGAAAGAAAGGACACCTAAAGAAAGACTGTAGATCTCGGAAGGGAAAAGAAGGAGATGCACAGCAAGAAAACAATCATGAAGCAAATGTGACAGGTGAGGTGTTACAAGATGCTTTGATTCTTTCTTTCGAAAATATTACTGATTCTTGGGTGGTAGATTCAGGGGCCTCATTCCATGCCACACCTGAAAAGAAATACTTTTATGACTATGTTCAAGGAGATTTTGGACAAGTTCGTCTGGGTGATGACAAACCCTGTAAAATTGTTGGAATGGGTAAGGTTCTTGTAAAATAGCAGAATGGAAACCAATGGCTACTAAAGGAGGTAAGGCATGTTCCAGATCTAAAGAAAAATCTGATTTCAACAGGGCAGCTAGGCAGTGAAGGTTGTGTGAAAACTTTCACAGATAAAGCTTGGAAGGTCACAAAAGGAGCCATGGTAATAGCAAAAGGTGAAAAGGTTGGTACATTGTATTTATGCAATGGTATTTCTAACTCTGTTAATGCTTTGACTTCCAAAGGAGCAGATGCAACATTATGGCATCATAGGCTCGAACACATGAGTGAAAAAGGGATGAAGATTCTTCACTCAAGGAATTTGTTGCCAGGTTTGAAGAATGTTGATTTGGATTTCTGTGAGAACTGCATTTATGGAAAACAGAAGAGAGTCAGATTTCTCAGAGTTGGGAAAGAAAAGAAGAACGAAAAATTAGAACTTGTGCATACAGACGTATGGGGACCTGCTCAGGTATCATCTCTCGGTGGCTCTCGTTATTATGTTACCTTTATTGATGATGCAACTAGAAAAACTTGGATTTATTGTATTAAGAATAAATCTGATGTATTTGATACTTTCAAGAAATGGAAAGCTTTGGTTGAGATTGAGACAGGAAAGAAATTGAAGTGTCTTAGATCAGACAATGGAGGTGAATATTGCAACAAAGAGTTTGATAGGTACTGTTCAGAGCATGGAATTTGCAGAGAGAAGACAGTTCCAAGAACACCACAAGAAAATGGTGTGTCAGAAAGGATGAACAGAACAATCATGGAGCGTGCAAGGTGCATGAGATTGCATGCAGGATTGCCTTTACAGTTTTGGGCAGATGCTGTAGATACTGCTGTTTATTTAATAAACAGAGGACCTTCAAGTTCCTTGGATGGTGGTGTTCCAGAGGAAGCATGGACAGGGAAAAAGGTAAACTACTCTATTTTAAAACCTTTTGGTTGTGAGGCCTTTGTCCATATTGATAAAGAAAATAGAACAAAGCTTGAGGCAAAGTCAAAGAAATGTACCTTTATTGGATATGGTGTTAATGATTTTGGTTATCGCTTATATGATTATGAAAATCACAAAATCATTAGGAGCAGAGATGTAATATTCAATGAAAAGGTCTTGTATAAGAATCAGTTGCAGGAAAAGAAACAAGAAAAAGAAAACAAGGAATACGCAGTTCTTGATGAAATTACTGAAAAAGTAAAGGTGCCTGAAAATAATAATAATCAACAACCACAACATCAGCAACCATCACAACAACAGGCACCCCAAACACCTGAAAGTGGTGTTAGAAGATCTACCAGGACAAGTAGACCTCCTGAACGATACTCTCCTTCATTATATTATTTATTGTTGACTGATTCTGGTGAACCTGAATGTTATGAAGAAGCAATGCAGGTTGAAAGCAAGAAGAAGTGGGAGGTATCCATGGAAGAAGAGATGGACACCTTAATGCATAACCAGACTTGGGATTTAGTCAGGTTGCCTGCAGGAAAAACTACATTGAAGAATAAATGGGTTTACAGGCTGAAGGAAGAAGATGGAGGAAAGCAGAGGTACAAAGCTAGACTTGTGGTGAAGGGGTTTGCACAGAAGAAAGGTATTGATTTTGATGAAATATTTTCTCCTGTTGTTAAAATGACTTCAATCAGAACTATTTTAAGTCTTGTAGCAGCTGAAGATTTGCATCTTGAGCAGTTAGATGTAAAGACAACCTTTCTCCATGGGGATTTGGAGGAAGAGATATATATGCAGCAGCCACAAGGATATGAGGTGAAAGGGAAGGAGAAACTTGTGTGCAGGTTGAAGAAGAGCTTGTATGGTTTAAAACAGGCTCCAAGGCAGTGGTATCTAAAATTTGACAAGTTTATGTCTGAACAAGGTTATACTAGATGTCACTCTGATCATTGTGTTTATCTGAAAAAGCAAAATGATGGCAACTGTATTATATTGTTATTGTATGTAGATGACATGCTTGTTGCAGGATCTAACATGCAGGAAATAAATGTGCTCAAAAGAAAATTGGCAAATTCATTTGCAATGAAGGATTTGGGTGCTGCAAAACAAATCCTTGGTATGAGAATAACTAGAGACAGGAAAAATAGAAAATTAACATTGTCTCAGAATGAGTACATACAAAAGGTGTTGAAAAGATTTAACATGCAAAATGCAAAACCAGTTAGTACACCTTTTGCTAGCCATTTCAAACTTAGCAAAGAAATGTGCCCAAAGATCCAAGAAGACATGGATTATATGTCTAAAGTTCCATATGCATCAGCAGTTGGAAGTTTAATGTATGCAATGGTCTGCACAAGGCCTGATATTGCACATGCAGTGGGAGTTGTAAGCAGGTACATGAACAATCCAGGAAAGGAACATTGGATGGCAGTGAAATGGATTCTCAGATATTTGAGAGGTACCACAAATCAGGCATTATGCTTTGGTGGTTCAAACATATCCCTACAAGGATATGTTGATGCAGATATGGCAGGTGACAGAGATAATAGGAGGAGCACTACAGGATATGTATTTACTGTCAGAGGAACAGCTGTCAGTTGGGTTTCAAAAATCCAAAGTGTTGTTGCACTTTCAACAACAGAATCAGAGTACGTTGCTGCTATAGAGGCTAGTAAAGAAATGATTTGGTTACAAAGGTTTATGGGTGAATTGGGTAAGGAGCATGATATGGGCACGTTATACAATGATAGTCAAAGTGCCATTCATCTTGCAAAGAACTCAACATTTCATTCTAGGACAAAACACATACAGCTCAAGTACCATTTCATACGATCGGTGTTGGAAGATGGAGAGTTGAAGCTGGAAAAGATACACACTAGCCAGAACCCTGTAGATATGCTAACAAAAGTTGTAACCAGGGAGAAACTGAGAATATGCTCAGTTTCAGTTGGTCTTCAAGGATGACGATGGAGATGAGAAACAGCCAGGTCCAAAGAGGAGTCATTGTCCAGCAAATGGAGCAGCGGTGGAGTTGCTAGAATCAGTCTCCAAGTGGGAGATTGTTGGGTGTGGAGCCTGATTATCTTCTATAGTACCAACATATTGGACCCCAGTTCAAAATGGGGCGACAACGCCGCCCGTAAAATAATCGCTGCCGTGGGGGGTCCAGGGGGGGCGGCAGCGACTTTTGGGAGCCCCCACCTGGCGGGGGGTTTCGGGGGCAGCGCCCCTGAAGCTAAAAACAGCTGTAAAATTGCCTTGTAAAAGTATAGTAATTTCTAGTCAATCTGGGCCGTTCATTAGGCGGATGATCTGACGGTAGAACTTATGTTTAGTTTAGGGTTTTTTGCCCTAGAAGGCAACCCCTCTCTTTATATGAGGGCATTGTATTTGAGGCTGAGATATAGATGTGTATTCGGTGAGCGAGAAATATAGAGGTGAGACTGTGAGAGAAAACAGAGGATATTACAGCGGTTTTGCTGTAGGTTGTATCTCTTCATTTTGCTGGATAATAGAAAGGAAGGACTGGCTGTTCGGGGTGGACGTAGCCCAAACTGGGTGAACCACATATATCTGTGTCTCTCTTGTTTTGTGCGTTTTCTGTGTTTATATTTCTGCAATATTTTATGTGTTCCATTGCTCCGTAATATATAATTTTCTAACAGGCAGTTAGTTGCTAGAGAATGGCCTTCTGGTTCCATGCAGGTAAGGAAAAAAATGTTGGGCTTGCCATGAAATCCTCCAAGAAATGATGACTCATAAACTTCAGACAAAAAATCACCTAGATAAGTCTCAGAATGCAAAGTGTTATTCCGGGGTCCAACATTTGAGATTTATAGGGATTTTTGAATTCAAATCCGACTACTCCCCCCAAATTCTGATAATAAATGCCTCTTTGGTGGAAAATATTCAAACATTTTCACCATAAATAATGCCTACCCGCTCCTCTTAACTCATTTCTGCCCATCAAATCATGAATAGTAACCTCAATGGTTACTTTTGGACTCATCTGCGTGCCACCATCCTCCATGGTGCATCTCATCTAGCGCAACTTCACCTGGCACACCCATGTCATTCTTCACGCAACCCTCTTTCTACTTTGTTCACTTCGTTGGTCATCGTAGTTTATAGTCCTGTAATCCTTTTTAGCTACCTAGATTACTAAGACTGTCTTCTTGCCATATAGTCATTGTACAAGGGTAGGGTCCCCTGTGTACAGCTTCAGCCTAATTCCATTCACTTGCCCAAGATATGGTTCCCCATTCATCTTCGTGAGCTAAACTACACCACCATCTGCATTCTCCTTATATACGGCCCAACCAATGCATTTGAAACTTTCCTGGAAATTTTGTAAACTTGTTATCATATAACAACACTAAGTCATCCACCTTAAATGTGCACAGCTTAATATGCCTATCATGTCATGCTTTCTCACACTCCTTTTTCACTTGCTGATGAATCCTTCAAGAAAGTGGTCTTCTTCTAACTCCATCAACTGCGTGAGTCGTTCCTCCAAAGTCTTGCAGTCTGCCATCTCGGTTAAGGCTATAATTCGTAAACTAGGAACAATATACTCCATCAGCATTATTTCTTAAATCCCATAGACCTACATGAATGGAGTTTTTCCTGTTAACTTTTTACAGGTTGTCCTATAAGCCCATAACACAGCAGGGACGCACATGGCCCAATCAGTCCTATGTGCATTATAGACCTTCATCAATTCATTTTCCAAAATCTTGTTAAAATCCTCCACGGTTCGATTCGCCTGCGAGTGATAGGGTGTGTTGGCTTAATGGGGCCTGACCCAGGTTCGGAGTTAATTAGATAAACAAATCCCTACACTATTGGCCTTTTTGGCATCAGCCTGCGGTGCATGGATTGAAGTCTCACTCGAAGCTATATGGGGGGATGCAGGAACCAAGTTTCCGCACCCTTGAGATGTCTGAGTGGTCGATTTAGTCCAATTGTGCCTACCTTTGCGTAGGTTACTTCACACACTGTTCTGACCTGCAATACCTTCGCGATCTATTATAATTATCCCTTGCGCAACCCTAACCAGGTGACTGAGGTGATTTCATGCTGCTATGACAGTGATCTGCGCTATTTCCCCAAGTTACATAGTGTATCTTAATTATCCTCTTATAGATGTTAGTAAACTTCGTGTAACTAGATACTTTAACTCACATTTACTTAATCTACATAATTATATATGTTCGCGCGCCATATAGACAACAAAAATGAAATTTATACCCAATATATTTGATACAGAAAGCAGGAAATAAATACACAGAATTGATGTAAAACTTCTCTTTATTAATGCTTCAACAACTACATACTCGACTCACCATGCGCACTCAGCTGCAGGGGTCTGCACACTCAGCTGCAGACTACTAGGCCTCTACGCACTCAGCTGCAGAGCCTCCTCCTACTCTACGACCCAAAGACTCGAATTTACACTTAGATCTTCTGCTATGCTTCTATTCCATGATCACTTATTTTTCTTCTCTTACTTAGAGCCTCGCTCTATTTATACAATCCCATGGTTTGTAGACCATGGGTAGATCTCTAAAGCTGACATTACATTACAAAATTGAGGGTGAAAAACCCTATGAATCATTTACAACTTCATGCTCTGCGCCCACAAAATGCGGATGCTTTACATTGGATTCACACTTTTTAGCCAAAATCTGGGTTTTAAGCCCCAAAAATTTCCTTGGGGGATCCTACGCCCAACAGGGCATACTCTTTTGATGATATACCTGAAAGTCTTCCAACATTGCACTTATCATTTCATTCAAGAAATGCATACCCCTATCACTCATCAAAATGTTAGGACAACCAAACTGTGTTAGGACGCACTTGAATAGAAACTTTGCAATATTGGTCATTGTACAATCCTTCACTGGCTATTCTTCTGCCCATGTGGTTAAATACTCTATTGTAGTAATGATATACCACACCCCTATCTTCTTTCCTAGTGGTTGTACGGGACCTATAAATCAATCGCCCATTTCTCAAATACCTGCAATGAAACTTGGAATTTAAAGGCAATTCATCCCTTCCTGAAGGGTGCCCTGCCCTTTGGCAAGCATCACACAACTTACAATATGCCTTAGAATCCTTGTGTAGTGTTGGCCACCATATCCCAGCACACAAAATCTTTTGCGTGGTCGTTTTCCTTGCATAGTGACATCCTGCCACTCCATCATGTGCTTCAGCTAGGATACTAGCGCATTCAAACCCTGGAACATACCCTCGCAATATTAGGTTCGACCCCATCTTATACAAATGACTTGCAATTACCGAAAAATCTGCAACGCAAACTACTAACTCCTTCTTTTGTGGAGTGGAATAGCCTTACGGAGTTGTTCCTGTCATTAAAAATTGAATAATGTCGGCGAAATGATAATCTGCGATGTGCACTACAAATATTTGTGCGTCCAACAATCCTTCCTCCAAACTGCTTGGTTCCTCACCTGTTTCAATGCTTGATAGATGATTTGGTCCGACATTCAACCTACCTAGCTTCACAATCACTTCAATGTCGTACTCTTGGAACATCAATAACCATCGGCAGATCTTTCCCCCCAACATAGGCTTAATGACTAGGTACTTCAACATGGATTGATCTGTATACATCTTGAAGTGTTTGCCCCATAAATAATTTCTAAATTTCTACAGTGTGTAGACCATCGTTAGTCCTTCGCACTCTATAGTGGAATAATTTTTCTCCGCTTTGGATAACTTTCTACTTTCAAAAGCTATCGCATGATCAATCATTCCCTCTCCTGATTGTGTTAATACTACTCCCATTGCAATACACGAGGCATTAACATGGACATGAAATCCCTTCTTCCAGTCCAAAAATACCAAAATGGGCACTATCACCAATTTTTCCTTCAAGACAACCAAAATACGTTGACATTCTTCATCCCAACAAAACATTGCATCCTTCTTCAATAGTTTCTCCATTGGCCCAATGATCTAGGCATATGCCTTGATAAACTTCCTATAATACCCAATGTGTCCCAATGTCACACGCAGCTATTTCACGTTCCTAAGGGGTTATAAATTCACAATAATGGTGATCTTTGCAAGGTCCACCATCAATCCCTACTTACATACAATGTGGCTGAGAAAAATCCAAAAAGGCACACAGAAGATACACTTTTTTAAGTTCATTGAGATCAGGTATCTTGAATAGGTATAGAGCATGAGGCACAGACTCACAACATGTCGCTTCACCAACCCAAACATAATCAAAATATACTTCCAGGATATAAAAATGGTCCAGTAATCAAAATATACTTCCAGGAACTTGTGAATAAATTCCTTGAATGCTGTGATCACTACCAAGGAAAAGATTGCAGTCGCGTTCTTCAATCCGAATGCCATAACTGTATATTGGAAGCAACCCCACTCTGTCACGAAGGTTGTTTTTCTTCGATCCTTCGACGTGATATTTATTTGATGATAACCTGAAAATACATCATTAAATGAATACCCTTCTAGCTCGCCAACATTTTATAATATTTCGTCAGTAAACGATGTCAGAAATGGATCATGCACACAAGCGTCATTCAGCTTCCGCAGATCTACGCATATGCGGATTTCACCCTTTTGTTTCTTTTCTTAGACTACCATTTGGCTTTCCCAATCGGATTCTTCTACAGGCTCAATAATGCCAACTTCCAGCATCTTATCCAATTCTAGGTGCACCTTCTCCTTATACTCTGGATTCAATCGATAAGGTCGTTGCTTAATAGGCTTCACATCTAGTTTCAATGTAATCTTCATAATGCCTAAATCTCCAACAATCTCTTTCAAATCTGAAAGCTTCATTGGAAATAAGTCCTCCTACTCACACAACAATTCGTCTACCTTATCACCTGTATCTTCATCCCACTAATCTCCTATCTTCACGAACTTAGGTTTTTCTTCAGATCTGATGTTTACCTGTCGATTTTTCAAAGGTTCTGATATATCTGGGTTCACCACCTTTAGACCTTTGACTTCATGTTGTCCTTTAGTTTCAGGAATAGTAATATTCCGTGGATCATCCTCTTCTTCAACAGTCATATTATAGCATTCCAGTGCATAGCGCAACTGTGTACTGCAATCTAGATGAGTCCATTCGACCGGTTCCTTCGGTATTCGAAATATAGCTACTTTAATTTTTATAGCACTTCATTAATGCTTTCAAACCCATCCTCGAAGCTGAACGTTAATAGAAAACCCTCCCTTAAAATAGCCCATTCAATCATTCCATGACAAAGCTATGTCTCCAAATACGAGTTCATTGGGATTGTATCTAGCGTATGGCAGAATATGTGCACCCACTCTGGTTGTGGTTTTGCTCTCCAGGCCTTAGTCCATTGTGCTAAATTATCGCCTGGATCATCCTTCCCACTGTATTTATCTGTCATTCGAGTATTAGCATAGCCAAACCTTAAATTCATCATTCTTTTGTATTCTCTCCATCCAGTAAAGCTTTCCTTGTGCATACACCACCAACGGGAAGGCGTAGCATGCAATGCCAATTCCAGTGCCTAGAACCAATGATCTTCTAGTACTTCTCTTTCAATTTCATCTAAAATCAATTCCACATTAGTCAAACCATCATAGTGTCGAATATTTCTTACCTCAGTTGAGACGCTCCTTAGCGACATGGTCATCATGTTACAACAGAGTGTGAGTACTTCATGCAGCCTATTTTGCCAATTCTCAAGCTCTTCATCATAATCTGAGGCACATGAGCTATCCTTGTCCCACGCAATTCGTCCATTGGCTATAGGAATGATCCAATCCTCATCCTGTGTTGTTATCTTGTATATTTGATCGAGGTCATCATCACTTTCTACATAGTCACACACAGGTTCAGTATACCGCACTGCCTCTCCAAGGTCTACTGGCACTATAACCCTGAGTGACTTTCTTTCAAATTACATCGTCTGCTTCTTCAAGTTTATTAACCTGTTCATATTGATAGCTCATCCAAACCCTAGTAGCACAGGGTAGGGCTTGCTACCATCCACTATTTCAATGACCTCGAAGCCAGCCAATGCGCTTGCTCCTCAATGTCCACCATTACACCATATAAGTGTCCCATCAAAATAATTTTATGTTGGTTTCCCATATGCAACTGAATAGGAGACCATTGCAACGTAGGTCGCTCAATCCTTTCCCAAGTCTGCTTATGCAAGACATTCACATCTGATCCTAAATCCAATATTATCTGATCCATCTCATATTCACCTAATTGCACGGTTAGCCTCATCTCAAGCTTCGTTTGTTCTTTAGGCTTAGCAATATTTCTGACTGTGTGTTGTTCAACATGATTATTTTCCTTATGTCTACACTTGTCGATTAAATATTGCAGCCCTTCTACTCAGGGAAAATTTTAAGAACCCCCCTAAATTTATAAATATAATAAATGGGTGAATCTCCATGGTATATAGGAAAAATGGAAGGCGATTTTATCAATAATATAATATTTATATATAATTTTTTGGCGAATCTCTCACCAGGCATGGCGAATATTTTACTCAATTATAAAATCTTGTAAGGTCTTGGCGAGTCTTTCACTAAATCATAAAACTTTGTAAAGTCCTAGTGAATCTTAGCATAGGCTACATGCTGGTTTAGTTCCCCCATTTAAATAGGCTACATTCCAGGTGAATACCATGGGTCAATACCATGTGCCATTTTGGTGAATACCATGGGTCAATACCATGTGCCATTTTTATTTTTATTAATTCTAAAATTAGGGTTAATAATGGTTTTTTGCATGGTATTAATAACACTCTAGTCCATAGTATTTGTCCCATAGTATTTTGGCCATAGGTTTCACCTAAATATAACCCATTTTTTGAGTGTTCTTAAATATAAGGTGACTTATGGAGTAAATATAAAAAAAAGTTTTTATTTGTTTACCATACCTCTTGTTTATTTATATTTTTATTAATTTACCATACCTCTTTTACAAATATGGTATTTGGCCCATAGGATTCACTTAAATAAAACCTCTTTCTTGAGCCTTCATAAATAGAACGAGGGTTATGGACTAAATATAAAAAGAGGTTTTATTTATTTATGATACGTCTAGTTTATTTATATTTTTATTTATTTACCATACCTTTTGAGTAAGTATAAAGAGACGTTTTATTTATTTACCATACCTCCACTTTACTTATATTTTTATTTGTTTACACCCTTACATGTATATAAGGTGACTTATGGAGTAAATATAAAAAATGTTTTATTTATTTACCATACCTCTCATTTATTTATATTTTTATTAATTTACCATACCTCTTTTATAATATGGTATTTGGCCCATAGGATTCACTTAAATAAAACCTATTCTTGAAAATGGGCGAATGAATTCACTTAAATAAAACCTATTCTTGAAAATGGGCCAATGGAAGGTTGTAAGTCCTAATTTCAAGGGCTAAATTTACCTTTTTTACCCTCTCCCTTAAAATAAGGTGGGCTATTTGAGGTGATTTGTAAAAATGTACTATGATACAAAATATTCGCCCACTAAAAATTTAAAACCCCTTAATTTCGCCAAAGGGCGAACATTCGCCCCTAAAATTATCCTTGCTTCTACTACTTTATGATCACACAATAGCTTCATGCAAGTCTGTAGAAAAGTAGCAAACACTGAAGGATCTACTTCTTGTGTCACGCTAGTCTCGGGTGCTTTTTCCTGACTTCCTAAGGTAGAGGCCTCAACAAAGTTCTATTTAGCCTCCATGAAGGTCTCCTTAGCCTAATTGAGATCAAAATTTTCTTCCTTCTCAGTAGCCTTGCACACCCATCTGTCTTCCTCCGGCTGCTTTCCTTTATCCACACCAGTTGTTATGCCACTTCTAAGAACAATATTGACATTTTAATCATCTTCACAGGGTTTAGCCCTCATCATCTGAATGTTTTGCATAGGTTGTTGCGGCTTTGCCTTCTTCTCTTGCATATTTGAAAAAAGGACTGGACACTCTTCTATGACATGGCCAAACTATCGACAATACTTACATGATGGATGTGTGGGATTTGTACAATCTCAAGCGAAGTGCCTTGCTTTGCCACAATTATAGAAAATGACCTACCCATGCCCTCGACCTGGTCCAGCACCTCTTCCTCGTCGTCGACCTTGGAATCATTTGCACACTGCTCCTATGCCTTAATCCTGAGGCTGGTTCTCTTCCTGCATCCTGTAGGTAGGGGTCCTATCCATCATTAGCTCATAACTTCTACAATGGAATTCATCGTTCCCTATTGACTTACAGGAATTGCAAAATAACTGTTGAAGGGTTTGTACAAACTTTTGCAATAGATGGTAGTCATCAATAGCATGATGTACTGTAACCTAATTAATAGAGCACCATAGTGCAGCTCCTGTGCTCATCCCAACATTTCTCTCTGGTTTTATGGGAACATGCCCTCCCCTATGATATAGTTCTTAAAGACTGGGCAATGATCCTTATCATGTCCATGGATTTTACATTTTAGATACCATATCTCACCGTGCACCTCTAGCTGAGCTTCCCTTCCTTTCTTTAGGCTCTGCAACTCCAAGAGCAGGCTCTCCAGTGGCGAATGAATCTGTTACACCCCAAGGTTTGTATCCTGAATAGGTGATGTGTGTAGCCTCATCACGATCTCCAAGGCTTCTACTTATGTTTCTATATTCTACTGTGATAGAGGTATTATTAAATGTGGCAAAAGCGATGTTATAAACCAATCGTGATGTTGGGTATCTGAGATTTGCATATTAGCCTGCCTGATCTGGAACTTCAACCTCTGATGAAAGTCCCAAGGAATTTCATCGACTTTCTAACAAATATCCTTAAATTCAATTACTGACTGCACCTCTGACTTAGACCTACTGAACTCTGTAGAAATTTTGAATAATAAACACATATTCAATGGAGATTATCTTGATCATGTACTATTGTGGAATACATACACAATACATAAGCTCCTCTATGTTGATCATCAATATAGCAGCATCAATAACAATAAAACATCAAGAGCATTCACACATTAACACAGTATGTAACCGGGGGAAAGAATCTCGCTAAAAACCCCACACTATTTGTATATTAATGATTGAGAACATGTAACATTACAAAGTACAATGCTTATCACAAGAAATCCAGTACCAGCTCCACCTGTTACACACAATACAGCTCAGATCTGATCTCCAAATATATTCCACTGCTTGCCTACCTCCACAGCTCAATACCTGCTCAAGAATGAATGAGAATGGTTTACCAAACTCGTATTTACCTCCAAAGAATCACTCACACTGGGAAAGACGTGAGAAGAGGCTATAATCACTTGATATTGGCAAATTCATTGGCATACTCAATCCCTTTGGTTGTGAAAATCCTCATGCACAACTATAGTCACAACTGATAGCAATCTAATCCTCTAACACCTGTCCCTGCTGAACTGAACATGCACTAACATGCAACTAAGTTAACTGATGTATTCTATAGTTGCATTATGAGTTAATAATTAGTTTAACAACTCATCATTAGTCTATTTGCAGTTAGACTAATTACAACTAGTTTAACCAAGTCAAACTGAACACAACTCCATCAACTCTACAATCAACACCACCAAACTCAACTGATTGAGTTCTAACTAAAGTCATGAATGCAACAACTCAACTGACCCACAAAGAAAGTGTACTTCCTCTTGACAGTTGCATTTGCCACATCTGTAGCTCAAACTGAAGTGCTCCAAGAGAATAAGATCAAGTTTATAGTCCAAATATTATTATGCGACAATAATATTTGACTTTTATATTTTGGACAGCCAGTCTAAAAATAGACTTTGATCACTCTTGCTATGATAACTCCTGCTGTGATCACTCCTGCTGTGATCACTCCTGCTGTGGTCACTCCTGCTGTGATCATCCCTGCTGTGGTCACTCCTGCTGTGATCATCCCTGCTGGGATCCAAAAATAGACCTTGCGCCATAGTTTGCCTGCGGGCCCACTTAGTGAAGGCGACTCTTTTCACTAAGCTCCATCATCTTGTTGCAATCTCAACACTCCCTCTCGACAAGATATGGATTATCAGCAACCCCTATCCTGCCTCGGTGGTATTTGAATTTGCTCCTGGTGAGAGCCTTCGTCAGAATATCAACATCCTGATCCTCCGTTGGAATGTATGAAAGTAACATGATCCTCCGCTATACACAATATCTGATTTGATGGTACCTGATGTCAATATGCTTAGATCTATCATGAAATACAGGATTAGCCAAGAGTTTAATGCAAATCTGGTTATCATAGTAAATCACAGTAGGATCCAAATGAGAACCGAACAAACCAACCAGGATCTTCCTCATATAGCCTCGCATGTAGCCAAACTTGCTGCCATATACTGGGCCTCTGCTGAACTGAGTGCCACGGATCTCTGCTTCCTGTTGTACCAAGAAACTGTTGTCGATCCAATACTGAAGACCCCTCCTGATGTGCTCTTTCTGTCCGTTGGGCTACCTGCCCAATCTGCATCTGTGAAGCCACATAGCTTCACCTCATCCTCCTGTCTGTACCACAATCCATATCCTGATGTGCCTCTCAAGTAGTGAAATACATGCTTGCTCGCCTTCTAGAAGAGCTTGATAGGCTTAACCATAGCTTGTGAAAGTTGGTTAACTGCATAGCATATATCGGGTCGTGTATTGACCAAATACATCAGCGACCCCACCAACTGTCGATAAATAGTGGCATCCACTTCTTCTCCCGAAGTGGCGTCATCCTTCCTCCAACCTCCAGGAAAAGGAGTATCAACAGGCTTGCAGCCATGCATGTTGAACTTCTCCAGTATCTCCCGAACATACTTTCCCTGAGAAACAAATAGTCCACCAATGCACTGCCATATTTCCAATCCTAGGAAATAGTGAAGGAGGCCCAAGTCCTTCATCTCAAACTCCTTAGCAAGATCATCCTTGCATGAAAGTATCAACAACTCATCACTTGTTAGAATGAAATCATCAACATACAGTACAATGATAAGCAACTTACCCTCCACCACAATCTGGTATAGGTTAGGATCGGCCTCGCTCTTGGAGAATCCAAGTCCTATTAAATAGTTGTCTATCCATGCATACCAAGCATGTGGCGCTTGTTTCAACCCATACAGTGCTCTCTTGAGCCTGCACACATGCAACTCACTACTGAAGACCTCAAAGCCTTTGGGCTGCTCAATGTACACCTCCTCCTCAATGACTTCGTTGAGGAACGCAGTCTTCACATCCATCTGATGAATGTGCCATCCCATCTACGCTGAGAGAGCAAGAATCGTCCATATGGAAGAATACCTTGCGACAGGTGCAAAGGTCTCCTCATAATCGATCCCCTCTATCTGTGAAAAGCCTCGAGCAAAAAATCTTGCCTTGTACTTCTCCACACTCCCATCAACTACCTACTTAACTTTGTAGATCCATCTCGAAACCACCACTCATTTCCCTTCTGGTCTAGGAACAATTTCCCATGCACTGTTTCTGACAATAGAATCATACTCTTCCACCATGGTGTCTACCCATGTGGGATCCTCCACAGCTTCCTCGAAAGAGGATGGCTCAGTCACAACACACTTGCTCATAAGAGCCATGTATCCAGTGTACCAATCAGGTGACTGTCTCTGCCTGTGTTGGGCTGTAGGTGGTCCTACAACTTTCTCTACATCTTGAGCCAGTCGCTCAGCTTCTGTCAAGCACTTTTGCCCTCTGATGGTTGGCACTACATGAGTGGTCTCTTCCACTCCATGAACCTCGTCCTGTGGCTGATCCACGTCCTGAAGCTCATCCTTAGGAACTAATAGCTCCTCATCTGCATGCAAGTGTAGCTCCCTCTCAAGCGAACACTTCATGGATTTCTCCTCCTGAAATTTTATATACCGTCACACAACAGTTTTACCACTGTCTGGCAAATACACACAATAGTTGTGGGGCGTATCAGTGTACCCCACAAATATCCCAACCTCTGCGGTCGACTCCAACTTCTTCCTGGCATCCTTCGTCACATGCATGTAAAAGTTAGCACCAAAAATCCTCAAATGAGAAAGATCAGGCTTCTTACTAGAATAAGCCTCCTCGGGTGTACTCATGCCAAGTATCCTATGAGGACAACGGTTCTGCACATAAACTGTTGTATTGCATGCTTCCACCCACAAGTGAAGTGGTAGGCCCTGATCATGCAACATCGCCCGTGTAGCACCCACTATTGTTCTGTTCTTCTACTCAGCTACCCCATTCTGCTGTGGGTTATGGGGAGCTATGAGCTCTCTTCGAATCCCTTATGCCTTGCAAAAATCCTTGAACTCATCCAAGATGTATTCACCACCATTATCGCTCCTACGAGCCTTCACCTTCTTCCTCGACTCCTTCTACTGTCGAAGCAACTGAGAAAGGTCCACACATGTCTATGTGAATTCTCTCAAGGATCGTCGTGGCGCAACTATCCTTCTCGTGAAAGGTGGCTTTCACAAACTTCCCCAAAGTACACCCCTTGCACTGATCTGACTGTGCAAGAGTGCCTTTAGGAAGCCCTATAGTGATCTGCTGCAGTATCTTCAAGGCTCTATGGTGAAGGTGACCCAATCTCCTGTGCCACAACTCACCATCATCCTGGCTCACCAATCCTTTTGCCTTGCCTACCATTGCTGTGCATCCATCTACATGCAACTGATAAAGGTTCCTTACTCGAACCCCTATCTTTCGGGTCTCACCAGTTGTCTTACTGCGCAGGAAAGCTTTTCCCTTGCTGAAAACAACATCATACCCATTGTCTTCTAACATCGCCACAGAGATAAGATTCTTCTTCAATCCTGGAACATGCATGACTTCCTTCAATACGAAGGGTTTACCAGACTCCCTCTCAAAGGAAATGGTACCGATACCGGTCGCACTGTATCTACCATGATCGCCCATCTCGATGTGCACTCCAAGATCTTTGTCCTCCAGATCAGAAAACAAATATCTATCTCCCGTCATGTGAAACGACGCACCACTATCCAAGAACCACACCGATACCATCACACTTGAAACCAAGCACGCGATCAATGAAAAATCAAGCTCAAACTGCGAGGCTAGAGCCTCTCCTACTGCAGATCTAGCAACCTGCTTATTCTTCTTCTTCTGCGGACAATTAGTGGCATAGTGTCTATGCTGGTGATAGTGAAAACAATTCACCTTGGACATGTCCTGCTTCTTGCCTTTCGCACCAGACTGAGAAGCTTTATTGCTCTTCCATTTCTTTGCTTTGGCAACCAAAGCACAATTTTCTTCATCAGTTCCCTTTGACGAAGATCCGTCCCTAGTACTCCGCCTGATCTCCTCCTGCACAAGATCTGACCACAGTCTTTCCCATCCTGGAAATTTCTCCTGACCATTGACAGAGTCTTGATAGGAATGCCAACTCTTTGGAAGACCAAGGAGAGCCAAGCTCACCAAGTCCTCATAATCGACAGTAACCCCCACACTTCTCAGCTCATCTCGACACTGAGTGAACTTCGTGAGATACTTGGGCATACTGTTGCCCTTCTTGCATTTGATGTTTCTGAGTTTATATTTGAGCGCCAGCTTCCTCTGATTGCTCTTACTTTAGAATAATTCTGTTAACGATTTCCACATCAAATATGGAGTAGCCTTTCCCTGGAGGCTGGACACAATGTGATCCCTCACGCCCTCCAACAGAATCCTTCAACACTTTTCTATCTTCTTTTGCCAAGCCTCAGCTTCAGCAACATCAGTAGGTTTTGGGACATCCGCATCCACGAACTCCTTCAGCCCATTATCATCTAACACCGCCTCCATCCTGTCCTTCCGTGCAATATAATTCATACTACCCTCAAGGGCATACTCCAATCACAATCCTGTGAAAGACATCTTAGTTTTGACACCAAGAAAACACTGCTGCAAATTCGAATTCCACCAGCAAACAAATCAACTGCCTTGAATCTAAGATTCATGAGAACAAAATATTTCTCATACACAGATTGACTGTATGGGCATTCACCAGATATTTCACCTTCTGAAGGAAGGATGAATCCAGAGGCTACCTGGCCCGATTACAGACTCTATCTGAAGAAATAGAACATAAACACTTCCTGAATAGTAGATCAGATGATCAACAGCTCTGATACCATGTAGAAATTTTGAATAATAAACACATATTCAATGGAAATTATCCTGATCATGTACTATTGCGGAATACATACACAATACATAAGCTCCTCTATGTTGATCATCAATATAGCAGCATCAATAACAATAAAACATCAAGAGCATTCACACATTAACACAGTATGTAACTCGGGGAAAGAATCTCGCTAAAAACCCCACACTATCTGTATATTAATGATTGAGAACATGTAACATTACAAAGTACAATGCTTATCACAAGCAATCCAATACCAGCTCCACCTGTTACACACAATACAACTCAGGTCTGATCTCTAAATCTATTCCACTGCTTGCCTGCCTCCACAGCTCAATACCTGCTCAAGAATGAATGAGAATGGTTTACCAAACTTGTATATACCTCCAAAGAATCACTCACACTGGGAAATATGTGAGCAGAGGCTATAATCACTTGGTATTGGCCAATTCATTGGCATACTCAATCCCTTTGATTCTGCAAATCCTCATGCACAACTATAGTCACAACTGATAGCAATCTAATCCTCTAACACCTGTCCATTCTGAACTAAACATGCACTGACATGCAACTAAGTTAACTGATGTATTCTATAGTTACATTATGAAATAATAATTAGTTTAACAACTCATTATTAGTATACTTTCAGTTAGACTATTTACAACTAGTTTAACCAAGTCAAACTAAACACAACTCCATCAACTCTACAATCAACTCCACCAAACTCAACTGATTGAGTTCTAACTGAAGTCATGTATGCAACAACTCAATTGACCCACAAAGAAAGTGTACCTCCTTCTGACAGCTGCATGTGCCACAATTGTATCTCAAACTGAAGTTCTCCAAGAGAATAAGATCAAGTTTATAGTCCAAATATTATTATGAGACAATAATATTTGACTTTTCTATTTTGGACAGCCTGTCTAAAAATAGACTTTGATCACTCCTGTTGTGATCACTCCTGGTGTGGTCACTCCTACTGTGATCATCCCTGCTATGGTCACTCCTGCTGTGATCATCCCTGCTGGGATCCAAAAATAGACCTTGCACCATAGTTTTCCTGCAGGCCCACTTAGTGAAGGCGACTCTTTTTGTTAGGTTCCTATACCAATAGGTTTCATTTTTCATGATTGACAGTGGAAGTGCCAAATATGTTCATCTTTGATGCTCAAAGGTTCCATATTTTGTATACAGATAGATGTGTAAGTATTGTTCTTTAAAACCATTGATGGGTGGCCCAACAGTTCAATCTGGACCATGCCATGTTTAAATTGTTGTTGTAGAATAGAGAAATAATATCTGTCCAAACAGTTCAAGCTTGGCAGATCAGTAGCTAGGTAGAGAAATTAAGGAGCCCAACTACTTAATCTGGGCACTTGGAAGAGATGAGGGTAGATTTAGGTAGGAGGGCAGTCAAAAGAAAGAGAATAATCAGGGTTTGCAAGTCTAAGTGCACCCATTCAAAAGGAAGAAAAAATGCTAGGTGTATTAGGCTGAGTAGGTAGTTTGAGGTTGCAGCAACAAGGTTTTGATCACCTTTGTATTGTCAAAGAGAGCTCATCTCATCAATAACAGAAATGTCAAAGCAGTTGTTTGATGGCATAACTTCGGAAGCATGTCTAATTCCCCTTCATTCCCCCACAAAGTCTCTTACTAACACCCCCTTGAGGACCTTGGGATCTGCCCAACAAGTCCTGCTTTCACTTCATCTTTGTAAAATACTAAATCAAGTTTTGACTTTCCTCAATGAAAAGAAGCCACATTTCTTGTGTAAAATCATTTCTCCATATTCCATTCAATTCCTATGTCTAAGTTTCATTTCATAAACTTGGCCTCTCCCCTACACTTTCACTTGAAAAAATCATATTAACTTCTAATTCTATTGTATAGCTCCCTAAACTACTTTCCCATCCCTATTTCTACAAAAAACCATATAAAAACTCCAAAAAAAATAATATTAAATATCCTACCCTATAGCACTATAGCTATGTAACATAGTCTTGGGAAATATTAGTCCATTTGGGACCAATATGAACCCTTCCGCGTCCTAAATCTGGAGTTAGTTTAACCCCTGGTTAAATTAATAACCGTGTTGCCCCCCCTTGTTTATAAACCTTACCATTCTATCCTTCTGCGCTCACTATTTAAAGTTGTTGTTTAAATGTTTATTTAAATAATAAACTTTACACCCGCACATAAACCCATAAACCCACATTAACCTAAGTTTTCACCCCCCTGCCCGTGGCATATTATCATTTTAATATTTGGGCGGGCCCCACACCTAACCATATGTCGCTTCGCCTGTCCCGTCCTCCGTCCGATCTTCTAAGCCGCAAATCAACGGTGGGCGGTCATTTCCATATCCCAATTCGTCGGAGGTTAGCGTCCCGGGGATGGACGGTTTCGTTGTCGTACCCCCACCACACGTCGTCTTCCCGGCATGTTCGGAGGCCCCCTCCCCAATACCGCTTATGCCCAAAGGTGGTGCGAGAGGAAACCGGAAACCGCCATTCGCTAGTGACGTCAGCACCACGTCGCCATGATGTCACCTCCGCGTCGACCCGCCGCAGCCCCGTGTCACCACCACCTCATCTGCTTGCGTCCCCGTCCCGCCACCGTATCCTTTGCCACGTCACCATCCTCGTCAGCAGCCACGTCACCCTGCCGTACCCCTACCCACTGGATGACGTCATGCTGACGTCATCCCAAAGAAGCACCAAAAGCGCCAAAGTCCCAAATTTCCATAAAAAACATGCCAATTGACCATATTAGCTCAATTTTATTGGTCGAGTTTGGAGAGCTGCGCATGCTGTTTCACGTCGCCTTGCCTCCAAAGTTCAAATTGAAGCAATTGAGCTACTGCCATCTGCAAATTCACCTCCATTGTTCACCATTGTACCAGTTCAATTGCCCTCGGCGCCTAAAAACCAGGTATTTGCCTAATTTTCACCTGTTTACCCCTGTTTTCACCATTTTCTCCATTTCACTTTCTTGAATACCTGCAAATGCCCAAACTAAAGTCACTCATGTACCTAAACGCTACCTAAATTCACTGATTAACTTCCCCGTTCGAAGAAAACCCTGCGAAATCGCGCCCACTTGCAATTTCACCACTAAAAAATGCTTTTAAAGCTCGTATTCCCGACAGAACTCCATAATAGCTCAGCATTGTTCCCTTTTGCCACACTCCACTGCAAAAACTTCAATAATTGGGCTAAAATAGTCCCCATTCCCTTTGTATTTTCCCTCACAATCTTTTAATCTAGAGAATTCATCAAAGAGAGAAGGCTTGTCCAAACTCTGGAAATTTTCCTCTTTTATGATAGCTACAGACATTGAAGGCTATTACCTCATTTGAATTTACTTTGCAACACATTTGCAAATCCTCAGAAGCAGTTATCCTTAGTTTGTTGCTGCTCTAGTCTTCACTCCAAATATAAGCAGACACAAATTTCAAGATGACTACTCCAGCAGCTCTAAACATTACTCCTATCAATCCACCCAACAAAGAACTTGATGTAATGCCCCTAGCTGATAAGGATTACCTCATTCAGGACTTGATTGGGGACAAAAATCACTTGCAGACCTTCTGCCAATTGAGAAACAATTTTTTGAGTAACTGTGACATGTATGGCATATGGGAGTCTAATTTGCCTTTTTACTTCCTCCCCTCTGTTAATATTTTTCCTGAGATTATCCATCTATGTGCTGAGAACTATGAGCCAAATCAGAGAGATATCAAGTCTCCATCTGGGAGCATACTCTTTCATATCACTCATGATCCCATTACCCAGATGCTAAATTTCAAATAGACTCAGCTACTGGTTCCTTTTTCTATGAAACACTTGCTGGATGAAGGCTCCAAGCTCTCCAGCTCTGAGATTTCAAGAATTGCCAAGACATTCATGAGGGCAGACCGCCAACCTACTGAGCCACCTCCGTTCCTATATGTCAACTTCAATGAGGTGGGCAAGCTGCTGGTAGATATGATATCCTATATACTAGGTTTTAAAACAAGTGAGCACATTGATGAGACAGTGCTGGTTCTGCTATCTACATACAGCCCAGGACAACCCCCTGCTGTCAAGTATAACTATGCCAAGTTCATAGCCAATAAAATACATGAACAACTAGTGAAGCTGGATAGAGAGGGAGTCTTCAAATATTCATCTTTTATCTATCATTTGTTCATGTATTACCAGTCAAAATGTTTCCAATGTCCCATCAAGAAATTAGATTCAAAAGGAGAAAGAAGGTCTGTTATCTTTTGGTCATCTATCTTTCATCAAGTCCAAAACTCTCCATACTCTTACTGTGAGTTCATTGACCAATTTGTTTATCCAGTCTCTTGCCTCTTGAAAAGAACTCCTCCTCCCAGAATATCTTATGACATGCAAAAGATATTGCAGCTGTCCAAGAATTACAAAATAGGTGATTGGTATCTCTACCAAAATCATATTGTCATTAGAATCTATGGCTATCAGCTCTGTCCTTACAGGCTCCCAAGATATGTACCAATGAGAATATTTTCCTTGGAGTACTACAGGCAACTCATACTCTCAGATCTCACTCATTTTCATAGTGCCAAGAAGAAAGCTCGCTTGAAATTTAAAGACCATCTAGGCCCCTTTATCTGAACAAGAAAGAAGGTTGGTAGGATGCTGACCAAATATTGAAGAGAAACTCAAGCTGAAAAGGAGTTTCTAGTGGGTCCCTTATGACCCAGATGGCTTTATCAGTGCCAGAAGAGTTAAATATAGATTGACATCATGTGAACATTGCAAAATCCCACCCATTGAACAATTTGCTAATCAAGATGAATGGGTGCAAGGCACATTAGTTGAAGAGCTCACTCAAGAAGAAATAATGGAGCAAAATGTCAGAGATTTAGAAAAAGCTCTTGACTTAGATTCTTTTCAGCAGGTAACATTCAAGTTGCCACACCAAACTGGAGAAGGCACATCCACTACTGCAGCTGCACAAGCTGCCCAAGAAACCTCTACATCAGCAATAGGTTCAGCAAAAGGGAAAGAAGTAATGGATGCAGAACAAGAAGTAATCACAGAACAACCTACTACCTCAATGGAGCAAACTCAAGAGCAATCTCCTCCACAACAAACAGAGGTACTGCAAGTGCCAGCTTTACAAACTCCTGCCAATGAGGAAAGAGGCAGAAAAAGAGATCGGGAAGACTCCACTCCTGGTAGTGGGTCTACACAGTAGCCTGAAGCCAAGAGGCAAAGAATTTATCCTCCAGTTGAGGAGGAAATTAGTGAGGAAATCCTTGAAAGTCCAAGGAGAGATAAAGAAATGAGCCAACAAACACCTACTAGCTCTTTTCAGCAAGAGCAAGAGAGGCATCATGGCATGGAGTTGTCCTCCTCAACACAACAAAGCAAGCGGCCACCTGGCATCAAAGCCACTTTTATGGAAATCAAAGCTCAAAATGAACTGTTAAGAGTACGGTTATATGATCAATTCCTTAAGGCAACACCTGCCAAACAACAAAGATTGATGGCAGCCTATGACATCAAAGAGGAAAATATGATCCTTAGCCACTTCAAGCCAAAGATACAGCAGCCTCAGACAGTTGCAGATTATGTGAAGACAAATTTAGAGGTCCTTGCCAAGGACATTCACCCCATGGACCAAATAGAATTGCATAAGCAAACAGGTGAGATGGTCTATGCCACACTAGCAGACAAGGCCATGCTGGCCCATGAATTGAAAGAGTCATTGAAGAATACAAATACGCAACTAGACTTGGAAAAAATGTCCTCCTCAGCCAAAGACAACAGAATAAAAACATTGGAGGAGATCATTGTGGACCTAGGACATGATCCTAAGGATCTTAAGGGTGTGAAGGCCCTTATAAAGAAAAAAGATGATGATATTCCTGCCCTCAGAAAACAATTGAGGTTACCTCCTACTGTGCACCCTCAAATTGCAGAGCTAGTGCAAGAAAAAGAAGCTGAGGATACAATGGACCTGCTCATGAGAATGAACCAAAGAATAATCCAGATGGAGGAAGAATTGGAAAGAACAATCCAAGGTAAGCAGGGAGAGTCGACCTCCCAGCCACCTCAAACAGTTCCAACTAATGTCCCTGTTCCTCCTATACAAGTAGCAGCAATCCCTCCAGTCATCCCAACAACTGCAACAACCACAACAGCAGCAGCAACTACAACAACATCTGAATCTAGCATGAGCATGGAAGAAATGATGAAAGCTGTCAAAGAGCTAGAGATTCAGACAACAAAGGTAAAGGAGGCCAAAGAAAAGATGGCCAAGCTAGAGGCAAGCTGTGACAAATCAAAAATGACAGTAGCTGAAAAGTAGAGAGAGATAAAAGCCTTAGACAACAAGGTAAAAGCCTTAGAGAAAGAACTGGCTTTAGACAAGACTCTTGTTAAAATAAAAAAGATTATGTGGGCCAAAATCAATCAGTCAATCACAGACCAATGGCAGTCAATTCAGGCTATATATCAACAGATTGAGTTGATAGGCCTAGCCCAGTTTGAAAATCAAAGAGCTAGAGCAGCATTGGGGGTTATGCCTGAACAGGCCAATAGAATGATCAAATTTTTGAACAATCATACCAAAGAGGAGCTGGCAGCAATGAAAATCATGAGTAGAACAAATACCATACTAACAGCAAAGAAAGTGCTGACCATAAGAGGTTTTGTGCAGACCCTAGAAAGGAAGTGTCAAGAAATGTAAAGGGATATAGATAATTTTAGGCTAAAGCTTGCAGCATTACAAAGCAGAGGATTGCCCAGCTTGTTGACCAGCGCTGGAAGACTATTGACACGTGAAAAATATGCCACCAGAGTGAAAAATTATGTTACAAATCAAATTACTGCATCCTCAAGTTCTCCAGCAGAAACAGGGCCTCCCTCTGGACAGACTCTCTATGATAAATTGGAGAACTTATTTTACATTGAACATGAAATCAATCATCTATTTTAGGTGCCACCCAACTTTCACAAGTACACAGAAGCTAATGAAACACTCATTAAAATACAAAGGCATCAGCTACCTCCTAAGGATTGGTGGCAGGCAATGTTGGAGATTTTGCCCAGGTAACTTCAGTCTTTTTGCTCCTTTTTCCAAATCCACATTTCGGTCAGTTACAGGTCAGCAGAATCAAACACGTAGACACCGAACATAGCATAATGACAACAGGCAGAGCAGGTCAAAGTAATGACTCAGCAAAGCACTGGGACAGCAAGCCCAAAAAACGCAAATTTAAAAGCGCAGCCCCAGCCGACTCAGTTGGTCCCAAAAGTCAAAATTTTCTGACAGAATGGATAGCTAATACATTCATATTTACTGCAACATTTACTCTCTCATCTACTGCTCCTTAAAGAGTTGGTAAAAGAAGTTATGAGTTAATAACTCATCATCTAGATATTTTGTATCTTATTTTTGTATATATACCTCCCCATAGAATGTATTTGGGGTTGGTAATTTTCTCTCTAAGACATTGCGCTGTAAATTTTCAGACCTTCTAATACATATAGCTGATGGAGTTCATGGTCTCTGCACTGTCTGGATGTGAAATTAATGAATTGCGTTCTGCTACAGAATTCCTGTGTCATTTAATGGAACAATAAGTTTTTCTAAAACGTTTCTTGTCTTTCTGTGTTTGCATAATCCACATATGTTTCATGATCTTAGTAATAGAGAAGAAGAATAGCTCAGGACTTGTTTGGATGCACCCTCTGCTCAATCTCTGTTTCTAACTGTGTTTTCTTCAGAATTAGTCATAAATATGAATTCTTAATTGCTCATGTTTGCACTAATTCTCTCATTATGAATGCTGTTTAGGAATTCTTAATTGCTCCTAGATAATATTCTCACAATTTCCCTCTATCAGCGTAGTGAAATATCCTTTACTGCCTTTCATTTCTTGATTTCATGCCATCATTTCCAGATTTGAAGAATTATTTCATAGATGCATGTCTGGCTTTGTAGCATTACCATTTCTACAAGAAAAACTTTTAGTAGTACACCATCATTGAATCGATTGCCCAATAGTCTAAGCTGTTCGTAAAACTGCATCTCAGTTCTACTTGAAATCATCATCCAACCAAATTTAAAACAAAACCTTGTACATCATAACTAGCCTAAAATTACACCAAAACAAAGCTAAATTATAAAGAGAGAGCCCTCTCTAGTTGCAGGTAGGCTAGGACCTGCATCTAAAAAATTGGTTAGTGGTTACCTCGGCTGTATTCCCTTAGGAGCCAGGGAATAACCTGAGTGATAACATCATTGGCGACTCCACTGGGGAATCTGAACGAATTTTGTTATTGCTGTCTATCCCTTAAAGCTACAGATGAATCCTGAATGTCAGCCAGGAAGCCTTTGAAACTGTTCTTGCTTTGCATTTAGAGCAGTAAATAAAAGCTGCTTCATCCAATCTTCATTCTAGTTTTAAGCTGTAAACAGTTGTTCCAAAATTTGACCAATTCCTTCCTAAACTTAAATATTCCTAGAAAAATACCAAAAACAAATTTGGAAGCTGGCTCCAAAGAAGAAAACTCGTTATACCAGGTCAAATCCTGACCCAGACCCTCCAGCTGTTTTTGAAAATCCCAATTTAATCCCAAATATTCTTAGGAAACAAGAGGAACAAGAAGATTTTGTTGATTCAAGCCCTGAAACAGTTCAACAAAACTATATTCCAACCCCTGCCAAAGTTTCTTTTCGTCCTCACATTACTGCTCCTTCTCCTAGTTCTTCATCCACTTCTCAAAGCACCTTCTCTACACCTCCATCCACTACATATCTTTCTACTACAATCCCCACTGTTCCAGCTATTCTATTGCTTCCTGCTGTCCCATTTATCCCTGTAAGTATGGAAAATCATTATGCCCCTTTACAGCTACCTGCAAATCCGGGGCTATGCCTCAGGATTATCAAAGTAAGATCACATATTTTGATGGTACTGGTTCTTACACAGCCCAACAACACACCAAGAAAATGCAGGACTATTTTGAGAATTATGAAATAGATGATGATGATGTAAGAATGAAGATTTTTGTCCAAAGTTTAACAGGTGATGTAAGGGTTTGGTTTAGAGCTCTTCCTGCAAATTCCATAGCTGATCCGGAAGCTCTTTACCAAACATTTCTCAACAGATGGGAGAAAAAGAAAGATCCACTGCATATTTTATCAGAGTATGATACTATAAGAAGAGGCCCACAAGAAACTGTCTTAGACTATTGTGCTAGATTCAACAATGTTTACAATGCCATTCCTCAAAACCTTAGACCTCCACCTGATTTAGCTTTGATCAAATTCCCTGATGGATTTGATTCTTACATGGCATATCAATTGAGGGAAAGAGCCCCTCCAAGTTTAGTAGACATGCAGAATATAATTGTTAGTGTGGAGGCAAATCTGATTGCTAAGCAAAATAGAGCAAGAGCTAAAAGAAGAACTACTTTTAAAGAAGAACCTTCAGCATTTGAACAAAAATTGGATGCAATCATCAAAGGTATGGATAGACTTGGAGATAGAGTGGAAACTATTGAAAGAAAATCATCATGGGAAGGACAACCAAGTAACACTGTAAGAAACCCAAACTTTAGAAAAAATCAAAATCCAAATGTTGGAAGGGTTGGCCCCGACCAGAACATCAGACCTCCCTTTCAAGAAAACTATGCTGAAGCCTCAACATCTAGTGAACCAACAGAGGACCCTCACATCAACTTGATGGGTTTGAACAGTGAGCAACAAATTTTTCTAACCCAAGAAGACCAAGATGATCATGATATCAATCAATTCCAAACCAAATCCGGAGAATCATTTGACTTTAGGGAAGGCTATGATGCAGCAGTATATGAAGTTCACAAGCAGTATAAATTGAGAAGTAGAACCATAGATGTGCCTGAACCTATCAAACCAAAGGATACTAAACAACCAAAGAAAATAAAAGACAAAGCTATCCTCACAGAACCTTCTGATAAAATAGATCCAAACCCAAAAGAAGTTACTGTGGAAGATGTATCAGATGTACAGGCCTCTAAAAATCAGCCATTCACATTCCCTTCCTCAAAAGAAAATTCAAATAGCACCCCTGAAAATATTTCCAAAACAGAAATACCTCAAAACAACATTCAAAATCAAGAGAAGATCACTGAAGATCCAACTGAAAAGGAAAAGTCTGCTAGTCACAACACAAAGACTCAATTGGAGAAACCCTTCAATTTAGAAGCAGAAATTGGTAAGTTAAAAATAGCTATTCCTCTCTCTGAGCTGGCCAAACATGAAGTCTATAGACAACAAATCAATAGGTCACTCCAGATACCAGAGAATAGGGATGTTGTCAATGTTTTAGATGATCAACCTGAATTACTTTTTGGTCCTGAAGTTAATGGTAAAACAGGAAATGGAGGAGTTCCACCATTTTATGTCAGTTTAAACATCCATGACAAGGTGTTACACAATGCAATGTTTGATTCAGGAGCTTCACATAACCTAATGCCAAAGTCTGTAATGGAAAAATTAGACCTAGATATCACAAGACCATACAAAGATTTGTTCTCATTTGATTCCAGCCAAGTCAGGTGTCTAGGCCTAATTAAAGATTTGTGTGTGTCCTTGGTTCAATACCCAACCAAAACAGTTTTGATGGATGTGGTGGTAGCTGATATTCCACCCAAGTATGGTATGCTTTTGTCAAGATCTTGGGGGGCCAAACTCCAAGGATCTTTGCAACTAGACATGTCCTATGCCACTATTTCAGTCTTTGGGCAACCAAAGAGATTATACAGGGAAACATTGATGAAATATGTGGTCAGCAGTCAAGAAAAGCCCCAAAACTTTCCCATCTATTCTATCCATTCTGACATGGATTCATTCATTTTATATAATGCTGATATTTGTCCCAAAACTGATGTCAAATTCCTGGAAGCAATACAAGTTACAGATGAAGAATCTTCTGCCCAAGATCAAAAAATCCTTGATATGGTTGATGCAACAAATGTAAATGACATAACAAATGATTCACAAGAACCCAATCTACCCATTGTACAATTTTCTAAAACTCTCAATGCTAGTCATGACCATGAAATCCTATGGTATTTAGAGTTTGATGGCTCAGTAAACAAATTAGGAGCAGGGGCAGGGGTTTGGATACACAATATGCAAAATGACCATGCTGAAGGTCATGCATATAGGTTAAATTTCAGATGTACAAACAACATGGCTGAGTATGAAGCCCTTTTTTAGGCCTCAAGCTGATTAGAAGACTAGGTGCAACAAAAATTTCAATTCTAGGTGATTCAGATTTGATCATACAACAAATGAAGGGAAATTTTGTTACAAATGATCATAGGTTGAGAGCTTACAGAGGAGCAACCATTGAAATACTTAACACTTTCTCAGAATCTCAACTCACCAAAATCTCAAGAAAGCACAATTTACATGCACATAGCTTGGCAACTTTTGCCAGCACATGCAAGCTACCATTTGAGCCTAACCACCATTTCACAGCTGAAATCAAACACAGGCCTGCAGTCCCAGATAATGTCAAGAATTGGCAAGTCTTTGAAAATGATACACAAATAAATAATTTCCTCACCTTACAACAAGAATTCTCAAGTTTAAACATTGATGCAAATACCATGGATGATCCACAACAAGTGATAAGCAAAGGTGAGCAAACCATATCAGCTGAGACAGCAAAACAAATTTTGCACCCTACAACTTTTGATCACAAAAATGTACAAGAACTGGACCAAACCCATTTTGATGAAATAGATGAGGCAGAAGCTGAAGTGATTGAGCTAAAGGACAATTTTCTGCCCACAGGCTTAACTCCTTTAGAAGACATATTTGATTCAAATGACATTCCTAGAAAGCCAAAAATGCAACCACTAAATGCTGCAATTGAGGACTGTAACATTGGAACCACAGAAAATCCCAAAATGGTAAAGCTATCCAAATCATTGCCTGCTGATCAGAAGTTAAAATATATTGAGTTGTTTAAAGAGTTCCAAGATGTCTTTGCCTGGAGTTATGAGGACCTTAAATCCTATGATACTTCAGTCATCCAACACACTATACCTTTGAAGGAGAATCAAAAACCTTTTAAACAAAAGCTAAGAAGGGTGAACCCTGTCCTCCTTCCCCTCATTGAAAAAGAAGTTAAACGTATGTATGAAGCCGGAATCATTGCACCTATCAGGTTCTCTGAATGGATTTCAAATCTAGTGCCTACTAGGAAGAAAAGTGGAGAGATAAGACTGTGTGTTGACTTGAGAAATTTAAACAAAGTCTCTCTCAAAGACCATTACCCCTTACCCAAGATGGACCACATTTTACAAAGGGTGGTGGGGTCTTCCAGAATTTCATTGTTAGATGGATTTTCAGGTTTCAATCAGATCTTAGTCCACCCAGATGATCAGGACAAAACTGCTTTTACAACACCTTGGGGTACTTTCAAATATGTTAAAATGCCTTTTGGACTCAAAAATGCAGGGGCCACTTTCCAAAGAGCAATGGACATAGCCTTTGCCAAAGAGATCCATGATTTCTTAGTAGTCTACCTTGATGATCTCACTCCATTTTCAAAATCAGACCAAGAACATTTAAAACACTTGAGGCAAGTGTTTTTAACTTGTAGAAAATATGGCATATCTTTGAACCCAAAGAAATCTTTGTTTGGCCTAGAAGAAGGCAAGCTCCTAGGTCACATTATTTCAAAAGATGGCATTAGGATTGACCCAGACAGAATTCAAGCTATTCTTCAAGTCCCTCATCCAAGAAATATCAAAGAACTACAAGCCTTTCTAGGGAAGATTAATTTCTTGAGAAGATTCATCCCCAATTTGGCTGAGCTTATAAGACTGTTAAACAATATGCTGAAGAAGGATTCTAAAGCTAAATGGACAATGGAAGCCAGACAAGCATTTGAGGACATCAAAACAGCGCTAACAAAAACACCAGTCCTCACCAGCCCCAAGTTTGATAGGGATTTCATCATTTTTTCCTTTGCCTCTGAACATACAATTGTTGTTGTCCTATTGCAAAAGGATGACCAAGGGTGTGAAAAGCCCATTTCTTTCTTCAGCAAAGCCCTTAGAGATGCTCCCTTAAAATATCAAATTATGCAAAAACAAGTTTATGCCCTTGTAAAAGCCATCAAGGATTTTAGAGTTTACATTTTGTACTCACATGTCATAGCCTATGCTCCAAATGCAGTGGTCAAGGACATTTTAACTCAAGAAGGAATTGAAGGCAAAAGGGGCAAATGGATAGCCAACATCTTAGAATATGACATTGAAATCAAGCCCACAAAACTAATAAAAGGACAAGAACTAGCCAAACTAATGACTGAAACCAATTTCCAAGCCCTTGACATCAATGAATTGGACAACGAACAGGAGATGGTGACTCCACAGATCAATCAATCCTTTTTACAATCACCCTGGTATAATGACATATGTTTTGTGTTGCTAAACCTGCAAGCTCCTCCAGGGTTGTCCAGGACAAAAAAGAGGTTTTTAAAAATGAAGGCATCAAAGTTTGGTATTTTAGACAGTGCACTGTTTTGGAAAAATCATGAAGGTATTTTGCTTAATTGTTTAACAATGAATGAAACTGACAGTGTTATGAAGGAATTTCATGCAGGGGACTGTGGTGGACACTTGTATTGGAAATCAACAGCTGATAAGATACTAAGGGCTGGATTCTATTGGCCCTCCCTATTTGCTGATGTGAAGAAATTTGTTGTTTCATGCCATAAGTGCTAGATCTTTGAAGGCAAGAGAAAGCTATTACCCTTACCCCTCAAACCTATTTCAACTGAAAGACCATTTCAACAATGGGGTTTAGACTTCATTGGTGAAATTCATCCTTCTTCTTCTGGCCAACACAGACGGATTTTGACTACCACAGACTATTTTACCAAATGGATAGAAGCCATTCCTTGTAGGCAAGCTAATGACTCAATCATCATGCAATTTTTAGAAACCAATATCTTATCCAGATTTGGCTGTCCAGAAAATATCATTACAGACAATGCTGCTGCATTCAAATCCAAAAGAATGATCAACTTCTGTCACAAATACCATATTGTTTTAGGCCATTCAACAGCTTATTACCCTCAAGGTAATGGCCTAGCTGAATCATCCAACAAAAGCCTCATCAACATTATCAAAAAAATCTTGGAGGTTAATAAAAAGAATTGGCACAAAAAGCTTGTGAATGCATTATGGGCTGACAGATTGACCACTAAAAGATCCATTGGTACAAGTCCATATGAATTGGTTTATGGAATGGAAGCAAGATTCCCTTCATCTTTGGGAATCCCTGTGATTAAATTACTGCAAGAAGTCCAAGCAGAGCCTAATGATATTCAAAGAAGGATCAATCAGACTATTCACTTGCAACAGACAAGAGAAGAAGTATATCAAAGAACCCAAGTTCTACAAGACAAACTCAAAAAGATTTTTGACAAAAGAACAAAAGCTGAAGATTTCTTCATAGGAAACAAAGTGCTAAGATGGGATTCTAGAAGAGAGGATAAAGGAAAGCATGGAAAATTTGATTTCCTATGGAAGGGACCTTATGTTATTCATGTTGTACAAGGCAATAACACCTATTTTCTGAAAAGTTTGGATGGCACAAATACTGAAGAAGGCCCAGTCAATGGGAGAATGCTCAAACACTATTTTGATCCTCTTTGATGAGCATAGCACAACTATATATTGTACATAAATATTTGTATTTCCAGCAGTTTTATTTACAACAGTTAGATAAGGAACCAAATGCAGCAAATTTTGAAGGAAGAATCAGGGAATTGCACCATTTTGGTGTATATTTTGACTATATCATAAGAAATCAAGAAAAGAACTTGGGAAATATGAAGATGTTGATAAGCACTCAGGAGAAACTAACCAAGCAGAGCTGTAATTTCACAGCAAATCAGCTCAAAAAGGTGCTGCATACAAGTTACAAAGATTCAGATCAATGGTCTCCAAGACAAGGAAGTTTCAGACTGTAGCAAGAATTGAAAAATAAGGCAATCTGACCTGCTGTTCTTGGCTTTTCACCAGGAAAAGCCATCCCCAAGTGGAGCCACTGTTAGGTTCCTATACCAATAGGTTTCATTTTTCATGATTGACAGTGGAAGTGCCAAATATGTTCATCTTTGATGCTGCAAAGGTTCCATATTTTGTATACAAATAGATGTGTAAGTATTGTTCTTTATAACCATTGATGGGTGGCCCAACAGTTCAATCTGGACCATGCCATGTTTAAATTGCTGTTGTAGAATAGAGAAATAATATCTGTCCAAACAGTTCAAGCTTGGCAGATCAGTAGCTAGGTAGAGAAATTAAGGAGCCCAACTGCTTAATGTGGGCCCTTGGAAGAGATAAGGGTAGATTTAGGTAGGAGGGCCGTCAAAAGAAAGAGAATAATCAGGGTTTGCAAGTCTAAGTGCACACATTCAAAAGGATGAAAAAATGCTAGGTGTATTAGGCTGGGTAGGTAGTTTGAGGTTGCAGCAGCAACGTTTTGATCACCTTTGTATTGTCAAAGAGAGCTCATCTCATCAATAACAGAAATGTCAAAGCAGTTGTTTGATGGCTTAACTTCGGAAGCATGTCTAATTCCCCTTCATTCCCCCACAAAGTCTCTTACTAACACCCCCTTGAGGACCTTGGGATCTACCCAACAAGTCCTGCTTTCAGTTCATCTTTGTAAAATACTAAGTCAAGTTTTGACTTTCCTCAATGAAAAGAAGCCACATTTCTTGTGTAAAATCATTTCTCCATATTCCATTCAATTCCTATGTCTAAGTTTCATTTCATAAACTTAGCCTCTCCCCTACACTTTCACTTGACAAAATCATATTAACTTATAATTTTATTGTATAGCTCCCTAAACTACTTTCCCATCCCTATTTCTACAAAAAACCATATAAAAACCCAAAAAAAAAATATTAAATATCCTACCCTATAGCACTATAGCTATGTAACATAGTCTTGGCAAATATTAGTCCATTTGGGACCAATATGAACCCTTCCACGTCCTAAATCTGGAGTTAGTTTAACCCCTGGTTAAATTAATAATCGTGTTTCCCCCCCCCCTTGTTTATAAACCTTACCATTCTATCCTTTTGCGCTCACTATTTAAAGTTGTTGTTTAAATGTTTATTTGAATAATAAACTTTACCCCTGCACATAAACCCATAAACCCACATTAACCTAAGTTTTCACCCCCCCCCCCTGTGGCATATTATCATTTGAATATTCGGGTGGTCCCGCACCTAACCATCTGTCGCTTCGCCTACCCCGTCCACCGTTCGATCTTCCAAGCCGCAAATCAACGGTGGGTGGTCATTTCCATGTCCCAATCCACTGGAGGTTAGCGTCCGGGGGATGGGCGGTTTCGCTGTCGTACCCCCGCCACGCGTCATCCTCCCGGCGTGTTTGGAGGCATCCTCCCCAATACCGCTTATGCCCAAATGTGGTGCGGGAGGAAACCGGAAACTGCCATCCGCTAGTGACGTCAGCACCACGTCGCCATGACGTCACCTCCGTGCTGACCCGTTGCTGCCCCGTGTCACCGCCACCTCATCTACTTGCGTCCCCATCTCGCCACCGTGTCCTCTGCCACGTCGCCATCCTCGTCAGCAACCACGTCACCCTGTCGTACCCCTACCCTTCGGATGACGTCATCCCAAAAAAGTGACAAAGTCCCAAATTTTCATAAAAAACACGCCAATTTACCATTTTAGCTCATTTTTATTGGTCGAGTTTGGAGAGCTGTGCATGTTGTTTCACGTCGCCTTGCCTCCAAATTTCAAATTCAAGAAATTGAGCCGCTGCCATCTGCAAATTCGCCTCCATTGTTCGCCATTGTACCAATTCAATTGCCCTCAGCGCCTAAAAACCAGGTATTTGCCTAATTTTCACCTGTTTACCCCTGTTTTCACCATTTTGTCCATTTCACTTGCTTGAATACCTGCAAATGCCCAAACTAAAGTCACTCATGTACCTAAATGCTACCTAAATTCACTGATTAACTTCCCCGTTCGAAGAAAACCGTGCGAAATCGCGCCCACTTGCAATTTCACCATTAAAAAATGCTTTTAAAGCTCGTATTCCCGACAGAACTCCATAACAGCTCAACATTGTTCCCTTTTGCCACACTCCACTGCAAAAACTTTAGTAATTGGGCTAAAATAGTCCCCATTCCCTTTGTATTTTCCCTCACAGTATTTTAATCCAGAGAATTCATCAAAGAGAGAAGCCTTGTCCAAACTCTGCAAATTTGCCTCTTTTATGATAGCTATAGACATTTAAGGTTATTACCTCATTTGAATTTACTTTGCAACTCATTTGAAAATCCTCAGAAGCAGTTATCCTCAGTCTGTTTCTGCTCTAGTCTTCACTCCAAATATAAGCAAATAAAGATTTCAAGATGACTACTCCAGCAGCTCTAAACATTACTCCTATCAATCCACCCAACAAATAACTTGAAGCAATGCCCCTAGCTGATAAGGATTACCTCATTCAGGACCTGATTGGGGACAGAAATCACTTGCAGACCTTCTGCCAATTGAGAAACAACTTTTTGAGTAACTGTGACATGTATGGCATATGGGAGTCTAATTTGCCTTTTTACTTCCCCCCCTTTGTTAATATTTTTTTAGAGATTATCCATCTATGTGCTGAGAACTATGAGCCAAATCAGAGAGCTATCAAGTCTCCATCTGGGAGCATACTCTTTCATATCACTCCTGATTCCATTAACCAGATGCTAAATTTTAAACAGACTCAGCTACTGGTTCCTTTTTCTATGAAACACTTGTTGGATGAAGGCTCCAAGCTCTCTAGCTTTGAGATTGCAAGAATTGCTAAGACATTCACGAGGGCAGACCGCCAACCTACTGAGCCACCTCCATTCCTATATGTCAACTTCAATGAGGTGGGCAAGCTGCTGGTAGATATGATATCCTATATACTAGGTTTTAAAACAAGTGAGCACATTGATGAGATAGTGCTGGTTCTGTTGTCTGCATACAGCCCAGGACAGCCCCCTGCTGTCAAGTATAACTATGCCAAGTTCATAGCCAATAAAATACATGACCAACTAGTGAAGCTAGATAGAGAGGGAGTCTTCAAATTTTCATCTTTTATCTATCATTTGTTCATGTATTACCAGTCAGAATGTTTCCAATGTCCCATCAAGAAATTAGATTCAAAAGGAGAAAGAAGGTCTATTATCTTTTGGTCATTTGTCTTTCATCAAGTCCAAAACACTCCATACTCTTACTGTGAGTTCATTGACCAATTTGTTTATCCAGTCTCTTGCCTCTTGAAAATAACTCCTCCTCCCAGAATATCTTATGACATGCAAAAGATATTGCAGCTGTCCAAGAATTACAAAATAGGTGATTAGTATCTCTACCAAAATCACATTGTCATTAGAATCTATGGCTGTGAGCTCTGTCCTTACAGGCTCCCAAGATATGTACCAATGAGACTATTTTCCTTGGAGTACTACAGGCAACTCATCAACTCAGATATCACTCATTTTCATAGTGCCAAGAAGAAAGCTCGCCTGAAATTTAAAGACCATCTAGGCCCCTTTATCATGAACAAGAAAGAAGGTTGGCAGGATGCTGACCAAATATTGAAGGAGAAACTCAAGCTGACAAGGAGTTTCTGGTGGGTCCCTTATGACCCAGATGGCTTTATTAGTGCTAGAAGAGTTAAATATAGATTGATAGCATGTGAACATTGCAAAATCCCACCCATTGAACAATTTGTTAATCAAGATGAATGGGTGCAAGGCACATTAGTTGAAGAGCTCACTCAAGAAGAAATAATGGAGCAAAATGTCAAAGATTTAGAAAAAGCTCTTGACTTAGATTCTTTTCAGCAGGTAACATTCAAGTTGCCACACCAAATTGGAGAAGGCACATCCACTGTTGTAGCTGCACAAGCTGCCCAAGAAACCTCTACATTAGCAACAGGTTCAGCAAAAGGGAAAGAAGTAATGGATGCAGAACAAGAAGTAATCACAGAACAACCTACTACCTCAATGGAGAAAACTCAAGAGCAATCTCCTCCATAGCAAACAGAGGTACTGCAAGTGCCAGCTTTACAAACTCTTGCCAATGAGGAAAGAGGCAGAAAAAGAGACCGGGAAGACTCCACTCCTACTAGTGGGTCTACACAGCAGCCTGAAGCCAAGAGGCAAAGAATTGATCCTCCAGTTGAGGAGGAAATTAGTGACAACATCCTTGAAAGTCCAAGGGGAGATAAGGAAACAAGCCAACAAACACCTACTAGCTCTTTTCAGCGAGAGCAAGTGAGGCATCATGGCATGGAGGTGTCCTCCTCAACACAACAAAGCAAGCGGCCACCTGGCATCAAAGCCACTTTTATGGAAATCAAAGCTCAAAATGAATTGTTAAGAGTACAGTTATATGATCAGTTCCTTAAGGCAACACCTGCCAAACAGCAAAGATTGATGGCAGCCTATGACATCCAAGAGGAAAATATGATCCTTAGCCACTTCAAGCCAAAGATACAACAACCTCAGAGAGCTGCAGATTATGTGAAGACAAATTTAGAGGTCCTTGCCAAGGACATTCACCCCATGGACCAAATAGAATTGCATAAGCAAACAGGTGAGATGGTCTATGCCACACTAGCAGACAAGGCCATGCTGGCCCATGAATTGAAAGAGTCATTGAAGAATACAAATACCCAACTAGACTTGGAAAAAATGTCCTCCTCAGCCAAAGACAACAGAATAAAAACATTGGAGGAGATCATTGTGGACCTAGGACATGATCCTAAGGATCCTAAGGGTGTGAAGGCCCTTATAAAGAAAAAATATGATGATATTTCTTCCCTCAGAAAACAATTGAGGTTACCTCCTACTGTGCACCCTCAAACTGCAGAGCTAGTGCAAGAAAAAGAAGCTGAGGATACAATGGACCTGCTCATGAGAATGAACCAAAGAATAATCCAGATGGAGGAAGAATTGGAAAGAACAGTCCAAGGCAAGCAGGGAGAGTCGACCTCCCAGCCACCTCAAACAGTTCCAACTAATGTCCTTGTTCCTCCTATACAAGCAGCAACAAGCCCTCTAGTCATCCCAACAACTACAAGAACCACAACAGCAACAACAACTACAACAACATCTGAATCTAGCATGAGCATGGAAGAAATGATGAAAGCTGTCAAAGAGCTAGAGATTCAGACAACAGAGGTAAAGGAGGCCAAAGAAAAGATGGCCAAGCTAGAGACAAGCTATGACAAATCAAAAATGACAGTGGCTGAAAAGTAGAGAGAGATAAAAGCCTTAGACAGCAAGGTAAAAGCCTTAGATAAAGAATTGGCTTTAGACAAGACTCTTGCTGAAATAAAAAAGATTCTGTGGGCCAAAATCAATTAGTCAATCACAGACCAATGGCAGTCAATTCAGGCTATATATCAACAGATTGAGTTGATAGGCCTAGCCCAGTTTGAAAATCAAAGAGCTAGAGCAGTATTGGGGGTTATGCCTGAACAGGCCAATAGAATGATCAACTTTTTGAACAATCATACCAAAGAGGAGCTGGCAGCAATGCAAATCATGAGTAGAACATATACCATACTGACAGCAAAGAAAGTGCTGACCTTAAGAGGTTTTGTGCAGACCCTGGAAAGGAAGTGTCAAGAAATGCAAAGGGATATAGATAATTTTAGGCTGAAGCTTGCAACATTACAAAGCAGAGGATTTCCCAGCTTGTTGACCAGCGCTGGAAGACTATTGGTACATGAACAATATCCCACCAGAGTGAACAATTATGTTACAAATCAAATTACTGCATCCTCAAGTTCTCCAGCAGAAACAGGGCCTCCCTCTGGACAGACTCTCTATGATAAATTGGAAACTTATTTTACATTGAACATGAAATCAATCATCTGTTGGAGGTGCCACCCAACTTTCACAAGTACACAGAAGCTGATGAAACACTCATTAAAATACAAAGACATCAGCTACCTCCTAAGGATTGGTGGCAGGAAATGCTGGAGATTTTGCCCAGGTAACTTCAGTCTTTTTGCTCCTTTTTCCAGATCCAAATTTTGGTCAGTTACAGGTCAGCAAAATCAAACACGCAGACACTGGACAGAGCATAATGACAATAGGCAGAGCAGGTCAAAGCAATGACTCAGCAAAGCACTGGGACAGCAAGCCCAAAAAACGCAAATTTAAAAGCGCAGCCCCAACCGACTCAGTTGGTCCCAAAAGTCAAAATTTTCTGACAGAATGGATAGCTAATACATTCATATTTACTGCAGCATTTACTCTCTCATCTACTGCTCCTTAAAGAGTTGGTAAAAGAAGTTATGAGTTAATAACTCATCATCTAGATATTTTGTATCTTACTTTTGTATATATACCTCCCCATAGAAAGTATTTGGGGTTGGTAATTTTCTCTCTAAGACACTGCGCTGTAAATTTTTAGACCTTCTAATACATATAGCTGATGGAGTTCGTGGTCTCTGCACTGTCTAGATGTGAAAGTAATGAATTGCATTCTACTACAGAATTCCTGTGTCGTTTAATGGAACAATAAGTTTTTCTAAAATGTTTCTTGTCTTTCTGTGTTTGTATAATCCACATATGTTTCATGATCTTAGTAATAGAGAAGAAGAGTAGCTCATGACTTGTTTGGATGCACCCTCTGCACAATCTCTGTTTCTAACTGTGTTTTCTTCAGAATTAGTCATAAATATGAATTTTTAATTGCTCATGTTTGCACTAATTCTCTCATTATGAATGCTGTTTAGGAATTCTTAATTGCTCCTAGATAATATTCTCACAATTTCCCTCTATCAGCATAGTGAAAGATCCTTTACTGCCTTTCATTTCCTGACTTCATGCCATCATTTCCAGATTTGAAGAATTGTTTCATAGATGCCTGTCTGGCTCTATAGCATTACCATTTCTGCAAGAAAAACTTTCAGCAGTACACCATCATTGACTCCATTGCCCAATAGTCTAAGTTGTTCTGAAAACTACATCTCAGTTCTACTTGAAATCATCATCCAACCAAATTTAAAACAAAACCCTGTACATCATAACTAGCCTAAAATTACACCAAAACAAAGCTAAATTATAAAGAGAGAGCCCTCTCTAGTTGCAGGTAGGCTAGGACCTACATCTAAAAGATTGGTTAGTGGTTACCTCAGCCGTATTCCCTTAGGAGCCAGGGAACAACCTGAGTGATAACACTTTTCACTAAGCTCCATCATCTTGTTGCAATCTCAACAAACTCGTTGTTCAAAGCTAGCTAGGTATCTGCCAGTGACGTGGTGGGGTTATTAGTACAATACTTGATATACTATGTTGTTGTGCAATCCTGTAAGGCTGTAACCAACTGCGATTTCTTAATATTGTTGTTCGTAATCTGCTACGCGATTCAAATAGCATTTGTGACAAACCAAAACTATTATGGATCTTTGGTCCCATTTCCTTTAAAAATCGACATCTTCATTGTGTTCACCATATTTAATGGTGGAGGTGGAGGTGGAGGTGTAAGTGAAGGTGTGGAGGTGGAAGTGGAGTGGCTGGATGAGGGATCCTCAAAATACCCTGTGTTATCAATTGAACTGCACTGCACAGCATAGTCAACACCGCCCCTTTGTCATCGCTTGAAGGGGGTTCAATGAGTTGGCTATATTCTGGGTTAGATCCTCTATTGCATCTAAATAATCTCCCACTTTGCGTAGCCCCAACCATCAAGGTAACTACATAACCCTCTTTTCACATAACAACATTTTAATCCAAGTCTTTAGTGAGTTCAAATACTTACCTCGATGTCCTTTAAAGATTCTTCATTCGAATTTGCTATAGTTGATGTTCCTGTCAATCGCGAAATAAGTCACAAAGCTTCCCAATGTACTATCAATCTAGTGATCCACAACTGATGCGATATTTCTTCCCATTAGGGAACATTTGAGGTATAAAATGGGCCTCCTAAGGAAATTATAAAATAATGGTGGAAATAATAAAATAAGATTAGATTACATCATCAAATTTTAGAGGGAAAAAAAGAAATAATAAAATTTTCAACTTATCTCCTTATGGATTTACTCAAATTTCTAGCAACAACACTCAATGGATGCATAATTTGATTCCTCACTCAAAGAGTACCCATGTCGCATACTTTTGATGGACCCTACTACACAAAAAATGAGAAATACATGAAAAACGTGATTGCAATCACGTTTTTTCATGTATTTCTCATTTTTCATGTAGAAGGGTCCATCAAAAGTATGTAACATGGGTACTCCTTGGATGAGGAATTAAATTTTTCATTCAACGAGTACTCCCGCTCAAAATTTGAGTAAAACCTTATGGAGATAAGTTGAAAATACGAGTTGAAAGAGTAGTTTTATTATTTTATTATTTTTAATATTTTTACTTCTTTACTCCAAAAATGGTGAATCATTCCCAATGGTTGACATCATCATCTTGAATCCTATTGGTTCTTATAAATTTTATTTTGGTTGTACATTTTTCTTAGGAGGTCCATTTTAGACCTCAAAATTCCTCTAATGTTGATGCCTCCAGACGTCGCACCAATTCAGGAGTCCACACTATAGGACCTTTGAGTCTCCACGTTCCTTGATTGTCAGCTAATTTAGACAATCATTGGTGTAGTTCTTTAGGTAAAAAACACAAGAATGCATCAGTCTCATTTATATTCAAAAACCTTTGCAACCACTGCTCCTTGGACAATTTAGGGCTCTTGTTCTCCTGAGCTACGAATGCGTGCGATTTTCGATCAATCCAATCATCAAGTTCTTTCTTCGTCGGAAACCATTTACCGCACATCTCTTAGACATATCCCAGTCCCGATAATAGAACCATTTGTTGGCTTAAGTGGGGCTGACCCAAGTTCAGAGTTATTCGTGCTAACCAACAAAACCCTCAACTCCAGGCCCTTTTGGCAACAACCTAGGTAGTGCAGGCTGCAATCTCACCCAAAGCAATATTGGGGGATGCTAGAACCAGGTTTCCGCATCCAAGGACATGTGATAAATGGTTCTCAAGCTCCTATAGCTTAAATTTTCCTTCACGTAGATCGATAGGATCCTATGGCTTGCTACTGCAAGTCTATGAAAAGAGCTTCTATACCTTCGTGAATGCCTACGATCAGACTTTGCGGACCTTAAATAGACAACTTATCTATTTTTGTGCATCATTATACAAACCTAGATCTAAGTTTGTGCAGATATATCAATTCATCAAAAAACATAATAGAAATAGCTTTTAACTTCGTGAAAGTAGATAACTACTCATATCATGCATCATTAAGATAGGTTCAGTGATTTCGCATAGCATTCATTCGTTATTTCATAACACCCTATTATTATGCGACATAATATAACATAAACAAATTTGACAAAAATGCACAATAATTCTTCAAAATCAGTCTTTATTGATCTTACTCATTTAGATTATAGGCTCTTCTACCCTATGCACTCAGCTGCATGGGTTTGCACACTCAGCTGCAGACTCTACCAAGGCCTCCTGCACCCTCAGTTGCAGGAGCCTTCCCTTCTTCACCTAAGTACAGGAAGCAAAGCCTTCTTGCCTTAGTGATTGCCCAAGACAACAAAAACCATTCAGCGTACCCAATTCTCTATCAAAAGTTATCTTAATACTTGTTATCACTTGACTATTTATAGCTTCCTTCCATACAGTACCATGGTTCGTGGACCAAGGGAGAATCTTAAAACCGATCCAAGCAAGGGGCTAAGACCCCTTTGATTCCTATATATCTTCGCACTCTGCATCCACATTTCACAGAGACTTTACATCTTTTACAAAAAAATATAAAAATTGGGTTAAATCAACCCAAAAAATAACCCTAGGGACCCTAACCCAAAAATTAATATGCTTTTTTATATGAAATTTTGTATGCATCCTTGAAGTTAAAAGATATGGATCAAGTTTTTTATCATAGAAGGCCTCCTTGATGTGAGTTTCATGAGTGAATGCTAACTGGGAACAAGCTCCAAAGAGGAGAAGGAAAACCCAAATCCTTTTATCTTGAAGTGGGGCATGCACCATAAAGATGGAACATGGTAGATGAGGAAGCTCAAATGGAGGAAGAGAAAAATTATCACAAGATATTCTTCACCATGGAAGAGAAAGTTGACAAGTTGTTTGAAGAATATGAGAAGATAACCATTCCCGAGAAGAAATAGCCAGATGACCATGCATCAATAAATCATGAAAGTGTAAGAGGAGAGCCTTTTGAACCACCCTTTTCATCCTCTAATGACAATTCTTCTTCTTCTTCTTCTTCTTCTCATCACTCTAACAGTCATCATTGGAATACATCTAAGAAGCCATTTTTTAAGCTAGATGGAAAGTTTGATTTTCCCACATATGATGGGGAATATAATGCAGAGAAACCAAACAATTGAATTAGACAGATCGAGGTTTATTTCCAGATTCAGCAGATCGAGGATGATGAGGCAAAGATCTAATTAGCATATCTTATGCTGAGTGCCACCGCTCTCATCGGGTGGGAGAGAAAGTTGCAGAAAGGTAGAAAATCCTTGGGTAATCTCCTTTCTTCTTGGTCTAATTTTGTTTCTGCATTAAAATATAAGTTTTATCCTTTGGGTTATCGACAAAAGACTTTAATTGAATTTCAATATTTAAGGCAAGGAAAGGATTAAAATGTACAAAGATTCAGAGAAGAGTTTGGAAAACAAGCATTGAATTTGGGCCTACTACTATTGATGTGTCCAGTGTGAAGGTCATTCACCTTGAAATCAGGGGAAAGAATGATAAATAAGAGCATCCAAAGAAATAATCTTCCAAACCTCATAATGGCAAGTTCAAAGGAAAAGCAAAGGGAAAGGAAAAGAAGGAAACTACAACCAATAAGGAAGAAGGAGAAAATCCATCTTGTACACATTGGAAGAAGGAAGACCATGATGATGAGCACTATTGGAAATTGCATCCAGAGTTGAAACCAAAGATATTTGGTGGGAAGAACAAGAAAAAGACGATGGCAACCACGTAGCACGACCTTGGATATGATTTCAGTGATGAGACATTGAATACAAAAGTGGGCACACAAGGTACTCTTTCTCTTCATGCTAATGAAAATTCCGAATTACACACAAGTACAAGTTATTTAAATGAGCCTCTTGTTAATGAATGAAAAAGAATTGAATTGTTCCGCAAAAGAGTCATAATGAAACATACTAAAGTGGAAACCTTGTTTGATCTGGGCTCACAAGCAAATTTGATTTAGAATCCTTAGTTAAAAAGTTAGGATTAGAGACCAAGCCTCATATGAAACCCTACCCTCTTGGTTGGGTGTGTGATGAAGCAAAATTACATGTAACTAGTCAGTGTATAGCTATATTTGTGATTGCATCCAAACTAGTAGATGAGGTTGATCTTGATGTTGTACTCTTGGATATATGTGGTATTTTATTGGGGAGTGCATATTTTTATGACAGGAAAGAAGTTTTCTTTCACCTTGAAAACAAATATCATCTCATGAAAGAGGAGTTGGAATACATTGTTAGAGCTCATCATGCCAAAATCAGTTCCAACCTTGTAAGTGCAGGTCAGATGAAGAGATTGATTAATTCCATAAAAGGGTGCATGCTCATGGTTGTGAGAGAAAAATATGTCGAGACATATGAAGCTTTGCAAGGTTATGATCCCACTCATAAAAAGGAATTGTATGAAATTGTTTCTAACTATGATGGAATTTTTCAGGAATCAAGTGGTTTCCTCCAAAGCGTGAAATCCAACATGAGATTCACTTGCAACAAGATGCCCCTTTACCCAACATTGGTATGTATAGGTTTTCATTTATTGAGATGGAGGAGATAAAGAAGAAGGTACAGGAATTGCTGAACCAAGGGGTCATAAGACCAAGTTCTTCTCCATGTGGCTCACCCATTTTGTTGGTACCGAAGAAGGATGGAACATGTAGGATGTGCGTAGGCTACAGGGAACTCAAAAAAATAATAGTGAAGAATCGATATGCTCTCTCTTGAATTAATGATTTTTTAGATCAATAAAAATGTTGTCTATTTCACAAAATTGGACTTGTGCAGTGGTTATCATCAAGTCAGGATTGCATAACAAGATATAGGGAAGACTGCATTCAAGACAAAACATGGGTTGTTTGAATGGTTGGTGATGCCATTCGAACTATGCCATGCTACGGCCATATTCATGAGGGTGATGAATAATATTTTCAGGGCTTTTCTTGATTATTTTGTACGTGTATATCTTGATGACATTCTTTTTTTACAATAGGACATGGCATGATCATGTGAATCATGTTAAAAAAGTGCTTGATGTTTTGCAAAATAAAATGCATGTCAAAATGTCTAAGTGTGGATTTGGTAAGACCTCTTTGGTTTACTTGGGTCACATTGTCGGTGGTGGAAAATTGAGAATAGATCCTTATAAAATTTATGTGGTTGTAAAGTGTCCTAAATCCATAAATGTTACAGAGGCTTGTAGCTTTTTTGGTGTTGTACAATACTGGACAAGGTTCATTTCCAACTTCTTCATCATTGCATCCCATTTACATGCATTGATGAGTGTGAAGCAAGACTTTCAGTGGGGAGGAAAGCAGTAGAGAGAATTTGATACACTAAAAGAGAAGATGAGTACACACCAGTTTTGGCATTGTTTGACCTCCAGAAGCCTTTTGAGATCAATACATATGTCAATGGAGATGCCATGCGATTAGTATTGATGCAGCGGAGGATACTTATATGTTATCATTCAGAGACATTCTCCCAGGTTGTTGTGAACTATTCCACATATGACAAGGAGTTTTATGCCTTGGTTCAAAGCATGAATAAGTTTTCATCATCAAGGAGACCATCATTCACACAGATCACCAACCCTCATAGTACCTCCAGTCACAAACCAAGCTTCAACAAGCACGCCATTTTAGATGGATGGGATTCCTCTAACAATTTCACTTGGTAATAAAATACAAGAAGGGCACCAATAACAAAGTGGTAGATATGCTTTCTCACCCTCCTATTTCTGCATATATAATTTTTCAAAATTCATCATTATCTTTTATAATTTATGTTGAACAATATGTTGATGATGATGATTTTAAGAAGAATTATGCAAAGATGACTCATGGATCACAAGTAGACAATTACCATTTGTAGGGAAATTTGTTGTGCCACCTTGGAAAACTTTGTATCCCAACAAATGAATGAATACACGTAATCAGAGAGCTACATACCTCTCTTGTGTTAAGTCATTTTGGTGTAGGGAAATTTTTGTGTTATTTATAGAGGTTGTGTTATTGGCCTCACATTAAAAATGTTGTGACTTGATATGTAAAGGGATGTGTGTTGTGTTCAATTAGCAAGCCCACTAATAGAAATTGGGGATCTACTCACATTAAGGGAGTTTTGAGGTCTAAAATGAGCCTCCTAAGGAAATTATAAAATAATAATGGAAATAATAAAATAAGATTAGATTACATCATCAAATTTTAGAGGGAAAAAAGTAAAACTAACTTTCTACTCGTATTTTCAACTTATATCCCTATGGGTTTACTCAAATTTCGATTGGAAACACTCATTGCATGCATAATTTGATTCCTCATCCAAGGAGTATCCATGCTACATATTTTCGATGGTCCCTGCTACACGAAAAATGAGAAATACATGAAAAACGTGATTGCAATAATATTTTTTCATGTATTTCTCATTATTCGTGTAGAAGGGTCCATCAGAAGTATGAAACACGGGTACTCTTTGGATAAGGAATTAAATTTTTCATCCAACGAGTAATCCCTCTCAGAATTTGAGTAAAGCCTTAGGGAGATAAGTTGCAAATGTGAGTTGAAAAAGTAGTTTTATTATTTTATTATTTTTTAATCCTTTTACTTCTTTACTCCAAAAATGGTGAATCATCCCCCATGGTTAACATCATCATCTTGAATCCCATTGGTTTTTATAAAGTTTATTTTGGTTGTACATTTTTCTTAGGAGGCCCATTTTAGACTTCAAAATTCCCCTAATGCCACTCCCTTTCTAAGTCGTCCATGGGAAATTTTGTCAATGGATTTTGTAGGTTGTTTACCTTTGTCTAGGAAGGGCCATGACTATTTTTATGTCGTTGTGGATCGATTTATAAAAATGTGTGTATTAATTCTTTATAAAAAGGAGGTCACTGCAAAGTAGACAACTCATCTCTTCTTCCAATTTGTATGGGTCCACTTTGGATTGCCCACATCCATTGTTTCTGATCGAGACTCTCGGATTCTTGGATATTTTTGGACTAGTTTGTGGAAGATGATGAACACCCAATTGAAAATCAGCACAACATTTCATCTGTAGACCAACAGATTAAACATAGGTTGTCACCACATCGTGATACACATACTCTGAGGCTATTGTGGCAAGCATCCCAAGTTGTGGAACAAGAAGCTTCCTTATGTACAACATGCATACAACCGAGCAATGTATTCATCCACTCAGAGCTCACCGTTCAAGACATGATTTTGCAATTTTCCAAAGGAACCCTTAGACATGGTCTTTGGGAGAAATGAATACTCCAGTGGGAAAGATGATAGGGACAGAGTGCAACAGTTCATTCAACAAATTTAGATGATTTACTAGGCAATGCAAGAATAGTAGGAGAAAATTCAAGCTCAATACAAAGGCCGACATGATAAGCATCGAGTCGATCACCAATTCCAGGTTGGAGACAAAATGTGGCTCCACATCAACAAAGACAAAATGAAAGGGGAAGGAAATAAGTTGCGACCAATCCAATATGGCCCATTCACCATATTATAGAATATTGGAGACATTCTTTTCATCTCGATTTTCTAGCATACATGGAGATGTATTTAGTGGTGAATGTTGAAAACTTGAAGCTTTATGAATCTTTGATTATCATGGACACCGAAGAGGTTGGACAGGTTCCTACAGTGGATGATTTTGCACCTGAATACTTGGACAAGCTACCAGAGGACATCATTCTCGATAGAAAGACCAGGACTTCACGATGAGGAGACATGGAGTACCTTCGTATTGGTTTCAAAGGAATGCATCCAAGTAAGGCTCAATGGATGGAAAAGGAGAAAGTGAGGGAGAAATTCCCTCACTTTCCAATTGACTGATAAAGATTTTGGTAGTCCAAAATCTCATTAGTGGGGAGGAATGATCCAAGGAGATCTAGAAATAGAAATGGCCTTAAAAATATCTCAAAAATCATAATCATCAGAGGAAGTGAAACCAAGACCAGATCGTAGTGATCATCACCCTAATTCCAACGGTGTGAATGACACTCAAATCTAAGTTCATATGCTCAAGTTATAGCTAGTCAAATCTTTGGTCAAAATGGGCCAAGTTGCAATCACTAACGAGGCAAAAATTTGGCAGAGTCCTGACACATGAAAAATGGTGGTCAGAAAAGGAAAAGTTTTTCCCTCCTTAATTCAACGAGTAACCGTTAATTTCTGATGTAAAATTTTTAACTATATGGTTCAAAAAAATTAAAAAATAATAATAGTTTTAGGGTGGTGGGTTGCTAACCCTGCCACCCCCCAGTGTACCCAACAACATTTTTGTGTTTATATTAAACATATGTGGTGGGAGGACCACACCCATAAGACTCGCTCGACCACTGGTCAACAATGATATTACATATATATCACAGTGCCAACACATATGCCGATTACAACCATCAATTAGAGATGACATTACACACACACACACATATATAGATATATACCACAATGCCAATATTAATAATTGTGCCATGTATTCCAAAACAAATTCACACCAAGTTTTGGGTGGACAGGTTTTGAACCTAGCTCACCCCCACATAATTCGTCGACGGTTACCAATGAGCCATGTCTCGTGGTTTGGTAACTATACCCAAACAACATTATAAAAACCTTCATCAAATTCCATTCAATATATCAGTAGAGGGAAAACCAGCGAAACCCTAAGCAGCCATGAGAGGCAGAACCATGAGAGAGTGATCTGTTTAGATGTTGAAAATATTCCCTTAGAGGGCTAGAGGTGCCAGTGTCAAAATTTGATAAGTTTATAGTCATTTTTTCACATTTTCGTACGAGGAATTCAACCGTGCAGTCCTTTTATCCAACCGAGGTCTCCATTTCCAGGCCATCATCAGAATATGAGGTATAAGGGTCATTTTTGTAAAGTTGCTTTTAATTCATTTCTTTGTTGGTATTGTTATCACTCAGGTTGTCCCTAAAGCTCCTTAAAGGGGTACGACCGAGGTAACCACAAACCAATCTTTGGACTGCAGGTCCTAGCCTACCAGCAGTGAGAGAGGGCTCTCTCTTTATGATTTAGCTTTGTTTATGATGATTTTAGGCTAGTTATTGGGTTCAAGGGGTTTTGTTTGTGTTTTGGTGGGAAGGAGGATGCTTTCAAGTAGAGAGGCAATGCATAGTGTGGTAAGTTTCAAACCATTGGGCATGGAGTCATGGAGTAGGACTGCTGGTGCGTTTTCTTGGTCACAAGAGAGAAATATGGAGCAAGCTAGCTGCACATGAAACAATGATTCAAGCTAAAAGGATGGAATGAGGGCTAAGGAATGAGAGGCAACAAAGAATCTCTCATTCAGCTTAACAGCAGGAAGGTGAAAGAGCTCTATCTAGGAGCAGTCAAGAATCCCTAGATAACAGTCATTCAAGTGTGAATTAGAGCAAATATGAGCCATAAGGAATCCATATTTATGCCTAAATCAAGAGGAAAACATTAAGAAGCCACAGAAACTGAGCATAGAGTGTAATTAAGCAAGTTCTATACCAATCCTTTGTTCTGTGACTTGTGCATATATGAAATTGAAATAACAGAGGTAAGAAACACTTATTGATTCATATAGCAGCACAAGAATTCCATCATTCACTCTTCAGAACCATTAACAACACATCAAACAGTCCATTCTCCAAGCTTTCAGCAATCTTTGATTAAAGAAAACATATCAGGTATATAGAGCGAGTCTCTTTTGGAGTACATTCACCAACCAACCCCATAAACAACGAATTAGGGTTGTTTATATAGAGCAAGATATCTAAAAATATCTATTACAGCAGAACTAAACAAGTCTGAGGGAAAATGAGTTCTTTTAACCTAATCTTATCCTGAAATTAATGCATAATGATCTATCTAAGTGCGTTGGGGGCAACCGCCTCAAAAATGAGCTGAAATATATCCTGGTGGCTCTGTGCTGTTCACTTAGCCATAACTGCACATTGGTCTTTGATCCATTGTTGTTCGGTGGCTTTAAATGCTTTAACTGTGATCGGAGAGCCTAGATGGGTTTTCACCGCTTTGTTTGACTTTGTTGGAGGCCATTCAATGTTCACCTGCTTTGGGAAATAAGGATTTCCAAAAAACACTTAACTGATATTCTTTGCCGCAACATTGATACTCTTTGACCTGAATTTGGGCTTTGTCTTTCCTCTGATACTCTTTAAACTGTCCCATCGCCCCTTTTATGCCTATTCGAGGCAAAAATCCCTGGTGCAAATGCCTTCTTTTCTTGGCCTCTAGAATGTTGTCTTTCTTTAGTTTCTCCCTTCCTAGCGCTGCCTCCCGTGAATTTTTGGGTTTTGCAAGTAGCCGAGCAATAGGGAGGTTAATCGCGCATCAAAAACTACCTCGGTTTTTCATTTTGGGCAACCCTTGCTGCGATTTTCACCTTTCACGTCTTTTTTGGTGATGACATCAGCAGTGGGTCCCAGTACGGTGGGGTGATGTGGTAGTACGACAGGGTGACGTGGCAGCTAACTGGTTTGACGATGTGGCACTGACACGGTGGCCGGGCGCAGGCACGAAGCGGTGAAGTGGTGACAACGTGGCAAAGCAGCGGAGGCGAGGAGGTGACGTCATGGGGAGACGTGGCGCCGATGTCACACAGGGGAGGGCGGTATCCGGTTTCAGGCGCACCGCTTTTGTGCGCAGGCGGTTTGGGAGGAGGGGGCTCCGCCACAGCTGGGAGGGTGACGCATGGCGGGAGTACGACGGGAAAACCTCCCATCTCCTGGACGCTAACCATTAACAGCTTCGGAGATGAAAAGACCCGCCCACCGAAGATCTCGGGCGCATCAGATCGGACGGTCGGCGGCACGATCAAAGCGGCGAAAGGATAGATACAGGGCCCGCGGCGCTTTTTATTAATTGTTTAATCCGGCGGAGGGGAAACCTTAGGAAAGTGGGTTTTTGGGATTATGTACAAGCGGGGTCAAATGTATTGTTGGAAAAACTTTTAGGATAAGGGTGGGCAATGAGTTTTACAGGGTTGGGGTTAGGGGAAATGGTTATTAGTGTGACAAGATGTCAGACTAACTTCAGGTTAGGAAGTGGAAGGGTTAGTAAGAGCCCCAGATGGACTACTATTTCCTGGACTTGATAAATATGGCTATAGTGCCAAGGGGAGGGGAATATGTAATATTTTTGGGATTTTATATAGTTTTTGTACAATAGGGGATAAGGAAATGATATAGGGAGCTAGATAATAGAGTTAGGAGTTAATATGAAAATGACAAGAAAGCGCTAAGGTAAGGGATCTTAGGCTATTTAGAGGGGAAAGTGACTCAAAGAGTGAATCAATATTACTCCTAAGCAAAGTGGACATTTACTTAGGAAAATATAATGGAAAATGATGAATTTAAGAATTGTCAAGCAGATCTTGACCTCTTTGGGGAGGTTAGTGAATGATTTGGGAAATAAGAAGAAGGGGGAGTTAGACATGCCTTGCTTGAAGTCCTTCAAATGAAAATGTGCCTCATAATTGTGATCTAAATAGATATGACACTTGACAATACGAAATGGATCACATAGCTTGATTCTGCAACCACAAAACTACTTACCCAACCTACTTACCTAGCATTTTTTCTTCCTTTTGGTTTGGGTGCACTTGAACTAGCAAACCCAGCTTTTCATTCTTTTCTTTTTGCTATCCTCCTATCTACATCTACACTTATTTCATCCAGGGGCTCAGATTAAGCTGTTGAGCACCCTTGTTTCTCTACCTATCTACAAATCTGCCAAGATTAAGCTGTTTGGACAGATAATGATTCTCTATATTCTACAACAGGAAATTGAAACCTAGGGAGACCAAGATTAAGCTGTTTGGCCTTCCCTTTAACTGAAAATTCTTCAAAAATGGAATAACTCATCAAAATTGGAATACAGCAGTGGCATTTAGACTAGCACACTTTCATGGCCTTTTCTTTGGAAATATGGAGCATTGCAGCATGCAAAGTATGACATATTTGGCATGTAAAAATGTCAATCATGAAATATGAACACCTGCTGCAGCAGGAGGCTAACAGGTATTTAATGAAAGAAGGCCTCCCCACTTTGAGTAGGGCCCAAAGACATAGCCCACATTGGGTGAACTTCGTAATCAAATTGTTTGTGTTCCTTTGATCTCATGGTTTCTTTATGATTTAGGCTTCTTTTTCATGTTTTATGTTACTTGGTTAATATGCTCTTTTATATGCAATTATGGATGCATAGTTGAAGTTAAAATATCTAGATCACACAAGATAAACCTCCACATATGGACTTTAATATATATTTTACATTTCTTACAACACTTGAGTTACTAGATTTATCCTAGCTAATGAATGATCACATTTGTCATTCTCCTTGGTGGTCGACTCTTCCTACCAAATTTCTGAGTGACATTCCAAAATTTAACGGAACTCTTGGAGAAGATATGTCCACTCATGTTATGACCTATCATTTATGGTGTTCCTCTAACTCAAATGTTGACTCAATTTGTTTACAAATTTTCCATAGAACTCTTACCAATACGGCAACTAAGTGTTATGTTTAATTACCATGAGCTTCATTCAAAAACTTTAATGCCTTAGCAACCACATTTCTTACCCATTTTAAATTACCTATTTGTTATGAAACTGTAGCTGAACTTTTGACCTCATTGAAATAGTTTAACACCACCCACATATCATACCATATACATGAGTGGAAGTGTTGATATCAATTGGCCAAAACTTACATTCCTGATCAATTATTGGTAGAATGGTTTATCAAATCTTTGCTCCCATCTATAACTGAGGATGTTGCTAAAGGTGGGGTTGTTACTGAAGAGAAAGTCATTTCTCATGCTCAATATCTGGATTTTATTTATTCCCAATCTAGAACACTCTATGAGAAGATACCCAATGCTCTATGACCCTAGTATACTATTCCACCTATTCCTTCGAAGGAATCGCACGGTGTTGATGGTGTGATTTGTTCCCTTGGTTAATATTCAGCGAGGAAACCTTCTAATCAACCTAATTTTAAATTTTCTCATGATGTGACCAATCAAAACCCTCCCAATCCTACTCCTATGAGTACTTGTGAGATAAACATTATTCAATCCAATAAAATAAAATCTCAACAACCTGGGAGTAAGAAAAAAGTAAAGAAAATAATAAACAGGAGAACCTGCCATAGGAAAAGTAGAATATTTAGTCTCCTTACGAGAAATGAAAGCCTCGTTATATGTTTCTTATCTATAATGACAAAAATTTCATGAAAGAATTTCCACATCATGTAGAGATCAATAGATTTTTTAAAATATCATCCACTACATCTGTTGTTTTTACAGACCCTTTCCCAAACTAGGAGATAAATATGGTTACTCAACACCCATCCTCCTCTTCCTAGGTTATGATGTTATCTGTTATTAGCAATAAGAATGGTGTCATTGCGGATACAAATAATAAGGACTATCAAACCCAAATACAACTGGAAGGTTGATGATCAACCTTTCATATCTACTCAAATTTCCACTAGTCCTCTCCAGATAGAGAAAACGGTTGTTGAATTGACTATCAAACCTCCTAAAGGAATTATTCATAAATCAACTTTTAACCCTCGTGCAGGAGTTTCACAAAATTACAACATATTTGAAGATCTAACTCATAATCCTTTAGCGATGACAGCTCTTGAGGTGTTGCAAAGTTGTCTTGCCCAAATAAATCTTTATTAGTAGTGATTGGAGGTGTGTATCCTTCATATTCAAATCTTGTTGTATTTAATCACAAGAACCATACTCCTAAACTTTCGCCCTAGCTTTCTTTCATGATTTGAGTTGTTGTTATAAGTAAAACTATCCACCATACAATTATGGATGAAGGTGACTCAACTTGCATCATGTCGCTTTTGTGTTGGAAATCCATTGGTTCTCCAAAGATCAATCAATCACCATACACACTCAAATATTTTTATGGGGGACAATTTAAACCTTATGGGATCATGAATTCATTACAAGTAGAATTAGTGACGAAATAGTCTCTGTAGAGGTTGATGTCATTAATAGGCCTTCATATTATAACCTCTTGTTGGGCCAAATGTGGGTTTATGTCATGTTGGTCATGGTCTTCACCTATTTTAGGATGATTTCTTTCCCTCACCATGGGGGCATTATGGCCATAGATCAACTTTCCTTTTGTTTCCATTGATACCCAAATCACCAGGAGTATTTCACTTCTAGTTGAATCCCCACAACCTTATCAACATGTTGGGATAGGATTTCTTAAAGTCTCATATTTAATTGGAACTTTCACCCTCCCAACTCCCAAAATTCCTAATGTGGTTTCCTTGATCAACATGATTTCATCTTGTACTATTCTATTTGATACCTAGATAGTACCTGACATCTCTAACATCGACTCATTTCGTGATCGTATGTCGCTCAGTCCCATTGAGCTAGAATACGAAGCCATTTACTCAGCATGTTTGAAAAATATTGATAGTGATGCCTTAGTAAATTGGGTTGATCATTCCCAAGATTTAGGTCTACATTTTGACCCTTTCGATGGCACATTTTCCACTAACAAAAGCATCACAAATATCATGATCCCAGATGAAACTCCATGGGACGATAATCAACATCAATCCTCTTTTCCATAAATCCTTGAGAACCCTATTGAAGATTTTTATTCACCAAATGTTACTAAGTCACTTCATGGTTCTATCTCTATTCATGAGGTAAATTCCAAGAATAATTTTTTGAATATTGAGGAGACCATACCCCTCTATATTTCTATCAAACTTGGAGGTTTTGAAAATGTCAATATTGACGCATCTTGTTCTTCCGGTGAGATTAATATTTCTAAGGACCTCTTTCAAGAATTATGTGAAATATTTTCTTAGACATAAAATGATATGTGAAGCATAGATCCAAACAATGTGGTGCATGAGATTAAAACCTATCTAGATGCTAAACATGTTCGGAAATGTTTACTTCTAGTTCACCTGAAGAAAGTTATTGCCATCAAAGAAGAAGTTGAAAAACAATCTTGTACCTCTATCCAATTAGGTTTTGAATATTTTTCCCATTATGAAGAAACATGGTACGATTCGAGTATGCGTCGACTATAGGGATATTAATCATGCTTGTCCCAAGGAAAACTACCCGACCCCTTCTATCGACCAAATAGTTAACGACTATGTTGGAAGTGATTTTTTTCATTTATTGATGACTTATCCGGTTACACTCATATCAACATATTGCCATCAAACCAGCATATGAATATCTTCATTTTTCCATGGGGTACATTCTCCTACTGTAAAATTCCTTTTAGTCTAAAGAATGTTGGAACAACTTTCCAATGGGAAATGAACTATGATTTTCATGATATCAAGAATATAGTGCAACCCTATTTTTATGACTTTCCTTCCCATTCTGAACTTTGTGAAGATCATCTAATGCATCTCAAAGTGATCTTCCTACACTGCAGACATTATAACATAAGGTTAAATCCACACAAATGTTTGTTTTGTGCCAAATTTGGTGGACTTCTAGGACTCATAGTGTCAAAACATGGGATTTGCATTGATCCTATGAAAGTCTAGGAAATCATTGATTTGATTGCTCCTTGTTCACTCGTTCAATTATAATGCCTTCAAGGAAAGGCTAACTTTCTACGGAGATTCATTCCTAACTATGTAGAACATACAAAAATATATACTCACTTAATGAAAAAAGGGGTTCCCTTCCATTGGGACCACACTACTCAAAATTCCTTCGATGCTTTGAAATATGTATTAGGTTGATCATATTTTTTATATCCCCCTAACTATCAATGAGACTATTTCATCTATTTAGTTGTGACAGTTACCACAATCATGATGGTTTTGGTACAAGAGGATGAAATAGGAGACAAACACCCCATATATTACTTGAGCCGAAACTTGACTGAGATTGAAGCCAATTATTCACATGTCGAAAAGTTAGCTTTGCTATCTGTACAAGTTATAAAGAGATTTCTCCACTATATCCTGCTTCAGAAGACTACTATAGTTTATTGTTGCAGTCCAATGACTTACATGTTTCCACGTCAATTACTGGGGGGAAAGTACTTGAAATGGTTAGTTATCCTCCAAGAGTTTGATTTGGAATTAATTAAGTCCAAACCAAAGAAATATTTAGTCTTCGTTGTACTGATTTGTGACCTTCTATCCTCTGAGTCAGAATCAAAAACTGATTATTCTATTCCATATGAAATGTTGTTTCTGATTGATTCTTCCAATCACTGGTATGGAGATATCATCATTTATCTCCAAACCCAAAATTATTGGCCCGATACTACTCATTGTGATCAATGTTGAATATAATACCAAGCTCGCAAATATATCATAATTGGTGGCACCCTTTACTGCTGAGGTGTTGATTTGATTTTTCATAATTGTCTTACTCATGAAGAGGCCAAGAAATCCTTGAACGACTCTCATGTTAGAGCATGCGGTGGACACATGTATGGATATGTGACTACCCAAAATATTTTACATGTTGGTTATTTCTAGCCGACCATGTTTCGAGATTTCATTCTGGAAGTCCAAAAATGTCACACATATCATATTTTTAATAAGAAATCTTGTGCTCCATCTACACCTATGCATCAAGTTATTCTTGTTGGACCCTTTTCCAAATGGGGCATTGATTTCATGACCTGTAACCCTCATTTGACCAAGGGGGGATACATTATCAAAGTTGTAGACTATTTTACAAAATGGGTTAAAGTGATGCCTACGTTTGAAAACAAAAACAAAATTATTACATTGTTCCTTTCCAACCACGGTATTTCCAGATTTGGTGTGCCCCAAGCCATTGTTACAGACCATGGCAAACATTTTCGAAATTACATGATGTGTGAACTTACTGCCAAGTTGGGCCTTTGGCATGATAGCTCAACTCCCTATTATGCACAAGATAACGGGAAAGTACAAGCCATTAATAAGGTTTTAAAAATGTTGCACCAACACATGGTAGGGATTCACAAGACAAATTGTCCCACCATTATTTTTTATTCTTTATGGGAATACTAAACATCTATCCGAACAAAAACTGGATTCACACCATTTTAGTTGGTGTATGGTCTAGAAGCAGTTCTCTCAATCAAATGTGAGATTCCATCCTTAAAATTTGCCATCGAGCTTCTTCCCATGACTTCCGCAGAAGAATAATATTTTTAGCATCTAGCTCACCTAGATGAGACCCAACTTGACACTACAATGGCCAATGAGGCTCACAAAAAATGTGTCACAACATAATTTGACTAGAATGTTAAACCATGTGTCTTAATGGAAGGGGACCTAGTCCTTTTATATGACTAGGAAGCTGAAAAACTAGAAGCTGGGAAGCTCGAACCGTTATGGTTAGTTTCATATATAGTCAAGTGTGTACTAGAAAAAGGGGCCTATGAACTAGTTGACTTTGATGGAATTCCCTTGTCGCAACCCAAAAATGGGTTGTACCTGAAAAATTATTAGGTGAGCGCATGGATCTGGGTTACACTTTTTAGCGAGAGAGGGCATGTTTTGGGAGAAAAATAGCATCTCAACCAATCCACTTTAAGCACTCGATTAAGCAATCTTTGAGCCCTCGATCAAGTTGTTTGAGGGCTTAAACAATGTAACCTGAGGTTATCGAGGAGCTCAATGGTTCAATCAAGAAATAGGCTCAATTTGAGACACAGGCTCAATTGAGCCATGTTTTTGAAATTTCCCACCAGTACAACCTAGGCATGGAATTAAAAAAGTGGCCCAATAGAGCCTTAAAGCTCGATCAAACCTTACGACTATATCAAGATGTAAAGATATATCCAACTATAGGCTAGATATAGCCTTAAATCTAGATTGAGCTATAGGCTAGATCGATCTTAAAATCTAGATCAAGCCTTTATTTAACCATGTTAAGGGCTTGATCGAGGGTTTATTAAACCCTCGATCGAGTTATTTGAATTTCAAAATCAAATGCTTGATTGAGTGTTTTAAGTGCTCGATCAAGCTTGTGAGGTCGTAAAAATCACACCTTTAGCACCTGTTCTACATATTTCTTTGCAACCCCATTTTGTACCCTAGTGGATTTAGGGAATATTTTTTCCTTAAGTGGCAGAGTTGATAATGTTAGATTGTGAAAGAATCCTCTATCCAATGGCATGTGATTTTGACATTTTTGAATTCATATGACATTTGTCATCTAATTTCTTTTAAATATAATTCTTGAAAATTTTGGGGATAATTTCAAAGGGGTTGAAAAAAAAATCGATAAAAAAAATTATACACAACAAAAAAATTTCAAAAAATGCCAGTATATTCGTTTACAAGTCCTCTTCAAAAGGGTACTCTTGGTTTTTAAATTTATTTAATGAGTTGAAAAAAATATTATGTGAACAGATGTGTCTCCAAAATGCAATTGAAATATTACTTTGCCAACTTCAAAAAATAATTAAAAAAAAAAATAATTTTTTAATATGAAAAACTTATTTCTATCTGTAACTCCCTCCTCCCACATTTACCCAAGCTAAGCATTCCACTGGGGTAAACATGTGACAAGATCCTACAGGGGTAGCCATAATTCAGTTCTTTGGATTTGAATTTGGCTTTCACAGGTTTGTTCAGAGGTTTTGATGGAAACTGGCAGTTTTGAGAAGGGTTTGGGCGACAGACTTTCAAATTTGAAGTAATTTTACTTAAGTAAACACTTTAAAGGCTGAAAGCTTGCTAATTTGAAAGGGTGAGTGGAAATCCGTTGTGAAATACTTGGAATTGGGTGAATTTGGCTTCAAATTTGGTGTTCTCGGTGGTTGTAGATGTTCAGATAGCTTGTGGTATGGATTGAGAGGTCGATTGAGGACTCTGCAGCTTCTTCAGGAATGGAATTTGAGGTTAGTCGGTGGATCCAATGTTCACAGGTGTCACACTAGTTTGCAAAGGTTCAAAGAGAAAATGAACGAAAAAAGGATGAAAAGGGCTTCACATACTTTTATGGAGTAACGGTCACTTTTTGGCGAGTAAATTTATGAATGAACAATAGGTGGTTTATCGGTTTGAGTGGGGAGGCGATTTCCCAGGCCATCGCACTGCTTATGAGGGTTGGGTGGTATTTACGAGGGGTCACTCGATCTACTTCAGATCTTGACACATAGCATTCACAGGTCCAGGGAAAACCACTTTATCGGGCGGGTAAAAGTCGGTCGTCGGGTGCAGCCGATATGGTTGTGGACTGTCGGATGAGGGGGATGGTGATCAGACAACAATTGAGCAAGGGAAGTGTGTGGGTGATAAGAGCATGGGTTTCGAAGGGGCCCAGTGCTTTAAACTCCGGCAATATGGGATTAAGTTATAGGTTCATGATGGGTTAAAATGATCAGGAGGGGTTTAATGATGAGATTAATTGGTTGTGTTGGGATATGGGGTAATTTATAGTTTATATTAAAACTAAGGGTTGGGATATTTATTTAGGGGATTTAATTAATATACGGGAAAAGGTATATGGGGATTTATATAATAAAGTTGAAAATTAATATGAAATGAGTGGAGTGAGCATACCCTTAGCATAATGAAAAATTTGCGCATTTTTATTCACATACATTTCATACTTAGGATAAAGTACTTTTGTGGGTTTTTTGAGTGAAATAGGATTTACATGGGGTTTATTTACTTTTCCTAGGCAAATGAAGTTTAACCTTAGGAAAAGTGGTTTTATTAGGGAAATTAAGGGAAATGAATTTTATGAAGGGAATTCTAACACTTGATGTCCATAAGTCATTAATTCGAGGGTCCGGTACCACCAAAAGTCAGAGAAATGCTCTGAGCCTATTTGACTTGAAGGATTTAAAGTACTAGAACATACTTGTGAATAGGAAATTAGTAAGTAAGGGGAAAAATGAATGAGGGGGAGTTAATCACATTAACTTGCAAACCTTTGTTTTTGCTTCCATAATTGGTCATACATATTTGAAATATGTGTCTAAGCATGATGCATGTGTTTTGATCCAATCAAATTTATACTTCAGCAAACTTTCTTCTACTTACCCGTTTACTTATCCTAACAATTTTTTTTCATTGTATTTGGGTACATTTAGACTAGCAAACCCTTATCATCTATTTTCCTTTTGAAAAGTAATTTATCTAATTCTAACCTTATATCATCCAAGGGATCAGATTAAACTGATGAGCTCCTTTTATTTTCTCTACCTATCTAATGATCTGCCAAGGTTAAATTGTTTGGTCAAATTTTATTCTATCACTGTAAGCATAAAATTCAAAGCATGATATAATCAAGATTAAACAGTTTGATTACCATGGATTGTGGCATGAATAACAAGTTGCACGCAATCACTATTATGCATAAAAGTAAATAGTAGTGGCATTTAGACTTACACACTTTCATGGTCTCTTTTTGTTTTTGGTGTTCATATATTTTCACTTTTTTGACCTTCTCTTATTCTTTTTGTCCTTTGATATTACTTTTAGGACATACCGTCTTTACATTTTTTTAATTTTTAATATGGAAAACATTTGCAGAAAGCAAATGTATGTACAATATCACAAGGCTTAACCTTAGTCATTCAAAATTATGACTCTTATTGGTATAGGTACCTAACAGTGGCTCCACTTGGGGATGGCATCTTCTAAAAAGATGTCAAGAACTAATGAATATCAGTAGCCTTTGAATTGTTGTTGATGTTGCCTTGCAAAGTGTCCTTTTGTGAATCTACATTATTGATACTTATGATAGTAAATCTTTTAAAACTTAGGGCCTTCTCTTCGGGCTTCAACTTTAAAGATCACCATCCAATCCAAACTAGACATTGTAAATAAAATATGTACAAATGGGAAATGAAATTAGTGACTTGGTTCAAAGAAATGTTTTAGCATTCGACCATTCATTGGCCCACCTTCTACATCTGTACCATTAATTTCTTTGAAGTAGAAGGCATTATTTCCTCTGTAAGCATAAACAACATAGGAAACTTTCCATAGGAAATCAATTTTCCCATGTTTTCCTTTGTCTTCCCTCCTTGAATCCCATTTAAGCACTTTTCCACCAATGTAGAAATCTTCAGCATTAGTTCTTTTATAAAAAATCTTCTTAATCTTTTCCTGCACAAGTTGGGACCTCACATAGACCTCCTTTTTGGTTTGTTGTAGATGAATAGTTTGGTTGATTCTTCTTTGGATATCATTTGGTTCAACCTGAAATTCTTGAAGTATCTTCATTACTGGTACTCCCAAAGAGGATGGAAAGACAACTTCCATCCCATAAACTAGTTGATAGGGAGAAATATCAATTGATTTCTTAGTAGTCAATTTGTCTACCCATAAGGCATTGACTAGCTTTTTATTCCAAGTTTTCTTGTTGTCCTCTAGTAACTTCTTGATGATGTTTACTAGGCTTTTATTTGAGGATTCTTCTAGTCCATTATCTTGAGGGTAATAGGTTGTGGAATGGCCAAGGGTGATATGGTATTTATTGCAGAAATCTATCATACTTTTGGATTTAAGGGCCGCTGCATTATCAATAATGAGCTTAGTTGGACATCCAAATCTTGATAGAATATTGGTTTCAAGGAAGGTTATGATAATAGTATATGTGGCTTGCCTTGAAGTTATGGCTTCTATCCATTTTGTGAAGTATTTTGTGGTTGTGAGGATCCATTTGTGCTAGGTAGAGGAGGGTGGGTGAATTTCACCAATGAAGTCTAAACCCCATTGTTGAAAAGGTATTTCTACAGAGATTGGCTTGAGGGGTAAAGGTAAGAGCTTTTCCTTCCCCTCAAAAATTTAGCATTTGTGACAGGAGGTCACATATTTTTTGACATCAGCGAACAAGGTAAGCCAGTAGAAACCATCCCTTAGGATTTTCTCTGCAGTGGTCTTCTAGTAAAGGTGTCCTCCATAGTCACCTGCATGAAATTCTTTCAAAACTCTGTCAACTTCATCTTGTAATAACCAATTGAGAAGAATACCTTCATGATCTCTCCAAAACAACACATTGTCTAATATACAAAATTTCAAGGATTTCATATTTAAAAACCTGCTTTTAGTCTTAGATAATTCAGGAGGAGCTTGTAAATTCAGTAAAACATAAATAATATCAGCATACCAAGGTGATTCAATAAATTCCTGGCTGATTGGTGGAGTTTCCATCTCCTCTTCGTTATCTATTGTTGCAATAAAGTTTATATCCAAGGCCTAATAGTTCGATTCAGTCATGAGTTTGGCTAAAACTTGGCCCTTGATTAACTTAGTAGGTTTGATTTCTATATCATACTCTAAAATAGTACAATCCACTTTCCCCTCTTCCCATCAGGACCATCCTGAGTTAGGATGTCTTTAACTACTGAATTAGGAACGTAGGCTACTATATGAGAATATAAGATGTATATCCTAAAGTCCTTAATGGATTTGACTAAAGCCAAGGCTTGTTTTTCCATTATATTATATTTCAAAGGGGCATCTCTTAGGTATTTTCTAAAGAAAGCAATGGGTTGTTCATAGCCCTGGTCATTTTTCTGTAATAGAACTGCAAGTATTGTGTGCTCAGAAGCAAAGGAAAACAAAATGAAATCTCTGTCAAATTTAGGACTGATTAACATGGGTGTTCTAGTCAAGGCTAGTTTAATGTCTTCAAAGGATTTTTTTAGCCTCAATAGTCCATTTTATGGTGGAGTCCTTTTTAAACATGTTGTTTAGTGATCTAATTAACTCTGCTAGATTAGATATAAATTTTCTAAGAAAATTAATTTTTCCTAAAAAGGATTGTAACTCTTTAATGTTCCTAGGGTGTCTTATTTGTAGGATGGCTTCTATTCTAGCAGGGTCTATTCTTATACCATCTTTTGAAATTATGTGACCTAATAACTTTCCTTCTTCTAACCCAAACAAGGACTTTTGGGGGTTTAAGGAGATTCCAAATTTCCTGCATTTAATAAAAACTAGTCTTAGATGATCCAAATGTTGATTTTTAGATTATGAAAATACGGTAATATCATCTAAATATATCACAAGGAAATCTTGGATTTCTTTTGCAAAGGCTATATCCATAGCCCTATGGAAAGTGGCTCCTGCATTCATTGACCCAAAAGGCATTTTCACATACATAAATGTGCCCCAAGGAGTAGTAAAGGAAGTTTTGGGTTGGTCATCTGGATGAACCAAGATTTGATTGTAACCAGAAAACCCATCCAACAATGAGATTCTGTTTGATCCAAATACTCTCTGTAAAATGTGGTCCATTTTGGGGAGAGGGTAATTGTCTTTTAGTGACACTTTGTTAAGATTTCTGAGATCCACACAGAGTCTGATCTCACCATTTTTCTTTCTAATTCGCACCAAGTTTGAGACCCAATCAAAAAATCTGATTGGTGCAATTATTTTGGCATCATACATCCTTTGAATTTCTTTTTCAATTGCAGGTAATAAGACATGATTAATCCTTCTAAGTTTTTGTTTGAAAGGCTTTTGATTTTCTTTAATAGGAATTGTGTGTTGGATGATGTTGGTGTCATAGGATTTGAGTTCCTCATAACTCCAAGCAAAGACATCCTAAAATTCTTTTAACAACTTGATGTATTTTACCTTTTCAGTTGGGGGTAATGATTTTGAAATTTTCATCAGTTTAGGATATTCATTGGTGCATATATTACATTCCTCTATATCAGACCTTGAAGGTTCCATTTTAGGTTTCCTAGGAACATCATTTGAATCAAATAAATCTTCCAGAGGGGTTAATCGCTTTGGTAAGAAGTTATCTTTGAGATTAATTACTTCGGTTTCTTCACTGATTATTTCTTCAATCTCAATTTTATCTAAGCTATGTACATCTAATTTGGTAAATTTAGTTAGGTTGAATCTATATATTTCATCACCTTCTATCTCATCCTTAGTGTCAGGATCTATTGATGTATCAGAATCTATATTGTTATTGGTAAACTCTTCTTCTGAAATTAAAAAGTTATCTATTTGTTTATCATCAGAAAATATTTGCCAATTATTAAAATTATTTGGAATTGCAGGTCTATGCCTAACTTCAGCAGTGTACTGATGGTTAGGTTGGAAGGGTAATTTGCAGGTGCTGACAAACATTGCTAAACTATGGGCTTGCATGTTAGTTTTCTAGGAATTACCGCAAGCTTTGTTTCTAGGACAGTGTTAAGTATTTCTACGATAGTTCCCCTATAACAACTTAATCTAGGGTCCTTTTTCATATATACACCATCAATCTGTTTTACAATTAGTTCATAGTCTCCCATGACAGAAACTCTTCTAGCTCCTAGATTCCTAACTAACTTAAGACCTAAAATTAATGCTTCATACTCCGCCATATTATTGGTACATTTAAAATTCAATCTATATACATGGCCTTCTGAGTAATCATTTATCAAATTATATATCCACACTCCTGCTTCTGCTCCTAACCTACTGGTCCATCAAATTCTAAATTCCATAACATCTCATGATCTACATTCACACTATCTGGTGCAACAAACTTTCCATCATTTATAGCAATTTGACCATCTTGTTCATTGAACAGTTTTGTAGTCTGGTTAGTTTCATTTTGTGTGGAAACTGCAGTTTCTTTTGGTTATGTATTAATATTGTCTAAAAAAAATTCTTGTGTTTGATCATAATTATACATGATAAAAGAATCGATATCTGAGTGTATGGAGTAGATGGGAAAGTTTTGAGGCTGATCCTGGCTACTTACCATATATTTCATTAAGGTTTCTCAATATAGTTTCTTAGGTTGTCCAAAAACAAAGATTGTTGCATATGAAATATCTAGTTGTAGAGATCCCTAAAGTTTGGCTCCCCATGATTTGGATAATAGCATGCCATACTTTGGTGGGATGTCAGCAACTACAATATCCATAAGGATGCTTTTGGCAGGATATTGGACTAAAGTGACACACAAGTCTTTAATCAATCCTAGACACTGTACCTAACTGGAGTTAAATGAGAATAAGTATTTGTAAGGCCTTGTAATGTCTACGTTTAATTTCTCCATCACTAATTTGAGCATTAAGTTGTGAGAGGCCCTAGAATCTAACATTGCATTGTGTAGAATTTTGTCATGGATACTAAGGCTAATGGAAAAAGGTGGAACTCCTCCTCCTAATGGTTTCCTTTTAACATCTGGACCAAATATTAGTTTTGGTTGGTCACCAAACAAGTTGACCAAATCCTCATTTTCAACAATGTTTATGGTCTGGGTTATCTATGATTTATAAGTTTCATTCTTGATTAGTTCTGTTAAAGGAACTAAAATCTTTAGCTTTGCTATCTCTGCTCCCAAATTGAATGGCAAAGAAACGTTTTCTGTTTGAAGGTTTTGAATTTTTGTAGCAGGAATTTGAGTAGGCTTGTCTTCTTTTCCTTTATTGGGGACCTCCTTATGTGGATTTTCAAATCTGATGTTTTGAGCTTTCTCCACTGGTTCCTTAGGTGGAATTGAAGTGGATGGTTGATTAGAAGAAGGTTGATTAGAGGTTATGTCTACAATTGTGGGACTAGAATGTTTTGGGTTTTCCCTAGGGAGAATTTGGAGGATTTTTGAAACAGGGGCTTCTTTTATTTTCTTGGGTTGATTTTGTACTGTTTCCTTAGTTTGGTCAGGGACAACAACATTCTTTTTACTTATTAGATTATACTATTTATGAACTTTAAAGATGGTAGAATCATATCCCTATTTGTAATCAAATGATTCCCCAGATTGTATTTGTAATTGCTGCAGCATATACAGTTCCTGCTTATCTTGGGTTAGAAAAATAGTGTCCTCATTGTTTATTCCCATTAAGTTAATTTGTGTATCTTGTTCTGGATCTTCTAGATGGGATGTCTCTGCATAATTTTCTTGGAAAGGAGGCCTAATGTTCTGATCCGGTCCATTTTTCCCAATGTTTTGTTTTTTTCTAAAATTGGGGTTTATAACTAGAGGTTCTTGTTGGTTGTCCCATTGGGGTTTCCTTTCCATGTTCTCTATTCTATCCATTAGTCTTTCCATAATTTTGGCTAAAATATCTATTTTAATGTCAGATGGTGAAGTTTCATCCTTTGCAGTTCCTCTCCTTTCATTTCTAACTCCAACCCTTTTAGCTAACAAATTAGCTTCTACACTTTGAATTTCTTATAATGTTGGGGGGTTTCTTTCCCTAAGTTGGTATGCCATATCTGTGTCAAAACCATCAAGGAACTTTATTAATGCTAAGTCAGGTGGGGGTCTAAGATTTATTGGGATAGCGTTATATATATTATTGAATCTAGTGTAGTAATCTTGAACAGTTTCTTTAGGCCCACTTCTAATATTCTCATATTCTGAAAGGATTTGTAAGGGCTTCTTTTTCTTTTCCCATCTATCAATAAATAACCTTTGGAAATTTGCTAGGTCCGCAATATGGTTGGCAGGAAAGGCTTTGAACCACTTCTTGACATCACTAGTCAATGTTTGGGCAAAGAGTCTCATCTGGACATCTGCTTCATCTATTTCATGTAATTCAAAAAAGTCAAACATCTTGTTTACATGCTACTGGGCAGTGTAATGACCAATAGCATCAAACAGGAAAGTCTTACTATGATAATCTGCAAGCATAGCATGAAGTTGGACAGGTAAAACGAGAGGAGCATATATGTTTTCCATTGTTGTGAGTTGGGAGAGGCTAAGATGTGGGGTTGAAGTACTTGGAGATGATGCAGCAGTGGATGATGAACCAGGACTAGTAGATGGTGAATGAGTAATGATAGGTTGGTGAGGGAGTGTAGGTATAAATGGTGGTGAAGAATGGACTTTAGAAGGTGTTATTGTTGAAATTGAAGGGAACAATGGTGAACTCAAAGTAATGGACAATTGTTTAGAAAGCTCAGGGGTCGTGGTAGTATTAATGGATGATTGTGGAGATTTCAAAATGTATTCATCAATTGATTTGTTGGCCTGTTGAACTTCAAGGTCTGCAATAAAATCAGGATCTAGAATAGTTTCATTAATTGCTCTTTCAGATTTTGTTCTAAATAATGAATGTTCAAATGGCACATCAAAGGGAAGTTCTTCTAAAAATAACCACTCATCAGGACATGAATTAGCTTTAACTAATGGTATTTGGCTAACCAAAATTTCTTCTTTTTTAGATTTTCTTGAAATTAGGTTGGGGTTATCAACTATTGGGGCAGGGTTTGGATCTAGATTAGCCCTAGTAAAATGAGTCTTCCTAGAAGCCAAGATTTCAATTTTTTTAATTGTTTTTGTGAGATTTTTTTTTCAAAATAACTTCTAACAAATGACTTTCAGAGGCTCAAAATGTAGATTTAGAATTTTCTTAAAGATTTATTAGAACTGAGGATTCATGAGATCCCCAGTATGATCGCCACTATGTTATCACTAAAAAATTTCTCTAGAAGTTATTAGAAGAAAGAAAATGACCAAGGTAACCACAAACCAACTTTGGAGCATAGGCTCTAGCCAACCTAGACTCAAAGAGGGCTCTCTCTATATGATTTAGCTTTGTTTTCTTGGATTTCTGGATAGTTATGAATTTTTTGGGTGTTTTTTATTTATATTCAAGATTGGATGGTGGGATCCTTAAGACAGAGGGATAAAATTGTGTCTTTAGACCATTGGGCTATGGAGTCAATAGAAGGGCAGTAGAACTGGATCAACTCACTAAAGGGAATGTTAAAAGGGAAAGATAGCAAAGTAAAGTGTAGGTCTTTGGAACAGAAGGGTGAAATGGTTTTAATCAGGGTGAGAGAGAAATTAATAATTCTAAGACCGAGATATAAATGAGGAATAGAGGGTAATCGAAAACAAAGAGCAATTAAGAATCCTTTGTTCTGGATTAGTAAGAAACAACATAAACTAAGGAGCAATTAAGAATTCCTTAACTTAGATATCAGTTGAAAGCATTTATATGCATAACTGTTAAAATAGACTGTAATTAATCAAATTCTAAGATATTGTTCCAGTTATAGCATTCAGATCCAAAAATACATTAAATATTGTGGAAAAACTTTAAGAAAAATAATGATAACATAATAAAATACTTGTCTGCACTTCACTTAACACATGAATCCTGTGAAATATCTTGTCTTTATTCATCAATCCAGCTTGCTGGCTTAGTCAATGATATAATAGTTTTACAGTCCCTTTGATCAAAATCCTATAGAAATGTCTAAGAATCCACACTACATGCTTCGAATTGTGAAGTATTTATACAAAAATATATTACAAAATATCTCAAACTAACTTGAGATTTAATCATGGAAATACAAATATCTTCTTGCATGAAGATAGAGACATCTATTGAACTGCTTTCATGCTATCCCATTTATTTTGGTACTGCTGGACTTTATTGTTTAATTTTAGCCCTTTATGCTACTTTGTTGTTTGATCTTTTATGCTAGAAGCTTCAGTTATTTTTTGGATTTCATTTGATACTCTTTGACATTGATACTCTTTGACCCTGCTAACCTGTCTTCATCTTCTTACCTGGTTGTTTTATTTTTACTAACAAGTGTTTTTCCTCATGCTGGAGGTAAAACAAGTTTTCAAACGTTTGGTATAGTACTTTGCCTGTTGGCAATGCCTTCATTGATGATGAACTAGCCTGTTCTTTTGCTAGCTCTCTGATTTTGTTGTTGTAATATGTTGTGTCATGAGATTTTCATTTATGACTAAGGAATTCGGTAGCCCTTTCCCCCTCAAAATTTGAAATTTAGCCTTAAATCTATCAATGGCTACCTGCATATTCTAACATTTGTCCTCCAAGTTTTAACATCAATTTTCTCTTGGAAAGGACCTTCCTCACTTCCAAAATTGTTTCAGTTCTGTCTTCAATTTCCAATTCCTGAAGCTCATATATATTTTTACTATTAATGAATTGGATGATTCTTGTAGCATCTTCGGACATATCTCCCAATTCCTATTTTACCTTTTGGATGGCTTCTGTAGCTATGTTTATTAGATCTATCTACTCAAAAATAACTTAAATATATGGCTAAATATCATTGACAGAGTCAATGATATTGGCCCATAATAGTTCCTTAGCTTACCCAAGAGGTTCTTCCTATGTCAGGTCCTTCTCCATGGCCTATATTCTTTCAGTCATTCTGGCAGCCTTTTGCACTTCTTCCTTGTGCATGATTTTGGCAAGCTTGCAATCAATTTCCAAGCTTGTCACCTTTTCTGTCAGCTTATTCATTTCTGTAGCTTGTATTGACATTTCCTCCATAGCTCTGACCAATTTTGCAGCTTCTCCTGATGTACCTACTGTTGATGTATACTTTGTTGAAATCTATTTTGTTGTGGCCATAGCAGCTATGGGAGCTAATGAGGCTACTAATGTGGAAGGAACAGCTGTTGAGACTATTGGGATGACATTTATAGATGTAGTGGCAATATCACTTTTCTTCAATTGAATTAAAGTGTCCAATTCCTTCAATGTTTCCCTTAAATAATCATTTAATTTTTGGACTAGGTCCATCAATTCTTCATGTCTATTCTAACTCTCCAAGACTTCCTTTATCTAGGGATGCTACAACTGAGGTATCTTCAATTGGTTTTTAAGTGCTGCAATGTCATCGTTCTTTTTCTTAATCAATTTCTTAGTGGCTTTAATGTCTTTGGGATCATGTCGCAATTCAATGACTAAGTCTTCCAAAGACTTAATTCTAGTATACTTGGCCTATGAGGAGGCCTTCTCTAACTGATATTGAGATGAGATATTGGTCAATGAATTCTACAATTGATGGGCAGCTATGGCTTTACCAGTCAGGGTGGAGTAAATTATTTCTCCATCCTGTTTATGAAATTCATTTTGGTATATGGGATGAATATCCCTTGCCAATACCTCAAAATCAATTTTCTTGTAATCTGACGGTGTTCTTGGTGGTTGCACAGTTGGCTTTATGAAAGAAATTTGCATCTTTCCCTCCTTGATGTCAAAAGCTGACATGAACCTCGTTTGATTGGTAGGTGTAATCTTTAAATACTGTGCATAAAATTGGGCATTTAGGTTTTCATTTCTCATCTTGATTTCTTTAAACATGTCCTTTATGTCCTTATCTTTGTCAGCAAGCCTACTAAAGGATGAAAATTCTACACTGAGTTGTCTTTCCAACATCTGAGTCTGTGATGTGGATGGCTCCTAAGTTTCTCCAGATGGAGTTGTGCCTTTGCTCATGTCAAACTCAATATTAGTGATTTCTGTTGAGCCTTCTGTGTCTTCCTGTTTTGAAATAGGATTGAGCCTATGCCTTTTTCTCTAGTTGCCTTCATACTATATATTGGATGTGTCCATGCCTAAAGTGGAGGCTCCCTCCCTGTTCCTCTTAGGATTCATTTCCTCATTCTGAGGAGTCTGCATAATAGGAGGGGTGCTCATGGTTCTTTCTTGTTGTTCAGGTACCTACAGAAATGAGCTTTCATCAAGTTGTCTTTCTAAATCAATCAAGGCATTCTCAACATCTACCTTTGTGCTATCCCTATCTACAAGAGTGTTTTCCACCCATTCATACTAATTTGCACATCTTTCAATATTTGTTATGGGATGATGAATGTAAGGCCCCAATTTGAACTTTTCTCTAAGTTTAGTCATAAACCCCTGAGGGTCATATCTCCATATAAAACTGTAGTGGAACTTCATTTGTTGTAAAATCTTATCTGCTTCCTGCCCTACTTCCCTATAGTTGCAAATGAAAGGGCCTAACTAGTTTTGATTTTGAATTGAGATCTTTTCTTGGCTGAGACAAAATTGATCCCGTCTGAGTTCATTATCTACCTATAATACTCTAAAGCAAATAACCTCATGGGGAGGTATTTGGGCAGTTTGTATGGTGCTAGCTGGCACCCATAGATTCTTATTTCTATGTGGTTTTGGTAAATGTACCAATCTCCCACTTTATTCTACTTGGACAACTAGAGGACTCTTCTGATACCTTGACTTATTCTAGGTGGAGGACTTCCTATCAATATGGTCATGACCGGATGGACAAACAAATCAATGAAGTCCGTATAGGTATATGGTGAGGAATACTTGTGAAAGAGTGGTGTCCAAAAGATAACAATATGGGCTGGCCTTTGGTATCCAGCTTCTGGAGGGTAAAGGGAAATCTGTCTGACTGGTAATATAGAAACATATGGTAAGGTATAGATGAGTGTTTGAATACTCTCTCATTATGCATCCTAGTAAATTGTTCATGCATTCTTTCAGCTATGAACTAGGCATAATCATACACAGTAGCACGAGGCTTCCCTGGGGTGTCAATGGACATGAAGGCCAGGATAATCTCATCAATAAATTCATTAGTGGTGCAACCTGGAATACATGATATCATGGTTATTATTTGTTTGCCCCTTTCAAAGAACATGGAAGAAACATATGGGTGGGGGGGGGGGAATTTAGGAATGTGCTACTCTTCTATAATGAAATCTTGAAATAATTGGGCCAGTCTAGAGGGACTTAACTTGGTGTACTAGTCTAACAAATCTCCAATTAAGAGTGGGGTCAGGTTTGGTCCTGGTTGGAGTTGCAACATCTCATTGATTGATTCAGCTGTGATGGTGAACATGACTTTCTAGTTTGGGGACATTACAGCTCTCTAGATGGTATTGTAACAGGCATGGCACATATGGGAAATTTCAGGAAAGATATGTACTTAGGGAAATTGGTATTTTGGAAAATTGGATTCCCAAAGACCAATGTCATCAGAATGGTTTAGGTATATGTCCCTACTCAAACAACGAAGTTTGAGCAGGACCTCATATGCACCGGTGTCTTTCATTTGAAAGTCCCTGTCTACCAGGGGGAGGTGGTCTAGGTCCAAATGGGGAGTAGTGATAGGTCTAACATCCATGGAGATAGGGGCAACCATAATTCAGTTCTTGTGGATTTGAATTTGGCTTTCACACGTTTTTTCATAGGTTTTGATGGAAACTGGCAGTTTTGAGAAGGGTTTGGGCGACAGACTTTCAAATTTGAAGTATTTTTACTTAATTAACACTTTGCAGGATGAACGTTTGATAATTTGAAAGGGTGAGTGGTAATTCATGGTGAAATACCTAGAATTGGGTGAATTTGGCTTCATTTTTGGTGTTCTCGGTGGCTACAGATGTTCAGATAGCTTCTGGTATGGATTGTGTTAGAGTCGGTCTCTTCAGCCCTCCATCAGAGATCAAAATCTCTTTTGTTGCATTTCATTTTAGGGGTCTCATTCACTTCAATCATATACATTCCATTAGGAGCATTGATTTTCTGACGGAAGGGTCTTGTCACTCATCTCCCTCATGTCATGTACCTGCTCGTCTGTGTCTTCTCATCAAAGTGAATTTTAAAGTCATTTACAGTCCTGTTTGGTCTTTTGGTTAACAAAGAGTCATTTCAGTCATTAGGTCTAGGGTTTCGCAAATTTTGTCTTCAAAGTGTCCATAATACCAGTAGGCATATGAGGGAGGTTCGAAATAAGTTTTCATGATATAAATCTCATCGTCAATATGCTTGATCATGATTCTTCTTCAAAACTCTATTTTGAAGAAAAATCGTCTATTTTATCTTTGTAATAAATATGTAATTCTCAAAGCTCTTTCAGTTGTGAAATACTTCAAGTGCAGCCCTGGTCTCCTTTGTCGAATCCAATGATAGCTATCCCTGCAAAAAAAGACAAGAGTTTCAACATTCAGCTCAAAAAATCATAAAGGAAGCAAAACAGAGTTAGAGTGAAGTGTCAAAGGTTTCAAAATTTACAAAAGTGGGTGTGCCCAAATCAAAAAATCAAAACCCTTGTCATAAGAGATATGTTTGTGTTCCAATAATCCAATTACACGCCAAGATACATCAGTGAAATCAAGACAAGTCATGGAGGAGTGAAGAAATCACGTCGAAGGCAAAAAATGTGTAGCAGTTGCAGCGCGCGGCGCATAGGCTGAGGATCGCAGTGCACATGGCACACACGGCGCATTGGGTAGTTTTCGCAGTGTAAAAATACACTGGCGCGGCACACCTGGCATGCGCAGCATGTTGGGCTGTTGCATGGCGCACCTGTAATGCGCAGCGCGTTGGGATGTTGCGTGACGTACAGAGCCAAAACTCAAATATGTGTCATTTGTTTCAAAAAACTCCAATCCCCTTGGTTCTTCTCACTCCAAGAAGTTTATGAAATTGCCATTAACATGTTTGGTGCTTATTGAAGTGGATTATGAGAGTTTATGATGTTAAATTGCAAACCTTATTACTTTGTTTAACGCTGCTCCTTAGGGTTGTGTTATGGTGCCAAAGGCTCCTTTTCCCCTTCACCGTGTTGATTCTTTCCCTCACCCTAAACCCATCATCCCTATTAAATCCCCTATTCCTCTACATCCCAAATCACTTATTTTGAAAGTCCTATTTTCCTATCCCTAAACCCTACCATACCCTATTACCTTCTCTCTCCCATATCATTTGCAAAATTCCTAAATCCCCAAACCTCGCATTCCTAAAACACTCAAGTGACTGTCCTCACATTGCAAACTTCACTTGATTGAACCATATCCTTTCCCTCACTCCATTATACCTACTGTTCCATATTTCTCACAGTGCCTCATTTACCTTTGGCATATTTGGCACTTGGAGACAAAGACATCAAGTCTTCATTTATCATTTTCAACCAATAAAACATACACTTGACATACACCTTTCAGCACCATGGAGATGGACACTGACATATCATATGAACAAGACAGTGATTTCCACCACTAGAACTGCATGCACCAGGAGGACACTAAAACGTCGAAAAAGGGAGGATAGACTCTGAATCTTGGCTGAAGTCTTTTTGGTTGAGCATGGTACTTGATGATGGACCTTCAGTCCAAATTTCAGCAAATTTGGAGAAAATTTTGTCAATTTAGAATTTTTTGGCTTCAAAACAGATTTTCCTGCCTAACACGTAGCACCACTTGGCACGTGCTTATAATTGGGAGATCCTCTGGAGGAAATCTTTACATTTTTGGATTTTTCATCAAAAGTTATGCATTCTCATGGATTACCTAAGGATTTCATCAAGTTATGGGTTGCCTAAAGGGTCAAAAACACCCTAAAATGACCTCTCTGCCACCTTTTGCACCCATAGGAAGCAGTCTTGGGAGATTGAAGTTTTGGAAAGAAACTGACATCCAAATCCAGAAATTACACTTGGGTAGGAAAGTAGACAGGTAGGGATTTCCAACAAGCTATCATGAGATTAATTTTGACTTCGGTAAGTACCTCAAAATCAGCTCCAAAGTTGTGCTAAGCATACAGGTTTTGGGTGCGGCGCATAGAGAATTTTGGCCTATTTTTCACTCTTTAGCTCAGAATTTCACCCATTTTTGACTAGTTTCACTTTTTGATGTTACTCTTGATCTAACTTGATGTAATTTCATGACCATGATGTAATTTTGGCACATTTTTACTTGTCTTAGTAGGTTCATTCACCAAATGGTGAAATGTGAGTGAATGAATCAGTTCCTAGCATATAGAGGCAAGTTTTTTCATTGCCTATTTTTCAGTTCCTTGTTTAGATATGGTTGAAACAACTCCTAAAATGATGAGCTCGATCCCTAGAGGCATGGGAAGGATTTAGGCTTATCTATATCATGTAATTTCTCAGTCATTTTCAGGGTTGGACACTTGGGATTGCTTGGCACTCCATTGTACATTTGATTTCTGTATTTTTGGCAAAGGAAAGACCAGGGTTTTGCAGCACTTGTTGGGATCCTTGTGGTTCTGTGTTTTGATGGTGTTTTTCTTCATGTAATTGTAAGTTCATTGATGTTTTATGTATGCCATTTCCCTTCTATTCGCTTCTGAAATTAAACAAATTGAGTGACAAAGGTAGAATTCATGAGTTTGTTGTGCTCTACCTTAAAATTTGTTTAGTTTTACATGTTTTCATCTGTTTGGAGAGGATTTTTGCAGCCTCTTGCCCTCTTCAGCTCCTCAACGGTCTTTTCTATCTATTCATTTAATCTAAAGCATCAAAACTACTGCCTACCTTGCCCCAACCAGAACTCTGCAAAAATTTGGCCTCATCCCTGGACCCAAATTTGCCTTTCCCTTTTTCCAACAAAACTCCCAAAAAAATCAAATAAAATCCTTGCACTTCACACCTAGACTAAAATTAGCTTTTATTTCAGTCATCTCAAGCCCCATTGATTATCTTTTGCTGAGATTGACCCAAAGAGAGCCCTCTCCTGTCCTCGTAGGGCTAGCTATGAGGCTAAGCGTGGTTTGATGTTGGTCCTGGATCCTGCCTTTTCAACCTGAGGTAAATCTAGGCTCTAACATAGTGGTGACCATACTGGGGAAGAAAGTTTATTGTCATTGTTTTGTTTTATAGACTTGTTGAAGCCCCGAAAATCGGGTCTACAACAAGGTGGATACCCGCCCGGTCCGGACCTTGGTTGGAAGCTCCTTTTCCGTTTGGTATAACGGGTCCGACTGGGATATGGGACCAGTTTCCCAATTTAAGTGTGTGTGTGAGAAAGACTTCCATTTTTGTTCTAACAGTTTCTAAATGGAATACTTCTACTCTAATTCTAATCTAATAATAAGGAAAGTATCTTCTAATAAGCAGAAATATCTAAATCTATACTAACCTGGGGTATAATATTTCCTTTATGCGATCTAAAATGATTTCAAACAACAACTAGTAATAAAGATCATTCAGCTATTATGAGAAAAGAATTCAATAAAGATGAACCACTTCGTATAAAAAGTTAGATGAAACAGTTGTGAAAAACATATCGCATAATGAGTTATTCATACACTAAGGATAAATAAATAGCTATCACCGTACAAAAGTGCCAAATGATAACTCAGGAATTCATACATTAATATATAAATAACAGAACTGAACATCACTCTAACACAAGGTAGAAATAGTTAAGAGATAGAAATACCATTTATAACTAGTCCTACTCATGAGCTTCAAGTGATAATGGTTTATCTCCTCTTGATCTAACATCCACTAAGAGTGTAAAAGTGCAACATCAGTAGCAGGTATCAAATGCAAACATCAATAAATCTTGTTCCATTCATTTATCAAAACCTCCTCAGAGGGTACAGAAGTGCATGTTCTAGGGATAAGTTTTTGATAAATTTCAGGACCCTTCTCTAAATGCATGAGAAGGGTTTAAACACTACTAACTAAATCTAAAAATAAATTATTACAAAAATGTAGGATGCGATTTAAATGACCGTCCTCTTTTCAGGAAAATAAAACAAAATTAAAACTAAAATTGAATCTAAAATTAAACTACTTCTGTATTTGGTCCTTGAAATCGCATGCATGCAGCATCTGTTTGAGAAGAGTCGGCTGGCCGACTTCTGCTTTTAGATGAGCTAAGAAAACAAAATCGACAAGAGCTGGCGCCATCTTTTCAGCCGCATTGATGATACACTTGATAGTCATCCACTGGCTATGTGGCTTTACCAAGTATGCCCAGTAATAATCCTAGTTTAACCTGGTTAACCCTTAAATTGCTTTTGCCTTTTCTTTTGCCTTCTGCTTCCAATCTGCCTGTAGTGTTGTTTTCTTGCAATTTTTGGAGCTTGCAGGTGACTGGGCAATTAGCAGCTTGCATTTTCGAAAAAAAAATCTTAGTAATGCGCGTTTAGCACTAGGCACTAATCGCGCATCGGAAACTGCCTCCGTTCCTTGATCCGGGTTTCCTTGATGCATTTTTCACCTTTTGCACTTTTTCCTTCCAGCCGATATAAAGTTCAAAATTTGTAAAATTAATACTTCCGTGAACTCTTGACTTTGAGTCTTAAACTGTGTGTTTCTGATATCAACGTTTTCCAGTGTCCACTTGACCATGTCCGTGTATGGGAGGATTTTGGGCCTTGCTACTATCTGGTGTAAGAATGAGCAAGCTAGCTTTGTAAGGGATGCTTCAGAAGAACCATTTGAGCTCGCAGTAGCAACAACTTCCATTACTCTGGGATTCTCCTCTTCAAGCAGATTATACATGCCTTCCCACATAACAATTCCTGCATCTCTGTTACAGACCGTGTCTGTATACAAGGGCACCATCCCCTTTTCTTCTGAGCTCGGGGCTTTGCTTTTCTTTCCCATTTTAACCTGCGTATTGCTTTGTATTGGCCTTTGTTCTCCGTTCCTGCAATTCACAAGTGAAGTGAAAATGAATTACAAGGAAGGGTGATGGGAAATTTTTAAATGCCGCAGACACATCAAGTATACCACCTTACGTGAGATGATTTTTCGATAAGCATGAACCTATATTCCATTAATAACTGGCAACTACCTCATTTATTAGCATTAAAGTGCATAACCAGGTGTCATCTTATGGAAAATAATTTTCTTGAATAATGTGCCTAAAATATTTGCGATGAAGCGATTTTGCGATTTGCTTCGCAATATCGCAGATTGCAGCATCGCGAAATGATAACATCGCAGAATCGTAACATAGCAAAGTTGGTCACTCGTGATATCGCATTATCGCATTGTCGCTGTATCGTGAGATCACAATATCGCAATATCGCAGAAATGTTATATATGATAAACTTTGTTAACTTGTTTTCTGCGAAATGCGATTTGCGATCGGTGTTATCGTATATCGGAAAATTAAAGTGTTTCATTGTAAATTATGTTGTATGCGATGCGATATTTCATTATCGCACATCGCAATCTCGCAATGTTTGAAATTCAACTCATAAGGAGGCATCCCGTTATCTTTTTTCGATGCGATATTTCTAAGGAAAAATTTGTGTCTTACCTTATCATAAAACTTAGATTTTTATGAATTTTCAAGAGGGTTTTCCTAAGCTTATGATGGTAATTTTATTCGAAAAAGGAAATTTAAACAATACTGTGATTTTAAATTTTTTGCTAAGGGTCCCCACTTATTTAGTATTAGGAATAACACTAAATAAGCAGGGGGGTTGTTGTTGGCCACAACAATTAGCGATTCACTTGGAAGAACCAGTTATCTCTGTTGCTTTTTGAATTTTCAAAACTTCCAAAACAAAAAAATTTCTAGAAAGTTAAACTTTATTATAGAAATATAAAGTACATTATACTTTAACCGGTCAATGACATTTTGTTTCAACTATTTTCAACTTTGATTATTTGTTGCCTCAAGCTAGTACTTGTATATACATCAGTCATTACTTGGCTTGTAAAGATAAAACAAAGTCTTCTCTGTAAACCAGTTTTAAACATGCTCCTTTGTCGTAGGTAGAGCCTCTACTACTAGCAGGCGTTTATAGCCTCGACAGGGTTACCTGTTACCCAACAATGATCCTGTATCCTACTTAAAGAAACCTACATTCGCAAAGAAGAATCCACATCCACACTTTCTGCTTTCATTTTCTTTTCTATTCTTAAAGAGTAATGGTTTGGTAGCCAATTCATGAAACAATCATTCACTGATTTATAACTTTGCTGAACAAGTTGGCTCGTGATGAGACCCCTTATCTTTTGATTTTAACGATCTCGAGTCATTGCCTTGTTGTGGTATGCAGTATTGGCAAAGTCAGCAAGTCATAACATCTATGATCATGATAAGCTGGCTCGTGATGAGACCTCTCACTCTTTAAGATAAAATGTATCCTTGGACTGTTCCTCTGAAAGTTGTGATTTCCTTAGTAGGGAGGAAGTCATTGTTTCCATAAGATAGCTCTGGACAACAATAATAGAGTTTTTGGAAACAGCTGTTCTATAGAGAATCTTTATTTTGTTATTGATACCTTTCATTGCACTGATATAGAACAATTTCTCACTAAAGGTTGTTTTCATCAAATTTTATGAAATTGAAACTAGTATCATATCTAGGCTAGAGTTTTTATCTGTATCTTTCAATAATAAAGATCAATTTTCCAAAAGATTTTCTATTTATACAAGCTAAAGATCAAAATTTGAAAGAGAATTGGTGTCTTTTTCATGAATCTCAAATGTAACCATTCACAACTGGTTTTATTATGAAAAGAAAAACGACTACTCTACAAAAATAGAAGAATGTTCTTCTATGGAAAATATTTCTTAAGAATCTGACCATTAATAGGTAGAGAGTCTCTTTTTCCTGTTAAATCTTGTAACATGAAGGTAGATGGACCTATGACTTCTATGATCTGAAAAGGACCAAGCCACATTATTTGAAATTTTGTATGTTTTCCCCATTCCTCATGAGCCTTGTCCCATTTTAAAACTAGATCTCCCATCTGAAAATATTTTCTAGATACCATATTGGAATCAAAAGAGGATTTCACTAATGCTTGATGATGAGCGTGAGTAATATTAACCCGTTCTCATTGTTCTTCTAATTTGATTAATTCCAGCTGCCTAAGTTGTAAAGAAGAAATTGGTGCTTCATCAATGTATTGAACCAAGGCTAAAGAGGGAATTGCCAGATGTGTTGGAAGAACCACTTCTTTCACATAAACTAAGTTAAAGGGAGAAGTGCCGATAGAGGCTTTCTGCGTTATTCGATCTTCCCATAAAGCGTATATTAAAGATTTATGCCAATTTTTATGATTTTGGTCAATTATTCGTTTAATGATTCTAATTGAGTTCTTATTTGTTGATTCATCTAACCCATTCCCTTGTGGATAATAATTGGCTGAGTATTTAATCTTGAAACCCCTTTTGAGTGAAAATTCAGTCATTGCATTTCCAGAAAAGTATGATGCATTATCAAACATTAAAGCGGAAGGCAATCCAAACCTCGTGATTATGAACTGATCTATGAATTCAATGATATTTTTAGCATTAGCCGTCTTGAATGGAACTGCTTCTACCCATTTGGTAAAGTAATCTGTCGATGTTAGGATGTATCTATCCTGTTTAGAAGAGTGAGGAATGATCTCACCTATTATGTTCAATCCCCACTGATCGAAAGGTTGTTCGATAGTAACTGGTTGCAGTGGCAAGGATGGTTTCTTTTGTCTCCTAGTAGCGGTTTGATAGACTTGGCATTTCCTTACGTACTTATGAGCGTCTTTGAATAATGTGGGCCAGTAATAGCCTACGCGTAAAATTTTGTGAGTAGTTGCATCTCCAGCATAGTGTCTGCCTACTAGCCCATCATGGAGTTCTTGCAAGACTTTTTTAGCTTCATATTTCTAGGGACATCTAAGAAGAACATAATCATAATTTATTATAAAAAGAACATCATTCACAAGTTGATATTGTTTGGCTTTTAACCTCAGGGCTCTTTTCTTGGTATGATCGAGGTTTGGAGGAGCATATCCATTCTTTAAATAATAAATAATATCAACATATAATGACTCAACATCGTTTAGGCTTACCTCGTATACTTGTACCTCTTCAGATGGATTTTCGGGCATTGGCGATGCTCCTGCCAGCATTTTGCAAAAGCCTTAGCCTTTTACAATATTTACTGGTCTGATTTCTATGTTGTATTCTTGTAAGGAAGTAACCCAATTGACCCTTTTCTCACCCACATCCTTCTATACTAGAAGATTTCTTACAACTGGAAACGGTACTATGATCTTGGTATGTGTTTTGAGTAAAAAAGGTCTGAAATATTTAATTGCTTTAAAAACAGCGTAAGCTTGTTTCTCCACATCTGAATAATTCAATTCAGCACCTTGTAAATTGGAACTGAAAAAAGAAATTGGGGCTTCCACCTTTTCTTGATTTGCTTGACTGAGTATCGCAGCATACGATCTATCTGAGGCAAATGTATACAAAATAAAAGGATCGGAAAAATTTGGAGTTGCTAAAGATGGACATTGATAATAGCTTGTTTGATCCGATTGAATGCCTCATCTTCATCTTGGCCCCATTTAAAGTTTGCGTTCTTTTTAATCATGGCTTGTAAAGGAGACACTATTCTTGAAAAGTCTGGAACAAATCTCTTTACAAAGTTAATCTGGCCAAGGAAAGATTGCATGGCTTTCTTGTTGTGAGGTAGGGGTACTGCAGAAATTTCCTTGATTCTGTTAGGATCAATGTGAATTCCAGATTTTGACACTATGAATCCTAGAAGTTTCCTTCACTTAATGCGAAAAAAGATTTTTTTAGGTTAAGCGAAATCCCATACCTTAAACAACGTTAGAAGATTTGTTTTAAATCCCTAAGATGGTTGTTTCTTTTCTTGGAATAAACAGTAATGTCATCCAAATATATTACCACTAACTTATTAACTAACCCTTTGAATGCAATGTCCATGGCTCTCTAAAATGTGGCACCCGCGTTTATCAAACCAAATGGCATCTTTTGATATGCGTATGTGCCCCACTTAGTTCTGAATGTCGTTTTTAATTGATCGTCGGGATGTACCAACACTTGGTTGTATCCTGAGAATCCATCCAAGAATGACATTAATTCTGAGCCCGCAACTGCCTGCAGTATTTGTTCCATGGGAGGTAAAGGAAAATTATCCTTTTGGCAGGCCTTGTTAAGTTTTCGAAAGTCAATGCAGATTCTAATATCTCCATTTTTGTTTCTGACAGGTACCATATTGGAGACCCATTTAGAATGTCTAACGGGAAAGATTATTTTGGCTTTCAATAACTTGTTGAGTTCAGTTTTGATCTGATTTTCTAAATTTGGATGGATCTTTCTCAAATTTTGTTGGACAGGTTTTTCATTATCAATCATTGGGATAGTATGATGGATGATGGAGGTGCCATATGTTTTGAGTTCATTGTAATTCCAAGAAAATACACTTTTGTACTATTTCAAGAGACAGATATAGGCTAATTTCTCTTCAGGGGCTAGGCCAAGGCCTAGGTTGATATTCTGCGGTTTGGCATCAGTTCCTAGATTTACTAATTCGTAATTCAAAGTTGAACTTTGGAGTTTTGAATTAGTAGATCTTTTGAATCGATCTTTAAAATCATAAAGGTCTTCTAATTTGACTACTGATTTAGGTATAGCATTGTTACTACTATCCTGTTGCAATTGTTGGTCATGTTGGTCTTCGTCAATTATTTGATTGGTGTAGGATCCTTCAGATGTGAGAAAACTCACAATATCAGGATCGTCATTGAAAATCCTCCAATTGGTAATGTTATCAAGTATAGATGGTCTAAAAATTAACTCAATTGAAAATTAGTCAGGGCTAAAATCTTCTGAAGGAATGAGCTTGGAAGCTACGTTGGCTAAGAGGTCTGTGCTAGCATTTTGGAGTCTGGGAATTGATGAAATATTAAATGCTATAAAATGTTCAGTCAGATCTTGGACTAAAGATTGGTAATGCTTTAAATTACCTGATAAACAGTGTATAATATTACGTACTTGTCTGATTACAATTTCAGAATCTCTGAAAACTTGCAGGTATTTGACATCTAATCTGATTGCTTTGTATAACACTTGAACCAGAGCCTCGTATTCTGCGGTATTGTTGGTGCACTCAAATTCGATTCTACAAGTTAGCATGGTTTTATCTCCCTCTGGGCTTACTAACACGCATCCTGCTCCTACTCCTTCATTAGACTTAGAACCATCAAAAAATAGTTTCCAAAACAAAGATTTATTTACAAGACTATCTATAAAATTAATGCATTTAGAATTATCTGTTTGAGAACATTTTTCTACTTAAGAAAAAACAGAATGTTCTAGGTAAGGTGAAGTGTGAGCATTAAAATTTCCTAAAAAAGAATCTACTGAATAGTTGCCTATGATGTTAGAATTGTATGCTATTGGTTCATTTTCTCCCTCGAGTTCTGTTACTATGTATTTCTGATGTCGTTTGTGCTCAACTTTTATCTGATTTGGTTTACCATTATAAGGCAGCCACATGTGTGACCAGTCAGTTGCAGAGTATCCATGAAGTTTTTCTTACCAATCTCTGCTAAGAATTAAGCCATAAAATTCGGGAATATCAGCAACTAAAATGTCTATAACTTGACATACCTTTGGGTTGGATGACAGCCTTATGGTAGCCTGATTTAACTCGCCAATCACTTCGACTTGTGATTGATCTAATTGGACTATGGGTACATCGGATTTCTGTGGTTGAACGTTCAATTTTGCACAAATTGATCTTGGTAAAATATTAGATGAAGCTCCAGAATCAACTAAGCAATTATGCACATTTTTATTGAAAATTTCATAAGTAAGGAGAAATGGGGGAGTATGCGATCTCGATCTTCCTCCAATTAATGCGATATCACTTGGATCAAATTTATTCATCATATTAGTAGGAGGTCTTCCCATATCATGGGAATCTTGAGAGATTACAGCAGCTGGTAAAGGTGCAACTGGTACAGCATGTAATTCTTTCAAAAGTACTTTTTGCTAGTGCTTTAACTTGCTCAATTCAAAAAGAGTAATATTTGCCCTAGTCTTTTTCATATCTTCTACGATGTTATACTCCATTTCATCTGAAACGATTAGCGTTTTAGATGGATTAGATGTGTCTGTTTAGACTGGGCTGGTTTGAGTCACTTTAGGTGATGTTTTCTTGGCTGCGACTTTATCCTTAGTCATCGAGCTTGCGCTTTTTGGCTTAGGTGTAGGTTGAGGAGGATCAAGCTGATTTCTACTGCGAGTACTAACCGGGAATGCCTCTTGATCCTCTTCATTTGGGAGGATGAAATCCCACATACCTTGTAACTCTACAACTTCTTCTTCATTAGTATGTTCTTCAGTAGTGTTTTCCTCTTCTTCTTCTTCTGATTCAGCATTTGAAATAGCATTAGGGGGTTTGGAATCAGTTGAAGGATTTCTTTTAAAAGGCCTGTATGGCTTTTTAGAAGAAGTTTCTGCCACTTGTTTCTTGATGTCGACCATTTCGTTAGACATGGTCTTCAAAACTTTTTGTAATCCTTCTAAATCGAATGGATATTTTGGTTGTTTTTCTTGGGATCTTCTTTGAAAGAAACCTTCTTAGATTTTTGTTCTTCCATCGCATTTTTCTTTTCTAGGGCCATAATACGTTTCTCTACTGCTATTGCTTCTTTCATATTTTCAACTAAGGTTGTTTTATTAGCCCTATCAACAAAGATTGCTAAGTTTGATGGTAAAGAAGTAATGTACCATTTACTTTGCACTTCTTCACTAGGCTGAGAAGCAGTAGGAATTTTGTTTAAGATTTTATTGAAACGTAAATTGAAATATTTGATAGGTTCTCTTGAATCAGCCCTAAGGTTAGACAAGTCATTGATTAGTGATGCTGTAGACCTGTCATCACCGAACTTGGTCAGGAATTGTTCTTGGAAGATGTCCCAACTTGTAATAGATCCAGATGGTAATGAGAAATACCATGATCCGGTTGTTCCTTGCAGAGAATAAGGAAAAAGTCGAACAACAGCATCCTCATTAACAACTCCATTGAGATTTATAGATAACATAAAGTTATTTATATGTTCTTCCTCTAACATGCTTGCCTCAGGATTAAACTTAGGCAACCATTTTTCAAGATGGGTCGGTATCTGACTCAAGGGTGCAGGCATTAAGACTGCCCCTAGGTTATTCCATGGAGTTTGGGCCATCGCTGAACCACTAACAGAGGAAAGTGCAGAAGATGATCCTTGTAGTTGAGAATATGAGGATATTATGACTCCATATGGTTGAGAAGGAGTTGAGGAAGTTGCAATAGGCTGATGGACAATGATCTAAAGTGGAGGAGTGGATGGTTGACTTCACGGTGAAGAGGTTGAGATGGATGATGATGGTGAAAGAGTCTCGCTATCGGATCCTTTAGGAGACTTCCTTGTTCTCTTCCTAGTAGGTAGAGGTAATTTGGTTGGCTGAACACCAAACTTTTCGCTCTTTAATCTGGTGAGAGGATGAGCAAGGTTGTATTGCGAAGTCACACTGCCTTGACATTTATTAGATTTCTGAGGAGATATAGAAAATCGCTGAAGTTTGTGAATCAAAGATTCAACTTCAGGAGGTTCAATAGTAGATTGTTCTGAAATGTCAGGGTTTGTAGCAGCGGCTATTGATCCAACGACTTCTAACTCTGGATTTAAGGTTTATGAATGCAATGGAGAAGTCGGAGGAGATGGTGAGGGCGATTTACTCTCAGAATGGTATTTAGATTTAGATTTGCTTGCCATTCACATTTCGGGGCCCTCCTTCTAGCGCCAAATATGTTGAAGCCCCGAAAATTGGGTCTACAACAAGGGGGATACCCGCCCGGTCTGGACCTTGGTTGGCAACTCCTTTTCCGTTTGGTATAGCGGGTCCGATTGGGGATATGCGACCAGTTTCCCAATTTAAGTGTGTGTGTGTGAGAAAGATTGATATTTCTATTCTAACAGTTTCTAAATGGAATACTTCTACTCTAATTCTAATCTAATAATAAGGAAATTATCTTCTAATAAGAAAAAATATATAAATCTATACTAACCTGGGGTATAATCTTTCCTTTATGCGATCTAAAATGATTTCAAACAACAATTGGTAATAAAGATCATTCATCTGTTATGAGAAAAGAATTCAATAAAGATGAACCACTTTGTATAAAAAGTTAGACGAAACAGTTGTGAAAAACATATCGCATAATGAGCTATTCATACACTAAGCATAAATAAATAGCTATCACTGTACAAAAGTGCCAAATGATAACTCAGGCATTCATACATTAATATATAAATAATAGAACTGAACATCACTCTAACACAAGGTAGAAATAGTTAAGAGATAGAAATACCATTTATAACTAGTCCTACTCATGAGCTTCAAGTGATAACGATTTATCTCCTCTTGATCTAACATCCACTAAGAGTACAATAGTGCAACATCAGTAGCAGATATCAAATGCAAACATCAATAAATCCTATTCCATTCATTCATCAAAACCTCCTCAGAGGGTACATAAGTGCATGTTCTTGGGATGAGTTTTTGATAAATTTCAGGCCCCTTCTCTAAATGCATGAGAAGGGTTTAAATACTACTAACTAAATCTAAAAATAAATTATTACAAAAATGTAGGATGCGGTTTAAATGACCATCCTCTTTTCACGAAAATAAAACAAAATTAAAACTAAAATTGAATCTAAAATTAAACTACTTCTATATTTGGTCCTTGAAATCGCATGCATGCAACATCTGTTTGAGAAGAGTCGGCTGGCCGACTTCCGCTTTTAGCTGAGCTAAGAAAACAAAATCGACAAGAGCTGGTGCCATCTTTTCAGTCACATTGATGATACACTTGATAGTCATCCACTAGATATATGGCTTTACCAAGTATGCCCAGTAATAATCCCAGTTTAGCCTGGTTAACCCTCGAATTGCTTCTGCCTTTTCTTTTGCCTTTTGCTTCCAATCTGCCTAACCTGTTGTTTTCTTGCAATTTTCAGAGCTTGCAAGTGACTAGGCAATTAGCAGCTTGCCTTTTCAAAAAAAAAATCTCAGCAATGCGCGATTAATGCTAGGCACTAATCGCGCATCAGAAATTGCCTCCGTTCCTTGATCCGGGTTTCCTTGATGCGTTTTTCACCTTTTGCGCTTTTTCCTTTAAAGTTCAAAATTTGTAAAAATAATACTTCCGTGAACTCTTGACTTTGAGTCTTAAACTGTGTGTTTATGATATCAACGCTGTCCAGTGTTTACTTGACCATGTCCGTGTATGGGAGAATTTTGGGCCTTGCTGCTATCCGGTGTAAGAATGAGCAAGCTAGCTCTGTAAGGGATGCTTCAGAAGAACCATTTGAGCTTGCAGTAGCAACAACTTCCATTACTCTGGGATTCTCCTCTTCAAGAAGATTATAAATGCCTTCCCATGTAACAATTCCTGCATCTCTGTTACAAGCCGTGTCTGTATACAAGGGCGCCATCTCCTTTTCTTCTGAGCTCGGGTCTTTTCTTTTCTTTCCCATTTTAACCTGCGTATTGCTTTGTATTGGCCTCTGTTCTCCGTTCCTGCAATTCACAAGTGAAGTGAAAATGAATGACAAGGAAGGGTGATGGGAAAGTTTTAAATGCCGCAGACACATCAAGTATACCACCTTACGTGAGATGATTTTTCGATAAGCACGAACCTATATTCCATTAATAACTGGCAACTACCTCATTTATTAGCATTAAAGCGCATAACTAGGTGTCAGCTTATGGAAAATAATTTTCTTGAATAAGGTGCCCGAAAGAACTGCGATGAAGCGATTTGCTTCGCAATATCACAGATTGCAGCATCGAAAAATGATAACATCACAGAATCGTAACATCGCAAAGTTGGTAGTTCGTGATATCGCATTATCGCAATATTGCAGAAATGCTATATATGATAAACTTTGTTAACTTGTTTTCTGCGAAATGCGATTTGCGATCGGCGTCATCGCATATCGGCAAATTAAAGTGTTTCATTGTAAATTGTGCTGTATGCGATGCGATATTTCATTATCGCACATCGCAATCTCGCAATGTTTAAAATTCAGCTCATAAGGAGGTATCCCGTTATCTTTTTGCGATGCGATATTCCTAAGGAAAGATTTGTGTCTTACCTTATCATAAAACTTAGATTTTTATGAATTTTCAAGGGGGTTTTCCTAAGCTTATGATGGTAATTTTATTCGAAAAAGGAAATTTAAACACTACTTTGATTTTTAAATTTTTTGCTAAGGGTCCCCACTTATTTAGTATTAGGAATAACACTAAATAAGAAGGGGGGTTGTTGCTGGCCACAACAAGACTATAGACGGAGCCTAAAGTTAGCCAAGTAGCCTTCAAAATGCTCTTTCTTTGCATTAGAGAAAGTAGATAAAAGTTGCTTCAGTCAATCTCTAGTCTAGTTTATAAATTGAACATTTGATCTAAACGATCACCCAGTACATGTATCAAGTTAGATCTGATTGTTGATGGTGGACAACAATCAGACATAAGAAGGCTGAAATCATTCACCTGGTGACTCCAACTCAATGTAGAGACTCCACTGGAGGACTAATTCTTCTCTGAGAAAATGGAAGGATCTTACACGAAGTTTGAGTATCCAAAGTGGAATGGTATTCAGGATTTGGTCTACTTTCTTGTAAATTACTTCTTTGCTGTTCTTGAAGCTATCCTGAAAGTTTTTCAGAATTTGTTGTATGATGAAGGTGATCAAAATATTCACTCGACCTATTCAAAAAGTGTAAATACTAAGTCTCCCTTTGATCCTGGCCTCCTTACTTTTCCCACATCTTATGATGACTCTCTTCAAAGTGACGAGCCTAGAGAAAACAAAACTGATCCCATAGCTCTTGTATATACTCCTACACCTTTAATAGTCCCAGACAGGTATAAACCCCTTGTTTTACCTTCTGTACTCCATGCTTTACCTGCAAATTATTACCTATATTTGCCAAAGTTTGACAGTGGATGTAACAATGTCAACACTGAGAAACATGTGTAGAATGTTGAGACTTTTCTAGACCTTTTTGAAGTTGATAACGAAGATGTTAGTATTAGGCTTTTTGCTTTTTCTTTGCAAGGCAAAGTCAATAGTTGGCTCAAAACCCTGCCTGATGTGAGCATCTCAGATTTATAGCAGTTCGTCAAAGTTTTCCTCGACAGGTGGGTGGTAAGAAAAAACCCTTTCTTGATTATAGAAGAGTATAACCAGCTGAAAAGACTACTGGGGGAGACAATACAACAATTTTCTACCAGATTTAACCAAGTTTATTATTCGATGCCAGTTGATATAAGGCCTCCTCCTAGATCTGCTATCTTGCACTACCCGAGTGCCTTTGATCCAGAAAAGGAGTTTCAGCTCAGAGAAAGGAACCTTGCAACACTTGAAGAGATGCAAAACAATGCGGTAGATGTAGAGGCTCATTTGTTGATGAAAAGGGCCAAGTTGAAGGAAGAAGAAATGAAAAATGTAGATCCGGAGAAATCGACACCTTCAAAGGAAAAGCTTGACATTTTGGTAAGTGCCGTAGAAGAGATGGTGCGGAAAATGACTACAAAAATGACATTCATGAACAAGTGGTTGATCCAAAACATTTTGTTTCTTATCCCAGTTGTCATACACATTGTTTTATAGATCATCTTGGAGAAGAGAGATCTGTTGATCTAACATGTATGCTTGATGATGTATTTTATACTGATGGTTTTCCTCAGTTTGATCAGTATGATTACGATTATGTTCTCCAAATAGAAGCTAATCTTGCAGACAAATCAACAGCTAGTTTGTGGGAGGAGGAAGTCCACTTTCAGCAGCTCGAGTATAGTGATCAAATGATGCATATCAGCTATGACAATGATGAGGAAAGTGCAGCAAATTGTGAAGTAAGTGAAGGATCTTTACCTTTTTGTTTTGATTCATTTCAGTTCATCAGAGAGAACTTCCATGCAATCAGAAATCAACTGTCAACAAGTCTTGATTTGGACCATCTTGAGGGCAATCAAAACCTTGTTCCAGACTTCTCGTATTCAACTTTACAGTCCTCGAAAGCCATTTCTTGTCAAGTTGCAAATGAAGACATGGAAGCTGGCACATATGATCAAATGATACAAGATGATTCTGTACATTTCTGTTTTGAATCATTTCAGTTTTTGAAGGGTAAATTGCATAGTAAATTTTCAAATGAACAACTTGTAGGAAGCCAACAATTCTTAGTTTTAATGTTAAGGATGAGACAGATGGAGAAATTCTTGAGCAATTTGTTAATGAGAAATCTTCCCATGAAATGATTGATGAAATCATTTTGAATACAAAACCCTCCCTAGCACCAGATTTGCAGCCACCAAATGCAATTGAAGGTCAGATTATAGATGAAGGCGTGGAATCCGAAATACATGATCTAATGATGCAAGAGGATTTTGTACCTTTTTTTTTTGAAGCCTTTCAATTTATAAGGCAGAATCTTCGTAATATCTCTAAGGAAAAAGATAAATAGCCAGTAGGATGTCAAACAGTTTTAATGGATGCATCGCGACAGTCTTCTCAAATTTTTGATTATCCTAATGCTCGTGTGTTGGATGATGTTTGCTGTAAAAGTTCTTCCCCATTGGCTAACCATGTGCCAGATAAGAATGTTGATAATAATCTTATTCAAAGGTCGTCTTCATTGTCTTGTTTAACCAATTGTTCATTGGATACCCCATACCAAGGTTTGTAGTCATATGAGGAGATTGATAAAGGAGACTTTTGTTCTATTTGGAATCAGCAACAGAGTTTGGTTATTCATGAAATTTAGGGTTCTTTTGACAGCCTACTGCTATCACAAAAGAAAGACAGCACAGATGTGAGGAAAATCTTAATATCCAGCTATGAAGACTACTTGGACCAGAGTAGTAATGTGTTAATGGAAATCAATAGCGATGTTTATGAAGATCCTTTCGCAGTATTCTTGAAGTCATCCAGTCAATTCATGCTTTGCAAGCTTATCAACAGTCAACTTGATTCCAAATTTCCATGGGAGTTGCCTTTCGATTCTTCCCTTTTCCTGTGCATCAGAAAGCATTTGGGAAGAAATCAAATACCAGCCAGGATGCTTACGTGGTTGCATTGGTTGTTCCATTTCACTTGATCGGGTGGTGAAAAGAACAATTAGAGTAGGTTTGATGAATAAGCTCAAATATGAGCATCTTTCCAGTTTGTTAGTTATGATTTAGTCATGTTTGGTTTTATTATGGTTTTCAGTTTTAGTCTTAAGTCAGAGTCAGTCTGCATAATGTCAGTTTTAGTGTTTTGACTCCACTTCCCCAATGGCTAAAGGCATTGTCTGCTCTCCCAAAGATTTGCGGTCCTTGGAACCTCTAAGGAGCTACCATCCCCATTAGAGCCAATGTTAGAGTCAGTCTCTTCAGCCCTCCGTCAGAGATCAAAATATATTTTGTTGCATTTCATTTTAGGGGTCTCATTCAGTTCGATCATCTGTTACTCATCTCCCTCATTTCATGTACCTGCTGGTCCGTGTTTGCTCATCAAAGTCAATTTTAAAGTCATTTACAGTCCTGTTTGGTCTTTTGGTTAGCAAAGAGTCATTTCAGTCATTAGGTCTAAGGTTCCGCAAATTTTGTCTTCAAAGTGTCCATAATACCAGTAGGCATATGAGGGAGGTTCGAAATAAGTTTTCATGATATAAATTTCATCATCAATATGCTTAATCATGATTCTTCTTCAAAACTCTGTTTTGAAGAAAAATCGTCCATTTTATCTTTGTAATAAATATGTAATTCTCAAAGCTCTTTCAGTTGTGAAATTCTTCAAGCATAGCCCTGGTCTCCTTTTCCGAATCCAATGATAGCTATCCTTGCATAAAAAGGCAAGAGTTTCATCATTTAGCTCAAAAAATCATAAAGGAAGCAAAATAGAGTTAGAGTGAAGTGTCAAAGGTATCAAACATTACAAAAGTGGGTGTGCCCAAATCAAAAAATCAAAATCCCTGTCATAAGAGATATGTTTGTGTTCCAATAATCCAATTACATGCCAAGATACATCAGTGAAACCAAGACAAATCATGGAGGAGTGAAGAAATCACGTTGAAGGCCGAAAATGTGTCGCAATTGCAGCGCACATGGCGCGCACGACACATTGGGCAGTTTTCCGCAGTGTAAAAATACACTGGTGCGGTGCACTTGGCATGCGCGGCGCGTTGAGATGTTGTGTGGTGCATAGAGCCAGAACTCAAATTTGTGTCATTTGTTTCAAAAAACACCAATCCGCTTGGTTCTTCTCGCTCCAAGAAGTTTATGAAATTGCCATTAACATGTTTGGTGCTAATTGAAGTGGATTATGAGAGTTTGTGATGTCAAATTGCAAACCTTATTACTTTGTTTAAAGCTACTCCTTAGGGTTGTGTTTGGTGTTTTGGTGCCAAAGACTCCTTTTCCCCTTCACCGTGTTGATTCTTTCCCTCACCCTAAACCCATCATCCCTATTAAATCCCCTGTTCCTCTACATCCCAAATCACTTATTTTGAAAGTCCTATTTTCCTATCCCTAAACCCTACCATACCTTATTACTCTCTCTTTCCCATATCATTTGCAAAATTCCTAAATCCCTAAACCTTGCATTCGTATAACACAATCAAGTGACTGTCCTCACATTGCAAACTTCACTTGATTGAACCATATCCTTTCCCTCACTCCATTATACCCATTGTTCCATATTTCTCATAGTCCCTCATTTCCCTTTGGCATAGCTGGCACTTGGAGACAAAGACATCAAGTCTTCATTTCTCATTTTCAACCAATCAAACATACACTTGACATATACCTTGCAGCACCATGGAGATGGACACCGATATATCATATGAACAAGACAATGATTTCCACCACTGAAACTGCATGCACCAGAAGGACACTAAAACATCGAGAAAGGGAAGATAGACTCCGAATCTTGGTTGAAGCCTTTTTGGCTGATCATGGTACTTGATGATGGACCTTCAATCCAAATTTTAGCAAATTTGGAGGAACATTTGTCAATTTTGAATTTTTTGGCTTCAAAACAGATTTTCCTGCCCAACGCGTAGCGCCACTTGGTGGGCGCTTATAATTGGGAGATCCTCTAGAGGAAAACTTTACATTTTTGGATTTTTCATCAAAATTTGTGCACTCTCATGGATTACCTAAGGATTTCATCAAGTTCTAGATTGCATAAAGGGTCAAAAACACCCTAAAAATGACCTCTCTGCCACCTTTTGCATCCATAGGAAAAAGTCTTGGGAGATTGAAGTTTTGGAGGGGCAAATGACATTCAAATCCAGAAATTCCACTTGGGTTGGAAAGTAGTGAGGCAGGGATTTCCAACAAGCTATCATGAGCTCAATTTGGAGTTCGGGAAGTACCTCAAAATCGGCTACAAAGTTGTGTTACGCATATAGGTTTTGGGCACGGTGCATAGAGAATTTTGGCCTATTTTTCACTCTTCAGCTCAAAATTTCGCCTAGTTTTGACTAGTTTAACTTTTTGATGTTACTCTTGATCTAACTTGATGTAATTTCATGACCATGATGTAATTTTGGCACATTTTTACTTGTCTTAGTATATTCATTCACCAAAAGGTGAAATGTGAGTGAATGAATCAGTTTCCTAGCATATAGAGGCAAGTTGTTTCATTGCCTATTTTTCAGTTCTTTGTTTAGATATGGTTGAAACAGCTCCTAAAATGATGATCTAGACCCCTAGAGGCATGGCAAGGAGTTAGGCTTGTCTATATCATGTAATTTCTCATTCATTTTCAAGGTTGGACACTTATGATTGCTTGGCACTCCATTGTACATTTGATTTCTACATTTTTGGCAAAGGAAAGACCAGGGTTTTGTAGCACTTGTTGGGATCCTTGTGGCTCTGTGTTTTGATGGTATTTTTATTCATTTAATTGTAAGTTCATTGATGTTTTATGTATGCCATTTCCCTTCTCTTTTCTTTTGAAATTAAACAAATTGAGTGACAAAGGTAGAATTCATGAGTTTGTTGTGCTCTGACTTAAACTTTGTTTAGTTTTACATGTTTTCATCTGTTTGGAGAGGATTCTTGCAGCCTCTTGCCCTCTTCATCTCCTCAGCAGTCTTTTCTATCCATTCATTTAATCTAAAGCATCAAAACTACTACCTACCTTGCCCCAACCGGAACTCTGCAAAAATTTGGCCTCATCCCCAGACCTAAATTTGCCTTTCCCTTTTTCCAACAAATCTACCAAAAAATAAAATCAAATCCTTGCACTTCATACCTAGCCTAAAATTAGCTTTTATTTCAGTCATCTCAAGCCCCATTGATTATCTTTTGCTGAGATTGACTCGGAGAGAGCCCTCTCCTGTCCTCGTAGGGCTAGCTACAAGGCTGAGCGTGGTTTGATGTTGGTCTTGGATCCTGCCTTTTCAGCCTGAGTTAAATCTAGGCTCTAACAGACTGAGAGGTCGATTGAGGACTTTGAAGCTTCTTCAAGAATGGAATTTGAGGTTAGTTGGTGGATCCAGCATTCGCAGGTGTCGCACTAGTTTGCAGAGGTTCATAGAGAAAATGAATGAAAAAAGGGCCAAAAAGGGATTTGCAGGCTTTTATGGAGTAACGGTCACTTTTTGGTAGGTAAATTTATGAATGAACAATAGGTGGTTTATCGGTTTGAACAGGGAGGTGGTTTCCCAGGCCATCACACCGCTTATGAGGTTCGGGTGGTATTTAGGAGGGGTCACCCAATCTACTTTACAGCTTGACACGTAGCAGTCGAGGGGGCCGGGGAAAACTGCTTTATCGATCAGGTAAAGGTCAGTCGTTAGGTGCAACCGATATAGCTATGGACCGTTAGATGACGGGGATGGTGATCAATTGACAGTCGGGCGAGGGAAGTGTGTGGGTGATAAGAGCATGGGTTTCAGAGGGGCCCAATGCTTTAACTTTGACAGTATGGGATTATGTTATAGGTTAATGACGGGTTAAAATGATCGGGTGGGGCTTAATGACGAGATTGATTGGTTGTGTCGGGATATGGGGTAATTTATAGTTTATATCAAAACTAAGGGTTGGGATATTTATTTAGGGGATTTAATTAATATACGGGAAAAGGTATATGGGGATTTATATAATAAAGTTGAAAATTAATATGAAATGAGCGGAGTGAGCATACCCTTAGCATAATGAAAAATTTGCGCATTTTATTCCCATACATTTCATACTTAGGATAAAGTATTTTTGTGGTTTTTTTGAGTGAAATAGGATTTACATGGGCTTTATTTACTTTCCTAGGCAAATGAAGTTTAACCTTAGGAAAAGGGGTTTTATTAGGGAAATGAAGGAAAATGAATTTTATGAAAGGAATTCTAACACTTGATGTCCATAAGTCATTAAGCCAAGGGTCTAGTCCCACTAAAAGTCAAAGAAATGCTCTGAGCCTCTTTGACTTGAAGGATTTAAAGTGCTAGAACATACTTTTGAATAGGAAATTAGTAAGTAAGAGGAAAAATGAATGAGGGGGAGTTAATCACGTTAACTTGCAAACCTTTTTTTTTGCTTCCATAATTGGTCATACATATTTGAAATATGTGTCTAAGCATGATGCATGTGTTTTGATCCAGTCAATTTTATACTTCAACAACCTTTCTTCTACTTACCCATTTACCTATTCTAACATTTTTTTCTTCATTGTGTTTGGGTACATTTATACTAGCAAACCCTTATCATCTATTTTCCTTTTGAAAAGTAATTTATCTAATTCTAACCTTATATCATCCAAGGGCTCAGATTAAACTGATGAGTTCCTTTTATTTCCTCTACCTATCTAATGATTTTCCAAGGTTAAATTGTTTGGTCAGATTTTATTCTCTAAATATAAACATAAAATTCAAAGCATGATATAATCAATATTAAACCATTTGATTACCATGCATTGTGGCATCAATAACGAGCTGCACACAATCATTATTATGCATAAAAGTAAATAGTAGTGGCATTTAGAATTTTACACTTTCATGGACTCTTTTTGTTTCTGGGGTTCATATATTTTCACTTTTGTGACCTTCTCTTATTCTTTATGTCCTTTGATATTTATTTTACGACATACCCTCTTTACATTTTTTAATTTTTTAAAATGGAAAACATTTGCAGAAAGAATAGGTATGTACAATATTACAAGGTTTAACCTTAGTCATTCAAAATTATGACTCCTATTGGTATAGGAACCTAACAGAGTTTATAAGGGATTTGTATCAGTTGCTCGACTAATAACATTGTTGAATATAACACAATGATAAAATTTTTATCTGATGTTATTTTTCATGGATTTCCCCATTTAGTTCTAAAAATCGATTCACAACTTGTAGTACAACATTTAAATAGCATTTATTTAGTACGAATTCCAAATTTTCTATGTATGTTTTTAAGGGTTCGCCTCTTATAATGACGTTTTGATTACATACAATATCAACATGTTCCTAGGAGTCTTAATACATCAATAGATGCATTAGCCAATTATTTATTGTACAAACATTTGAAACACATGTATATACACAAACCATCATTATATATTACGCAAGAGAGTAAAATAAAAGTAGAAGACATCCATAGATAGAAAATTATATATAATGTTTTTTTTTTTTTTTTTTTTTTTTGTCTGAGACTCATATGGCCACATGGCCTATAATATCAGAATACATGTAGAAAAATGTGGCTGAAAATCCTCCTAAGCATCTAATCCCTATGATGCTCTCAATAACATACAATCGTCAAAGCAACTTTTTAAAGAAAACAATTGATATGCTTTGGAACTCTTATGTTGTATTGTTGCAGACAGATGGGGACCTCATTAATCCTTGTGTCCAGTATACTTGGGTCAAACCCTCAATATGATGCTTAAACTCAGCAAGTATCTCCGCAGTGTCAGGATCACCCATCTCCTCCTCTACCCCTGCAACCTCAACATGAACAAGATGTGGTTGTTCTCATCGATGAATGGGTGATAGACCTATTGGCCGCACAGGTCCAATATCTTCATGTAAATACTAATAGTTAGTCTATGATACATAAAAATAAACAAAAATAAAAATTGTAAAATCCAAAACATAAAAAATATTCAAAATGACTTTGTTTTACATGCATCACCCCATTTCTTTCCTTCGGGTAAGATAAGCTCTGAGCCTATGTGAAAATCAACTCCATCTTATGGGTAGTCCTTGATCATAATTAACTTCTTTCGCGGCCATCTAAAGAAAGTACGGGTAAAACTCATCATAGGTGTTCCCTCGTGAAGAAACATAAATCTACCCATTGCCTCATATGAGGCACTCTAGGTCCTAGAAACTCACAAGATATCCGTTGAGGATGAAGTAATGGTATCCTCTCTAAGGCAAAGGATACTATGATAGAACCATATCCAAAGTTCTTCAGTCATCCTGTCTTTTCCTGATTGAGTTGTTCCTTCAAGTTGACTAGAACCCCTTCACACCAACTAAATATTTTTGGCTCCAAGCACTCTAGGGAATACTTCATCTGAGTCCTAGTAGTTAAATGTAAAGCAGCATTGCCAGCCAGCTAAGAAATAGTGAAAAGGATTGTCCTAAGAGGAAGTCATACAACATCCTTTATCTCAAGCTTCCCATCCTTGGCTATTTTAGCATGAGTTCAACAATGAACAACAATATAATCCTTTAGTGCCTCCCCACCTCTCCTAAATCTAGATAGTGAAATGGGAGCTCCTCTCCATGACACGATTGTTAGGAAATAGATGTCCTCAACATCTATCATGGAAGTGTTTACCCAAAAACTAAAGTATTGTCCCTGTGTGTCCCAACATCTGAACCAATACTCCAGTAACTCTAATTGGGCCCTCAAGCCCGAAATCATGAAAAATATGAGAATCCCACAATTTTTTAAAGCCTGAGTGGTTGTTGGGCCATTGGTAGCAACCATGTCTTGGACCTCATACTCTCTTTCTCTCCAAGTCAAGGCCATTTCTATTCAGTGAATGTCTGCAAAATAACATGGAAGAACACATAGAATCAGACATTTGGAAATTTTTGGGATATAGATCACTCAAAAATTCAATTCTTGAAAACCCTTTGTGCCCATCAGACTATCTCTTCTTGGATAGAGTGACCCATTACACTCACCCCCACTGGTGAGTGCGTTGGGTCGCCTTTCCCAGTGTCATTTTTATTTTCACACCATAGGTCATGACATATGGAGGGTGCAATGGGCCTAGGGTGACTTTAAAAACCTAAAAAATTAAAACTTATCCTAAAAAATACATGAATGAGAAATGGAAACCTTAAAAATGAAGAGAAAATATAGATCTCTTATATGGAATTGATGGTACTAGAAATGGTCCACCAGATTGGATGTAATCAGTGGTTGAAGATTGAAGGTCAAAACCCACTCAGAGCTCACTCAACTTGGTAAAATGAAAATGGCAAGAAACTAATTACTTTTTTCACTTTTTATGGTCCAAAATAGTCTTTATTTTAATATTTTTTTAACATTTTGACCTAATTTTTACCATGTATCATGTATTTCTAATCTTTTAGCTCTTTTCAGACTCCCAAAACATGAAAAATTGTTAAGCGCTCATGTTTATGAACTCATTAAAGTAGATGAAAAGGCATCTACCTAGAATAATTTTAACCATTTTCTAGACTAGGATGGAATATTTACGAAAAAGGAATACTTTAGTTGAACATGACTTAAACGTTCTCTTGAGTATAATTTTATGCCTTTTCGAACTCAAGAGACTAAATTTAAGAAAAGGAACCTCTCGGAGTTTTATTTTTCGCCTGTTTTTCAAAATTTCTAAACATGAAAAAGGAGTTGAGTTACACCTTTTCTTGACTCTTAAAACTATTAAACAATGATGGACTCATTGAGCATGATGAGACAAAACCACTCCTTCTTATGGTTTGTTAAAAATACTCAGAAGGATTCATTTGAAGGGTGAACTTATAGATCAAGCATATGTTATCCACCTCAAGCTTCTAAAAAATAAATAGGTATTGGCCAAAAATGGTTGGGAAATTGGGAAAACAAGGTATTTTACCTATTAATGGCAGCACATCACTCTTGAACATGGCACTCTTTCACTTCACCTTTGTGATTGCTTTGGAATGGGGAATCCACTTGTCTCTCTATTGATTACACCTTAATTAAAACCTTCATCATAAGCATTTGAGTCAATGCTTCCAACTCCTTTCAGTGTCACCAATATGTCCAAAAGAAATTCCACCCTCAGTTGATATCTTCTACAATACCCATGACCCTTACTTCATGTTTGTCACTCCTAAACCAACTCTACATCATTACATATTGTCTCGAATATTGATACATATTTCATGTCATTGATAAGGGGTACATCAAGGTCCTCCTGTGATGGGCTACTTCCTGTCGACATCAGCACATTATCCAGGAAGTTGACTTAAAAACTCCCTTCAATGCCTTGGAATTTGCATACCTCAATAGCAAGTTTCCTCACTTTCGGCGACAAGTTCTCATCATTGGCCTTCAACAGAAGATTCGGTGTGGTGTTCGACTTTAGCTCATTTATTCACACTACATATATTGTACTGTAGTAACTTGAGGGCCATTATCATTATTAGTGGTTCCTCTCATGTCTGTTAACGGATTACATCATTGGCCAGTAATAAGATGGTGTCTACCATGTTGGACTCTAGCTCATTTATTTGCATTCTTAGACTTGTACTATCGGTTGATGACATAGAAGACCCCGTATCTAGTTTCATCCATCTAGGTTGCATTTTCATATTCATACCAGATCACAAAGTATGATGATTATGATTTTTCAGAAAGTCATCCAAACATGGGTCCACCATTTTTCATCAGTGGACATGACTTTGATCATTGTACATGTAATATTGGCTTATACTATGCCTATGCGTATGTGTACCTTAGCATGATATCATGATGAATATGTATTGTGAAAGATTATTATCTCAACCAACTTCTTGATCTGTAGTTGATACAAAGTAAAGCACTTTAGTCCTTGGCCACTACTTTGGACTTTGTACTTTAGGGGGAAATCTATTACATGTCATTTTGTCACATCTTGGAAATGGGATCAATCGACATCCTTGAAACATTGCAATAATACTTGAAGACTCTGAGCATTACCTCTCAAAAAATTATAAGAATTTTGGGTTTAACAACTTAAAAACTCATTTTTGGACCCATCGCATCTTGTCTTCTATGCAAATTGCACTATTTCGTGTTGCATAATTGAGAAATTGTGTTGATAATCACATGTTGCCTTTTTTGTAGGTGCGATTGTTCTAGAATTTTGGGAAAAAATAAAAAATAATTATGAAACTTCTCTTTCCAAAATCTTCTAAGGTAGTTTTAACCATTTACTATTGATAGAGATCTCGAATTCCTATCCTAGAGGTCTTATCTCTTATCCCTAGATCTTATCCTCCTTCATATGTGGATCTAAGTCGTAGATTGGTAAAACCCAAACTACCCTATTTACTCTATAAATTCACTGCCACCTGTAGAGTCTAGGTTGGCTTTTGGAGACTCTTAGCTATGCCCTGATGTTGATGCTTTTTACCAAATGATCCATTACCATCCTTGAGTTGTGATTAAATCATTTCTTTGTGACTAAGGAAGGATAATTTTTGTGGGAGACATCTACATGGTCAAGTATGTAAAAGGGTTGTAATATTCTCCTACATTTCATTAATACAAAATTCTTTATTTTCCTATACTTATGTCTATTTGATGCATATGTATTTCAATGCCTTCTTGATTCATTGAGTAGAGATATTAGTCTATGCTATTAGTATCTTGTAGTACTCATACTTGTTATAGTTTTTTTGCAAGTTCCATTTATAATAATTCGAGCTAGAACTATAGTTCACAAGTATGGAGAAGAGGAGGACTTATTGGACTCTAGGTAGGCCTTTCCTCCATTTTTAATTTATCTAAGGAAGAGAGAAGTCTTTTGTCTATGTTGTTTCTAGATCAAGCAATTAGATCTAGGGAATTCACTTTTTTCCACATAAGAGAAATTTTCCTTTAAACACTTGGGAAAAATGGTAAAATTATTTTTCCATGTAGGTTATGTGAAGGGATTCATCAAACCCAACATTTTCCTTCATATGGATGAAGCCTCCAAATTGTTTGAAAAACTTATTGTTTCTCAGCAACAACTTCCAACTGGTTAAAGTAATTTTCCCCCCAATCCTCCATTAGTTGATGAAGTGATTGATCTCATTGCATCTTCAGTCAATCCTACTCTCCCTAAGCATGAATCCCATGAGTCATTTTCAAACCAAACATTGGTTGAGAAAGTGGTCAACTCAATTCTATCTACAGTCAATCGTACTCTCCCCTTAGAGAGTGAATTTAATACCGCTCAGGTTCTTCTTGCTACTTCAAATTCCACTGAACAAGGGGGAATTTATCTTGTTCTCACAGAACCCCTTCTAAGTAATGACGTCATTTCCTTTGATTGGAATCAACTGGCAAAGCCTCGTCTCCCTTCTTACATGCCTTTCCAAGTCATGGTTTTTATAGGCCATTTTGTCACATCCAATCAGTGAACCTCCTAATGGGATCAATAAACATCCTATTCCCCATTGCCACCATCTTTAACAAAGCCCTAAGCATGTTCCCTTCATCCCCCAGAATTTCAGCCCTAAACTACATGATTTTAGCCAGTTTGAGGACCAATGCTCGTTGTAAGCCTACTAGGGTGCATTCACCTCCAAGTCGCTCCACTATGGCCTGTGTTGGTCACTAGCAAGCTGTTCCCCTTTGCACCTACATTGGTTCTAGAAATATGGGAGAATGATCGAGATTACAGAAGATTCCCCTTTTAGGAATTTCCAAAAGTTTTTTAAACTACTTACCTTGGATAAAACATTTGAATCCTATCCTTCCATACTTTGGAGTTTTCACCACTTATCCTTTAATCCTATACCTCCATCAAAGGTATATCTCTAACCTTAGATTGGTAATTGGATAAGAACTTTGACTCTACCTTGCTTCTCTATATATTCCCAGACTTCTATATGTTTGGGGGTTGTCTTTTGGAGAGTGATTATCCCCTTATGTTGCTACAGTGAGTGGTTATTATCTCATGCATTTAGGGTGATTGGAGGTGCATAATGTGACAAGGAAAGGACAAGTCAACAACTTGGAGGATCTCTTCTACAAAATCAACTACTACTTATGGTTGTAATCTCCTTCTATTTATATTGATGCAAAGAATTCATTGTTTTCCTATATGTGATGTTGTTATTTCATATATTTCAATACCATTTTGATCTATTGAATGAAGTATTTAGATGATACTGCATAGATCTCGTAGTTTCTTTGCTTGTGTTATCCGACTTTTTGGGTTCTAATTTTGGCATTCAAAGCTATAATTGGAGCTTCCAAGATAAATAAGGACTGAAGTGTAAAAAGTATTCCAGGTAGGCATCACTTCGTCATCTATTTACTTTAAGGGAAAGCATTGATTCCCTTGTCTCTCTGTTGTTCTAGGTTAGCCATCAACCTAAGGGAGATACTTTTGTTTGCAATCATAAATCCCATATAACAAAGGTGAATTCTTGTGATAAGAACATATATCACACTATTATAGATGAAAGAATTTTTGTTAACATTTTATCCTCGACTACTTGGCAAGATCTAGGTTCCCCTCAACTTGTGTTTGTTACTCATAATTTGTTGGCTTTTAATAGAAGAACTATTTAACCTTTAGGGATCCTTCCTCAATTGCCTATTACCTTAGAAGAAAAAATTATCTGTATTAATATTATGGTATTCCAAGGACCCTTGCATTTCAATTTTCTCCTTGGGGGAGACTATGTTTATGCCATGTATAAACTCTTTCGAGTGATGTCTTTCCCATATGATGGAAAAATTGTGACTATTGACCACCTTTCATTCGTTAGTCCTGATTTGACTACCAATCATCCAAATTCACTAAACATTCCTAATATGCAAGTGGTATCTCCCTCGCCATAGGTTAATTATGTTGCAACATGTTCTATGCCTACACCTACCAATGAAGAAGAGTCTATCATTATTGGTTCAAATTCCTTCCAAAGCATTGTTCTTCCATCCAATGAAAACCTCTTGGAAGCCATGATCAAGCCCTTGATATGTATTCATTCTAGAGCCTTGGCCTATGGGGAGCCATGATCAAGGTAAATTAAACCCATGAGAATAGGTCTTCAACTATGCCAAGCTCGTTAAAAAATGAAACAGGTCACCATGAGCATAGTTCTTTTACTGTGTCAACATCGTTAAAAATTAAATAGGTCACCACGAGAATAGTTTCTTCTATGTTTCAAGCTCGCATAAAAAGGAAACAAACCTTTGAGCATAGTTATTTTACTATGTCAATCTCACTAAAAAATGAAACAAATCTTTGTCTAGAACTTGATTTTGATTTTAGTTGTTTTTACCTGATCTGAAAGATGAACCTTCATTTCGTCCACCAACATCACACGATCATATTCCTTCCTTCTTGTTGAACATATTTCTATTAGTAACTAGCAATCTATCTAAGTCCATGAGATGAGTTGGCAGGAGAAATGAAGCTAGGGGGGCACGCCTCTACCACTATTCTGGGGGAATGCACTTATCTCAAGCATAGTTTTTTCTCTATTTCAAACTATGTAAAAATGAAACCACTCTCAAGCATATTTTTTCTCTGTTTGAAGCTTTTGTAAAAAGATGAAACATATTCCAAGCTTGGTCTTTTTTCTTTCTCATGTTCATCAATACATGAGAATATGTTACCGATATTAGTATTTGTTCTTTCTTGTGCTCATAAATACATGAGAATACGTTACCAAGCTTAGTATTTGTTCCTTCTCCTTCTCGTAAATACATGAGAATAAGTTACCGAGCATACTTTTATCACATTTTTAGGCTCATTAAAATTTATGAAAAATAAACCCCCCAGAGTCATATTTAAGCTCTTTTCAAACTCCCAAATTATGAAAATATCGTTGAGTACACTTGTCTCTTTTGCACTCGTTAAAGTAAATGAAAGGATGTATGTCTAGTATAAGTTTACCACTTTCACGGACTGAGTTGACTATTTATGAAAAAGGAATAATTTAGCTAAACATGACTAAAAGGTTCTCCTGGGTATTGTTTTATGCCTTTTCGAGCCCAAGAGACTAAATTTACGAAAAGGAACCTCTCGAAGTTTTCTTTTTGCCTCTTTTTCAAACTCTCTAAATATGAAAAAGAAGTTGAGTCAATCCTTCATTGGACTCGTTAAAACATAAATAGCGTAGGACTCGTCAAGCATGACAAGACCAAACCACTCCTTCCTAGGGTTTGTTAAAATTCTACAAAGGGAAAATTAGGGAAATGGGGCATAAAACCTAAATTTTAGCAGTATGTCACTCTTAAACATGACACCTTTTCACCTCTGTGATTGTTTTGGGTTGGTAAATTCACTTGCCTCCTTATTGATTATTCCTTATCGAAAGTCTTCATAATGGGTCTTTGAGTCAATGTTTCCAATTCCACATAAGTGTCATTGTAGGTTTTAACCCCATACAGAAATTACCTGCATACAAATTCTAAAACATAGGAAATAAACAATGCTAGAGAATAACACATAAAACACATATACACAGAGATTTTCTCCTAGATCCCAAAACTGGGACTACTAGATTGATTTTTCGTTATATTCCTTTCAATGTTACTATACATATATATACATTCCAAAGCATCCAATACCATGGAATGAAAACCATAGCACCCAAAACCATGTATGAAAACCATACACAAAACCATAGGTAGGTCCGCCCAACCTAATATAGGGTCCAAAAAAAATTCCCCTCAAAACTCCTGTGACCCCCCCACTACACAATCGGCACAATGAAGGGGGGGCTCTGGCCCCCCTCTAACACCCCAGTTAACTAAGGGGGATATTCGTGGAAAGAATATAACACAACCCAACATTCTCCCACTTATTGTTTTCTTTCCACGGGGGGGCACAGGAGAGCTTAGTCATTTATCTAGCCCTGTAATGCCCATTGTTTCTCTACACCAAGAGAACTTCTCAGAGCTCACATATTTTCTCAATGCATCTACAGTGTTCTTCAAAGTGTCCACCTTTACCAGCAACACCTTTTTGGCTTCTATCATATCCCTCACAAAGTGATACTGGACATAAATGTGTTTTTTCTTTGAATGATAAGTAGGGTTCTTTGCCAAGAAAATTGCACTTTGGATGTCACAGTCTATCCTTATAGCTCCCTATACTAACCCCATACTTGAACCCAATCTCTGCAACCAAACTGCTTCCTTTCTTGCATGAGTGGTTGTCATGTATTCTGCCTCTGTAGTTGATAGTGCCACTACATATTGTTTCTTACTTCTCCAACTGACTGCTCCTCCAAATAGGTTAAACACATACCCACTTGTATATCTTCTGTGATCCAAATCTCCAGCCCAGTCTGCATCAACAAAGCCATGAATATCCAACACTCTGTCCAATCCTAGTCTTGGTAGCACAAACCATAATCACTAGTGCCACGCAAATACCTGAAAACTCGCTTCACTGTTGTCCAGTGCTCCTTCCCTGGTTTTGACATAAACCTGCTCAATACTCCCACTGCATGTGCAATGTCTGGTCTAGTACAGACCATTGCATACATCAGGCTACCTATTGCACTTGCATATGGAACACGGGACATGTCCTCTTCCTATTCTTGTGTCTTGGGACACTGTTCAGTAGATAACTTCACACCTACAGGAATAGGAACCTTCACCGGTTTACTATCCTGCATATTGAACCTCTGCAATATTGTCTCGACATACTTCCTCTGGTTTAACCAGAGCTTCCTCTTTGCCCTATCTCTTTTAATTTCCATGCCCAAAATATAATTTGTAGCACCAAGATCTTTCATGTCGAATTTGGAGGACAATTGGGTCTTCAAATCCTGGATAATTTCATTGTCATTTCCAACCAACAACATATCATCCACATACAAGACCAGATAAATAACACGGTCACCAATTAATTTAAAATACACATAGTGATCTGCTTTTCTTGTGGTGAAGCCAAGTCCTCGTATAAATGTATCAAATTTCTGATACCACATCCTTGGTGAATGTTTTAGCCCATACAGAGACTTCTTTAACTTTCATACCAGTTCTTTCTTACCCTTCACCGCAAATCCCTCAGGTTTCTTCCTGTAGATCTCCTCTTCCAGATCCCTGTGGAGAAATGTTGTCTTCACATCCATTTGTTCTACCTCAAAATCAAAAGCAGCAACAATAGATAAAAGTAATCTAATAGAAGCTACCTTGGCAACAAGAGAAAAAATATCACCAAAATCAATTCTCGGCACCTGGGAGTAACCTTTTGCTAGCAACCGAGCTTTGTATTTCTCCACCTTTCCTTTTTCATTCGTCTTCTTCTTGAACACCCATTTGCAGCCAATGGGTTTCCTTCCAGCTGGTAACTCCACTAGATCCCATGCCTCATTTTTGTGCAAAGATTCCATTTCATCAACTATGGCCTCTTTCCAGAGTTTTCCATACTTTGAATCTACTACTTCGTTCACAGTTCTAGGATCATTATCAGTGATAGATAAAGAAAAATTTGAACAAAAAGCAAATGGACTATACCTTTATGGTTGCTTTCTTTCTTGAACAAATCTTCTCACACCTAGAGTTTGTGGCTCTTCATCTTCTTATTCCTCTTCTGTTGTAGAGTCTGATTCTTCCTCCTTTAGGTACAACTCTATCTTCTTAGGTTCCTTTGGTTGGACTTCATGTTTAATAACATCTTTAACCTATCTAAATACCACATCTCAACTGTAAACAACCTTCCTTGTTACTGGATTCCAACGCTTATAACCCTTTAAACCATCCTTATACCCAATAAAGATGCACTTTTCAGATTTACTATCCAACTTTGTTCTTTTCTCCTTTGGAACATGTACATATGCATCATATCCAAATACCCTCAAATGTGAGAGAGAGGGTTTCTTACCAGTACATACCTCTTGTGGAGTCATATCCTCCAACACTGATGAAGGTGATCTATTGACTAGATAACATGCAGTCTTCACTGCCTCTACCTAGAATTCCTGTCCTAGCTTGACACCACTGAGCATGCTTCTTGCCCTTTCCATTAACATCTTGTAGATTATTTCTGAAACTCCATTTTTCTGCTGTGTTATACCACACTTCTTACAGAATTCTTCAAATTCCTTACTGCAAAACTCTCCACCGTTATCTGTCCTCAACACCTTTGTCTTCTTCTCTATCTGGTTTTCCACTAGAGCCTTAAATTCTTTAAACTTGTCAAAGACTTCAGATTTATTCTTGAGGAAATATATCCATGTATTCCTTGAGAAGTCATCTATAAATGATACATAGTACACAAACTTACCCATTGATGGAACCTTCACAGGTCCAAACACATCATTGTGCAAAAGCTCTAATATCTGTTTCGCCCTCTTACCACCAGAAGGGAAACCCACCAGATTCTGCTTCCCATATACACAATTTTCATAGAAATCAAAATCTAGAGAGCTATTACTCATACCTTCTACCATACCTTTACCATGAAGTATTTGAAGGTCCTTCTCTCCAATATGTCCAAGCCTTTGATGCCACAACATGGTCTTCTCTCCAAAGACCACTATATTTTCTACTCCACTTTCAGGAACCACATAACTGTTGTACCCATTAACAACAGTGCTACCTTGCAGCTTGTACAGAGTTTCAATCTGAACTCCTTGCATCAATACCAATGCTCCTTGAACCATATTGCAAGTATCTTTCTTGAACACTATTTTTACACCTGCATCATCCATCTTGCTTACAGAAATCAGATTTCTGGCTAATGCAGGGATATGCAGAACACCTGGAAGTGTTATAATCCTTCCACCTTGCAACTTCAACTTTACTTTTCCACGGCCAACGATTCTATCCTTCTTGTTATCCCCCAAGAAGACATCACCATCATCATATTTCTCATACTCGTAGAACTAGTCTCTATGGGGAGTGAAGTGAAAGGATGCACTTGAGTCAATCAACCATGCCTCATGATCTACATGTGTACTTGAAGAAGCCAAGTACACACCCCCACCTTCATCTGAAGTGGTTTTCACCTTTGTATAAGGAGCATCATCAGATCCCTTTCCTTTGTCAAGAGCTTTAGATTTACAGTCCCTTTTGTAGTGCCCTTCCTTTCCACATTTCCAGCACACCACCTTTACAGGTTTTCTTGGAGATTTAGATCTCCCACTCAATGAATTTTTTTTTTCCTGTTCTGGGACCGTCCTCGTATAGACAAGGCATCACCATTCTGGCTCTCCATATTTTTCCGTCTCATCTCCTTCGTCAGCAAGGATGAGACTATTTCATCAAACTACAAGGCAGTTGCATTGCTACCTGTTGCAATAACCAGACTATCCACAAATCTGGTAGAGAAAACAATAAACTAATGCACTTATCTTCATCTGAAATTTTAATATCAACATACAATAACTAACTTACCATAGTATTAAATGCATTCATATGCTCTGTCACTGAGTCTCCATCTTTCATGCTCAGGTTATACAGCTTTTTCCATAGGAATAGTTTATTCACTAGAGACTTAGATTGGTACAAACTCCCTAACTTGTCCCACAAAGCCTTCATTGTAGCTTCCCCTGATACATTCAACAATACTGAATCTGAGACACACAATTGTATTGTGATGTTTTCCTTCTGATCCAACTTCTTCCACTCTTCATCGGACACTCCCGTTGGTTTAGTACCTAAATCTACTACGATCCATTGATCTTTATCCACCAACAGATCCTCCATCTTGAGTTTCCATAACTCAAAACTCTGACCATTAAATTTCTCAAACTCTATCTTTCCACTACTTGCCATCTTCTTTCACCACCAAAATTGATCCCGCAGATCTCCCACTGAATAGGGTCTACCACAGGCCTGAGTGAAACCCCTCAGCAACAAAGGCGGCCCCTTGAAACCAAAACAACTCTGATACCAAATGTAGGTTTTAACCCCCTATAGAAATTACTTGCATACGAACTCTAAAACATAGAAAATAAACAATGTGAGAGCATAACACATAAAACACATATACACAGAGATTTTCCCCTGGATCCCAAAACCAAAACTATCAGATTGATTTTTCATTATATTCCTTTCAATGTTACAATAAATATTTATACATTCAGAAGCATCCAATACCATGGACCAAAAACCATCGCGCCCAAAACCATGTGCGAAAACCATGTGCAAAAACCATGCACAAAAGCATAGGTAGGTCTGCCCAACCCAATATAGGGTCCAAAAAAAATTTCCCCAGGATGCTACCCTGAACCTCGTAGAGGGGGGCTACCTGCCCCCCTCAAACCCCCTATGACCCCCCCCCCCCCCCCCCAATCGTTGATTACACTTGTCTCTTTCTCACTCGTTAAAGTAAATGAAAGGATATATGTCTAGTATAAGTTTACCCCTTTTACAAACTCAGTTAACTATTTACGAAAAATGAATACTTTAGTCAAACATGACTAAAAGGTTCTCCTGGGTATTGTTTTATGCCTTTTTGGGCCCAAGAGTAAATTTACGAAAAGGAACCTCTCGGATTTTTCATTTTTCCTCTTTTTCAAACTCTCTAAATATGAAAAATAAGTTGAGTCACTCCTTCATTGGACTCGTAAAAACAACGATATCGTAGGACTCATCATGCATGACAAGACCAAACCACTCCTTCCTAGGGTTTTTTAAAATACTAGGAAGGGAAAATTAGGGAAATAGGGCATAAAACCTAAATTTTAGCAGTATGTCACTCTTGAACATGACACCCTTTCACCTCCATGATTCTTTTCTATTGGTAAATTCACTTGCCTCCTTATTGATTATTCCTTATCGAAAGTCTTCGTAATGGGTCTTTAAGTCAATGTTGCCTATTCCACATAAGTGTCATCGATATGTTCAAGAGAAGTTCACCCTCAGTTGACAATTGTTGCAATATCTATAGCCTTCTTTCATGCCAACCACCCCCGAACCAACTCTGCATCATCACATTCTATCTCAAATCTCGGTATCTGTTTCGTATTGTTGATGGGGGATACATCAAGGCCCTCCTATGATGGATCACTTCCTATCAACTTCAACACATTATCTAGGAACTCTCTTTAGTTTCTTGGAACTTGCATACCTCAATGGTAAGTTTCCTTGCTTTCAGCGCTAGGTTCTCATCATTGGACTTTAACCAGAAGATTCTATGGGTTGTTTGACTTCAACTCATTTATTCACACCTCATAGATTACAATTGGTACCTTGAGCGCCATTATCATTATCAGTTGTATCTCTCACATCAGTTAATGACTTTCACCATTGGATGGTAATCATATGGTATCTACCATGTTTTACTTCAAAATATCTATTCACATGGTCATATTCATACTATCGAGTGACAAGATGGAAGACCATGGATCTAGTTTCATCCATTAGGTCCTTGATTTCAGGATGCATACACATATCTATAAAGTATGATGGCTATGGTCATGCAGAAATTCATCCAAGAATGGGTCCATAATGCATAGTCAGTGAACGTGACTTTGATCATTGTACATGTAAAATGTCTTATATGTTGAGTATGGGCACGCCTACCTCGTTGATGATAATGTATTGTAACAGTTGATTCATGATTGTTAAATATCAACCAGTCAACTCTCGATATGTACTTTTCACATGGTAAATCAATTTAGTCCTCATCCATAGCTTTTGACTTTGTACTTTAGGGGGCAATCTGTTAGAGGCCTTTTTTTCACACTTAGTTAAAAGGCCTCAAACCTATATCTCTCATCATTTTTTACACTTTACATCAATCCCCTGCAATGCCAAAAGAAAAACTAATTCCATAATTTATAATAATCTTGGATTACATTGGCCCAAAACCCTAATTTAAGACTCCATCACACTTACTCTCTTGACAAACTCCGATGGCGCAGGTTGCACACAAACAACTTGCACTGGTCAACACACGTTTCCTTTACTACAAGTGTGATGACTCCTGGAAATGAGGAAAAATAAAATATAATTTCAAAGCTTCACCTTCTGGATGCTTTGAGAGTCGATTATTCCATTTACTGTTGATGATAATCTTGAATTCCTACTAGTAAGGCTTTATCTCTTATCCCATGGAACTTATCCCCTTTCAAAGTGGATTTATTCCTATTATGGTGGATCTAAAACTTTGGAGATCCATAATCCATCCTTAGATATTGATGAGATTGGAGGTTTATCATTGTGGCAAAGAAAGGACAAGAAATTTGAGAGGGATTTACAACATCAAGGCCTAAAAAGGGTTGTAATCTTTCTCTATTTCTATTAATACAAAGTGCATTATTTTTCCCATACACATGTCTTTGTTTCTACATGTGTAGAATAAGATTCCTTGATCTCTTTTTTAGAGTTATTTAAATATATCATATCATCAATTTTGGTTTCTTTGCATGTTTTGGTTGATTTCCAAGTTCTACTTTAGGAAGTCAAAGTTGGGACTTGAGGAAACAAGTGAAGAGAAGAAGGAAGCTTGCTTTGGATTCAAAGTAAGTATTCTTCTTACGTTTCAAATATCTCTAAGGAAAGACATTGTATTTTGTCTGGTTGTTTCTAGGTGAAGCCACTAAACCTAAGGAGATTGCTCCTATCTGAAAAAGGGATTTATCCACAAAACACTCTTTGTTATGGAGTGGCTTCAAATCTAACTGTGTTTTGTAAGATTTTCATCCTCGCATGAAGAGAATGAGGAATGAAAGCATCTGAGGCTATTAGCAAGTTCTATAATTGTGCTAATGATATGATATCATATATAAATTTTCATTGAATGTTTCCAATATAGTACTATTATAAGCAGAGGGATTTTTTTAGAATTCTATTTATAACTATGTTTGTTGAAATATATAGTATTTTTTGTGTTTTTTTCATGGAAAAATGATATAATGAGGAATACATTTCCATGTAAGAATATGATAGGGTAGAATGATATAATGAGGACTATTATTACATGTATTCTCAATGCCAAGATTCAACATGCCATGTCGTCTTTTTGTATGGTCATTTTTATCATTATTACAAGTTTTACAAGCCAATGGAACTTTATCTCAAGTATCTAAGTTTTATGATTTCTTTTGCACAATGTCCTGGTAACCTCATGGTTATCTATTATTTATAAAGTGATGTTGATCGAGTATGATTAATTATGAAATGCTAAAAATTTTATGGAAAAAGATAAGTTTTTCAATTTGGCTTGTTTATTACTAAGTAGACATGGCATGGGATGTTGTCTTAATTAACTGTCGTTGGGATATCATATTATGTGGAATGGTTTATTGACATTAATTTCAATTTTGAGAAACAAAAAATTTTGAAGTTTGGTTTTGAAATATTAATTCATCTCTAGAATTTGGAACTTTTTCTCCATATTTTCAGGATAGTTTTGATAAGGTTCTCATTTACAGCGTTGGCTTTTAATTGACACCCTAGTTTAAGTACATACCATTTCAAGATTTTGAATGCTAATTCTATACGTGTTCCTTTATGTATATCCATTAATCCTAGACACATGAAGAGAAGAGACTTGTAGTTAAGTTTTTCACAATCATATGGAGAGGACTTAAGAATTAGAATGTGTTAACTATTTATAATGTTGATTTTTTTTTCACATTAACAATGTAATTTAAATAATGAAAAAAATTATTAATTAAATAATAATAAAATATTTAATAATAATAATAATAATTTTTAACTGTTAATTCTGGACTCTGGTGTATCCTTGCTATTTATTCATTAGGATCTATGGAAATTTTCACCTTTCTCCCAAGGATGAACCATATTAGGTGGTTTGACATCGACGAAATCCTAATAATGTGATTAATTTGGAAGGCTCTCTCATTTACAATATAGATCACAAAAACTTAAAATTTAATATTAAAAATAAATTTATATTAATAAAAAATAAAATAAGTAATCAAAATAAAAAAATTATATATATATATATATATATATATATATATGGTGACAAATTCATTTTGTTAAAAAAAATATTCTGCATAAAAAGTAATAAGAATTTTGAAATATTTGCTATTAAATAATTTTATGAGATAAATGAAAAGAATTTAAAAGTATTAAAATAAATGCTTTATTTTTGTTATTTTTAATATAGTTTTTTTATTTTTAATATTTTTAATCTATTAGTATTAATTTTATAAAATATAGTTTAAATATTAAATGTTTTAAATATATATTTTTATAATTTTTTAACATTTAATTAAAAAATATAAAATGATAAATTTTAATAAATAATTATACAAAAATTTAAATTTATTTATATATTTAAATATATATTTTAAATAATGAAAAATAATATTTCACTTATACTTAAATTTTAGTTAAATTATTTTGATAGAAATTGAATCAAGATAATTGGATCTTTATGCAAACCTTAAAAAGCAAAACATGACTAGTGACCTCCCCATTAGCTCTACTTTCAATTGATTGTGAAATAAGCTCAAAATCTAATTTTAATTAGCATACAAATATAACATGTCTCTTAACTTTGCAATCACAAAACACTTAATATTTACAAATTTATTTAGCCATAAATATTAGGGAAGTATATATTCTTTCTTTTCTTTTATGTTTTTTGATTGGTAAGTACTCATGGGATTTGAACTAGTAACTTATTCCAAAAAATGTCTTAACCATACACCCATTCACCATCAATCTAATACCCCATAAACAAAAATACACATATTTACCATAAAAGAAAAGCAGATAAATTATCCAACCATAAGCCTATACCGTCCCGTGTATTAATAGATATACTGGCTGATGTATTAATGAATATGTTGCCTGGCGTATTAATGGGTTACTGGGTTCGATAGACCCGTAAATATGCATTGCCGTCACAGCTTTGCCGTCGCAAAAGCTGGGAGCGGTTGGTATTCACTTCATTGGGGGCATGTCGCGCATGACGACTAAACTGAAAGTAGAGTATTCTAGAACGTGTGCGTTGGAAGATGTTTATTTGCCCTCTAATCTTTTAGTATGAAAAACTTCTTTGATGAGGTCAGCATTGATTTGAAAGTCTAATTCAAAGACTGCAAGTCAGAAAGAGAGCAGGCTTTTATAGACAAAAATAAAATGCGACTTGAAAAGTTGTGTGCCATATGACTCTAGAGGGGAAGAAATAGGTCGGAGGCGGACTGGCTTGGCAGAAATTTTACAAGTGGCATTGATTTCAAATTCTAACCATGTTTTCAACCTCTTCCAGAAGCTGAGAGTGAGAAATAGATGTCCAGTTTTCATAAGAAAAATACCCGTGAACAAGGTAAAGTGGGCAGCCGAAAAACTTGACTGAACTGGAAAAATAGAGATGAAAAAATAGGTGAGAGGCTGACTGACTTGACTGGACTGGGGCATACAAGCCCAGAAAAATAGTAGGGCTGCCGTCTTAAAAAATTTCGGCGCGCTCTTCTTTCATCTATACTCCCCATCAATCGTGGAAAACTCGCTCTGTGTCGACTTCATATGAAAACCTGCGCATGGTGTATCTATATATATATATAGCTCAAGGGCTGTGAAACACACTCAAATCCAATCAGGAAAAATGGATCACAATGCTTTTCCTTTTCTTCTTATATTATTGCTTCTGCGCATGCTTGCCTCTCTGCCTGCAGCGACGTCCAAGCCATATAATTTCCATACCCATCATGCTCATCAATATGTGTATGACACCATGCCCCCCGGATTAACTTCACTTCAACGTCATTCCGATTCTGAACGCATGGCTGAGGAGCCTGATTTCAATTTATCATCAATAGACGTCCACGAGAAAAGGGACCTCCATGCTCTCTTGTCGTTCCGGAAGGTCATCACGTCGGATCCAATGGAGAAGCTCTCCAACTGGACGGCCGAAAATTCTGAGAATATATGCTCCTGGTCTGGCATTCGCTGCAGAAAATACAGCAGAAGGGTAGTCGCCATATACCTCTATTGCTTCAATTTGGAAGGTACCCTTTCTCGGTCTCTTGGCAATCTGTCTTTACTACGCACTCTCAATCTTTCTGGTAATAGTCTGACTGGAAAAATTCCGCCCGAATTTGGTGAGCTTAAAGAGCTACAAGCACTTCAACTGCGGGTGAATCTTATCAACGGCTCTATTCCGAAGGAGTTGGGTATGTTGCATAATCTGCAGATCTTGGATCTTTCTTCTAATCGTTTGACTGGAAAAATTCCCCTGGAGCTTGGCCAACTTGAAGCGCTGCGAGTCTTGAACGTCGGCGGGAATAAGCTTGGTGGTGCTATTCCGGTAGAATTGGGCCTTCTGCAGAAGCTAGAGTACCTGAGCCTCGGCTTCAACAACTTCTCAGGCAGGATATTCGACCTCACAAGTGGCATAGCTAAATCCATTGGCAATTTGGCGAATCTAAACTACTTAGATCTCTCTAGAAACATGCTCACTGGCAATATACCTCAAGCCATCTCCAATTTGACGCAGTTGAACAGACTGTATCTTTATTCAAACATGTTCACTGGTCCCATCCCTGCAACCGTTTTTAATTTGAGTGAATTAGTTACTTTAGATCTCAGTGACAATCGGTTAAACGGTACCATCCCTGAAGCTATTACTAATTTAAAAAAACTTGAAAACCTTATTCTCTCTCGGAACAATTTTATAGGCCCAATTCCTAACAGCATAGGAAACCTTTCTTCCTTATATAACTTATATTTAGATTCAAACAAATTAAGTGGACATATTCCCTCTAGCATAGGTAAACCAAGGGCTCTATGCAGTGAACTTATATAACAATAATTTTTCTGGAAATATCCCTGAAAGTATTAGTAGTATGGTTTCACTTTTAGTATTATTAGATATATCAGAAAACAATTTAGAAGGTCTTATTCCCAATGGAATTGGAAATTGTACTTCTATGATAAGTTTTTCTGCTCATTCTAATAATTTTTATGGAGAATTCCCTGTATTTTTAGCAAATTGTACACAACTTCAACTAATAGATTTGAGTAAAAATAGATTAACTGGTGAGCTTCCTCCATATTTCACACTTTTTTATGGCTTGAGATTATTAGCCTTGGGTTATAATAATATCCATAGTAGTATTCCACAAAACATCACCAATCTCACCAACTTGTTTTTGTTAGATTTATCTAACAATAAATTTAGTGGAAAAATCCCTGCACATCTTGAAAGACTCTCTGGATTTGTGGATGCTTCAAATAAATATGTAGTATCTGGTGAAATGAAAATTGTCATGAAAAAATATGTGTACAATCTATCATCTCTATGGCCTGGATACACTATATTTGATTTGTCTTGCAATAATCTTATAGGAGAAATTCCTCCAAGCATAGGGAGTATGAGTCACTTGTGGTTGTTGAATTTATCTCGAAATCAATTGGAAGGGAAAATACCTGCCACTCTTGGTAGAATATCTACTTTGGAGCAATTAGACTTGGCAAATAATAATTTGAGTGGGCCAATTCCTGAAGAGCTCTCTATGCTACATGGCTTAAGCATTCTTGATGTTTCATCAAACAAGCTTTGCGGCAGAATCCCAACAGGGACACAATTTTCCACTTTCAATGTAACTTCATTTCAAAATAATAAGTGCTTATGGGGTTGTCCTCTAGATTCATGCAATGAAAATAAAGGCCCATCTCAAAAAAATGATAGCATTATCGAGAGCAATGATGTAAAAGTGAGTTGGCTAAGCCATGTGGAAGAAAATATATCATTAATAGCTTTAGGGATAGGAATAGGAATTGGATTTGGAGGAGTGATCATTATTTTTATGTTATGGGAAAAAGCCAAACATTGGATAGTGCCTCCAAATATACCAGAAAATTTGTATGGGCTATATAGATTTCCTACATAGTCTAACTTTTAGTTCGAGCTTGTATATGTAAATTTATATATAATATGGATTGAACATTTTACGTGGTAATATGGATTCGAACATTTCATATGGCAAGATACTATGAGATTGCAAGCATTTTTCCCATCATGCATTTCACACCGCTAAGTAATCCCTTAAAGTGCAATAATTTATCGATTTAAAGTTTCATGTTTCACGTTTCATATTTCATGTCACGTTTATCACTATGTTAAGTGCACAAATTCATAAAAGTTACATAGTAATACTTGAGAGAGATTGACCTATGAGGATTCATTCAATTAATTGAGTCATTACCATTAAAGCACTTTTGCTATTCTCTCCACAAGTTCAATTCTCTCCACTTTTGAGGTTAAGATTCATTGCCATTAAAACATTTTTACTATTCTCTCCATAACTTCAATTCTCTACACTAAAGTCAAAATTTATAGTTAAACCAAAAAAAAATTGTATTTTAAATATATCTTCCTAATACAATCAAACATTCTATAGAATTCTATAAACATTCAAAAAACAATTAATTAATCTATATCAACAAAAACCATGTTAACACGACAACCATATTTAACTTAACACGACAACCATATTGTTAAATGTATCATCCTCGAATTACAATTTTTATCATCCTCAAATTACAATTTTAGATTGCCATTCAAAAAATTAGGCAATGCCCCACAATCTAATCATGGGATCTCACCAAATCATTGCAAAATGACGTGGGAATCGAGTTGATTTAATTTTCTTACGTTGCATGTGAGAGAAACATGATGTTTTAAATGTTTACGATTATTTAGTATATATTTGTCTATGACATAGGATATCGTAATTACTTTCTAGTCCAATTATTTTGATTTTTAATTTATTATTTTAATAAAAACAATTCTTTTATATCTTTATAAAAGATATGAATATATAAATAATAAATTACATATTTAATCAATTTAAAAATAATTTTCAAAATTTTTAAATTTTAAATTTTTATTATTTAGTTGAATAAGGATATAAATTTTATTAATTCTATCTAATTTAAAATATATTTATCAAATAAATAAAATTAATTCAAAAATATATAATCTAAATTTTTTTTGTAGTTTCAAATGTCAGTGACACATAACAAGTTATATAAAAAATTAATATTACCCGTTTAACATGTGTACAATGACTTTAAAGTTAAGACCCTTGATGGCATACATTTAATCTGAAGCAATTTCGATAATGTTGTGGATTGAGTGAAAATATACATTTAATTTTAATTAACTTTGATAATGATGCAGATTGAGAGAAAAAAATTTAGACACGACACAACCTCTTGGGATTTAAATATTAACAATGTTCCATAAATTGTTATGGATATTCCACTAGATAGTTCATCACAACAGATCCGATAATATTATTTAAAAATATGAAAATTCTACACTATTACAATTTTTTATTAAGTTTCCAGATTTGTAGATTTTATTATAAATAGTGCATGCATGCAAATGGAAATTATGTTGAAAATAGAGAACGATAGAATAAAATCTCATGCACACACATAAGACACAGGATACGTTATGGGAAACCCCTTCAGGAGAAAACTCAATTGTAAGGTGAGGTTGCTCTGCTTTCTTTCTCTGTCTGGAATATGGTTGTAGGTAGAAAGAAGTATGACTTGTGGCTTGTGGACTGCTACAGTGCACAAATCCTCTATGTGCTCTACCTCCTATTCCTCTTGGCTATTTTTTCTTAGCTATGGAACAAATGTGCTTGAAAGAATGGAATGTCCCTTCTTCCTAGTGGCTTGGTTATAACACATCCTGATAGCCTACTAGTGGTTAAGTTTGACTACATCAACTCTTAACCAAAGTTACAATATAGACTCTTCTAGAGTCTTTTACATCAAAATCACATGGCTACCCTCTTTTTCCATGAATAATGGGGTCGATGTGGCATCTTCTCGAACCACAATGGTGAAAACATGAAGGTCAACTACTGAGTGGCATAAATTTTGCATACAAAATTCGATTGATGTGCTTCTTACATCATTGGAAATATCTTTGTGTGTAGAATAGCATGAAAAGGCGCACGCTAAAGCAGCAAAGTTTTAGCCCCAAAAAACATCATTTAATGCCTCAAAATTCTCTTGGAAGGTTTCAGACCTCATTTTGCCAAACTAGGTCCCATCAATAAAAAGGGTCTCCTGAGATTATTCCGCCACTTTTTCCACTCTTAATGCATCAAGATGGATGACAAAATATACAATGATCCAATCTAGATTAGACAATTACAAGGAATTTCCAAATATTTTTTTAATTTGTTATGTCTATTTCTTTTCTTTTTTTTTTCTTTTTTAACAATAACTGGTGAATCAACAACTTCGAAGGATTGTTATGGACAAGAACTAAGATCATATCATGATAACTGCTACTATTCATCTCAATATCAAGATATTCAATTTTCTCACCCCTTTGGGCTTATAGGAATTACTCGTCATGATTTTCAACGTTTTCAAATTTTCGCCACACAAGCTAACATGTCTCCAGAGAATAGAACCCACGTGGAAGGGAAACTAAACCCATTAGCTACCACTCAAGCTATTTTCCTTTGACATTAGGTCTAATTTTTTCCCTATAGTCAAAACAATGGAAAATATTCATATGAAAAATTTGCCTAAGTGATTTTTTAACAGTAATGAAAAAATTATATATGTGTGTGTTTAAAGTTTGTGCCTTGGTCATAGCTAAGACCTCAGGAAGTACATAACAATTTCATCAAACATTTGTATGGCTTCCTCCTATGTAATGTCAATATTATCTTTTCTAGATGAATGAGATTCTAATCAACAAAAAAATGGGATTTTGTAGGTGTACGCTTTCCAAAATAGCCCCACCAAAAAGAAAAATTTACAAATAATACAACGAATAAATTATAATGTAGTCTCTCATAACTATAAGCTTAACCAAGTCTTAGGCTATCTCATTGAAATCAGGACACTTGGTTGTGGTTGGGCCACTAGTACCAGTTGAGTCATTCATGGTGAGTGTGAGGTTATTTACAATGGCTCTGAGTTCTTCTATATGTTACCTCAAGTAGTATACTTCATAGTCATTCTTCTCGATAGTTACTCTCATTTCTTGATTTAAGTTTGTTCCAGGCAACAAGGATGTCAGGTCTCGAGAAAGAGGAAAGGAGGAATTCCTCCACTAACAACCCATTACTATTTTCCTTTGATAGAATTAGTAATCCACCCGAACCCAATAACAGGCTATGCCTTTAGGGGAGGGTTGTGGATGTGGGGATTCTTTCCAATTCGAAATGTTGTTATTGAGTTCCCTCATCACTACCATATACCACATCATATGATAATCATGTGTTGGGAATGTTGGTGGTGTAAGAGACTTGAGTCATCCACTCACAATAATCCCACACTCTCGAATTGACATATCGCCTCTACTATCCATAATTATTATGACATGAGGGATGAAATCAGCCGACGAGAGCATGGTATTCATTTTGAAGTGTTATGCACTCCTTGACTTGGAAAGGACTACTACCATAGAGTGTGTGACTTCTGATATGATGTTGTATTGAATGTTGATATTGGTTCTACACATTATCTTCCTAGGGGGTGTCATATTGATCCAAAGAGCCCCAAAACTTTTTTTAAATAAAATTTTCTTTTTATTAAATACAAATGTCATATGCTAAGGGAAGAGGGAAGGCCTAAGATGACCATTTATCTTTAGAATCCTAGGACTCAGTTTGCACCCTTCATTGCATGAATACCAACTTCATTGTTGAGATCCCTAAGGAGATAAAAGAAATCTAAGGGGATATCTTCCATAACCGTTTTAATTCTTCTAAAAAAATTTGAGAGATCTATCCTTAGTTTCCTCGGGGTTGTAAAGCACCCTTCCCCTCTTCCACCCTAAAATTTGCGTAAATTTTATGTAAATGAAACTATGGTATATTTTGACCAAGTTTAGTGAAATAAATTCTTTAATTAAATTTAATAACCTAAAAGGAAAAATAAATATTTTTAATTTTAATTTTCATAAAAAAAAATAAAAACTTTAATATTGAAAAGTGAAAATGGTAAAGAACTATTATTTAGAAAAACTTAATAATGAATGATAAAGAAATGATAACATGAATTTTATCTCTTATAATATTTTTTAAAATCCTTTAAAATAATTTGCTAAATTTTAAAATAGTTCATATTTTTTTTATTTTTTTTTTACAAGTTTGCTAAATGTGCTATGATGATTATAGGGCATAATCTTATAAGTTAAGGTGTGGTAAGCCAATTGTAATAAAAGGCTCAAGTTATTTACATTTACATAGAATAGAATAGGGAATGAAATAGTTATCACATTTTACTGCATAATGGAATTGTGTTTATATAATCTATTACAAGATCATGGATATAGATGTTTTATAATCAGTTTGTTTAAGGTATTTTTTAAATAACCTATACTTCAAATTATATCATTATATCTTTTATTTTAATTAGGGATTATATTTTTTAGTTATATATTAATTTATTTTATTTTTTAAACATATTTAAAATTTTCATAAAATTAAATATTATATTGATTTATTATTACATATACAATTATTTAGTTAAATCGTCTATGACGTAATTTTATTTCTTTAGTATGTGTTTTTTTTTTTCTAATTGCAAAAACAATAAATGATTTAAAAAATATCTTATTGGCCTTTCTGTCTGTTGTTACAATGTTATAGTCATTGAGGCTCTCATAATGACTCTAGCAATGTAGTAGTATATTCAAGGTATTAACACACGTAGCACATTCAATGTAGTAGCACATGTTCTTTAAGATTTAGATTGAATAATTATATAGTATTTCTAATCCATATTGATGCTTTAAAAGTGGAAAACATGGAGGAATCAACTCATAGGACCATTTTCACTAGCGGATCTTAGTTTGGAAAATTGAGGTTTGAAACCATTTGAAAGTAATTTGACACATCAAATGGAGATTTTTGGGGAGTAAAAATTTTCCACTTAAGTGTCACATCCCATATCGCTATTCTACAGATAGCTACATTTCCAATGGTGTAATAATCACCTCAATCAGAGCCAATATGCAAAGTTATTTCACCCAAATGTAGACCTTCCTACTTTGACCACCAATATTTGAGAGGATACCACATTAGCCTCGAATATTCATGGAAAAGGGAATAGATATATGATCATGATGAAGACTACTCTAGAAGGTTCCACATTGTAACTCTAATTAAGAGTTGAAGGAGTCAACTTAACCACTAGTAGGTTATCATGCTATGTTAAAACTTGGCCACTAGGATGAAAATGAGTTTCATTCTATTTGTATATTTTGTTCCACAGATGGGAAAAGTAGAAAAAGGTGGATAATGAAAGAGAAAATGGAGAGGGTTTATGTAGTCCATGAGCCATATGCCTCACTTCTTTGTACTTGTCTCCATTTCCATTTAGAGAATGAGAGCAAAGCAGCCTCACCTTCCAACTAGGTTTTCCCCCAAAAGGGTTTCCCAAACTATACCTTTTGTTAATTTGTGGTTTGTGAGTTTTATTTTGTTTTTCTCTATTTTTGCATAATTATAATTTGCATGCATATGCAATAAATAGTAATTAACAGACCGAGAAATCTAAGGAGAAATAAACCCTCATAGTGTAGATATCATATTTTCTAATATCATATTAGTATTAGAGCAAGTTTCTTCAGGTATATTGTGTGGAGTTGCAAGGGATCCATCTAAATTAAACCAAAAGTCACAAAACCCTAGTCATGGCTAACAAATATTTGAATAACCTTAAAGATCCTATAGAAGAGAGGCTTGTGTGACTGGAAATACAAATCATTGTTAAAAATAGCAACAAGAAATGATAAAAGTAGAATCTAGAATATTCCAATTTTATTCGTCCTTGAATTAAAATTGAGAATTAAAATTCGAATTTAGTCTCACCAGCTGCTCGAAAAATAATTAATTAATTCATTATGGATTAATTAGTTGGAGAAATTCAAGTTAGAAGTCTTTCTGAAGTCATGCAATAGTTATCCCTTAAATTAAGGAGATTATCCCTTAATTAAAGAGACAAGATTGAGTTATAATTTGAGTTGTAATTAGTTAGCTCAGTTTAATGAGTTAAGTCCAGTTAAATTAGTTTCAAACTGTTTGAGGAACTAATTGTGAGTTATCAGTCAGTTGATGCATGCATGCACTCAACAAGTGTACTCCAGATAACTAAAGATTCTCTCATCAGAAACTCATGCATGTCTATTCTAAGAAAGACCCAATTGAGCTAAATGTCAAGGACATGTTACTATCAGTTGCATGTGTTTTCACATAAAGGAAACTCATCCATGCAGTCAAGGGAAAGGTTCCTTGAGGATTGCGCAGTTCTAACAGTGTGTTAGAGAAGTGTGTGAGAGCAGTGTTACAATGGGTGAAGGAGATCATCCCAGAGGTAACTGCGCAAGGAAATAGGAGCTTGGAGGGCAGAGAGGAAGGCTTGTGAGAAGCTTTGTTTGCCTGTGAGCATCTAGGAGGTTTGTACTAAGAGCTGGCGAGCTATGAGAGCTAAGGCTTTGTATAATTCTAATGTATTTCCACCTTGTATGATAATATAGATAGTGGGGTTTTTAGCTGAGGCTTTCCCCTGAATATTCTTCTGTGTTTCATGCGCATTGATTCTTCTTCTAGTTATATGTCTTCAGCTCGATCTTGCTCAATCTTTAAGCTTCCACAAATTGCTTGATAGTAGAAGTATATTATAGTATTTTGCTTTGGTATATTGCATTATCGAGTTAATCTACAGTCAGATTTTCTATATGGTCACAAAGCGAGATTTGTAGAGAATTTGCAGAATTTCTACATGGTATCAGAGCTAGCTGATCTATAGAGAAATTTCTACATGGTATCAGAGCTAAGTTTATCGGAGCAGTGAACAATATACTAGAGGATATTTCGAAGTTTTGAGTTTTGGGCAATGAGTTTTCAGAGAAAATATGAAAAAATTTGTGCAAAATTTTCATAAATAAATAGCAGATCTGGATTCCTTAAGGAAAAAGACCCAAATTCAAAAAAAAATCGACTGAATCGAAGTTCGGATGAGGGAGATGTCGCTGATTGAAAATCAACTCCTTTTCCCTAAAATTTCGTGACAGCGGGACAGATGAAACAGATTGGTGTGCTAGTCAAGAACTTGTATTCTCTTGAGGTTAAAGATGCATGAAAAGCTTTGAGACGCAAGGCAAATATTAGATACTTGGTGGTTGAGAGGGAGAGTAAATTACCTCTCAACATGAAATCCTAGAAGAAGTCTCAGATAATTGTGGAGGAGCCACAATTAGAGAAGTGGGCAAAGGGATCACATGCAACCTTTCCTCCAGGTGTGAGGCGGGGCGATGTGAAGTGATAGTCCCAAGAAGGCTGAAATTGGGCAGGGTCCATTGAGAGGTTTTATCTCATGGATTGTACCTTGCTACGGGATCCCAAAGCACATAGTAGCCGGAGGAATCAATGGGATTGATGCAGTCAGAGATCAAAGTGATAGAGGCTAGAGCAGTCAGATACTAAAGAGCGTAGAGATGGATTGACAACAGTGTAGACAAGCTAAGTCAACAGAAGCGTAGAATTTTCTGTCGACAGAGGCAATAGTAGTCAGAGACTTTGATGACAGAGGCATCATTCAGATTCAAGTTGGATGTTTTTTTGTTTTTGAAGATTGCTAGAGCAACAACACTAGAGAGAAGTGTTGCATGCAAAAAATTCCAAAGGTTCAAGATTTGGATCGAGTTGAATTCCTTTCTTGTTGAGAGGGAGCGTTAAAAATAGCAACAAGAAATGATAAAAATAGAATCAAGAATATTCCAATTTTAATTTGTCCTTGAATTAAAATTCGAATTTAGTCTCACCAGCTACTTGAAAAATAATTAATTAATTCATTGTGGATTAATTAGTTGGAGAAATTCAAGTTAGAAGTCTTTCTAAAGTCATGCAACAGTTATCCCTTAAATTAAGGAGATAAGATTGAGTTATATTTGAGTTGTAATTAGCTAGCTCAATTTACTGAGTTAATTCCAGTTAAATTAGTTCCAGAATGTTTGAGGAACTAATTGTGAGTTATCATTCAGTTGATGCATGCATGCACTCAACAAGTGTACTCCAGATAACTGAAGATTCTCTCATCAAAAAATCATGCATGTCTATTCTGAGAAATACCCAGTTGAGCTAAATGTCAAGGACATGTTACTATCAGTTGCATGTGTTTTCCTATAAAGGAAACTCGTCCATGCAATCAAGGGAAAGGTTCCTTGAGAATTGCGCAGTTCTGACAATGTGTTAGAGCAGTGTGTGAGAGCAATGTTACACTGGGTGAAGGAGATCATCCCAGAGGTAACTGCGCAAGGAAATAGGAGCTTGGATGGTAGAGAGGAAGGCTTGTGAGAAGCTTTGTTTGCCTATGAGCATCCAGGAGGATTGTATTGAGAGATGGCTAGCTATGAGAGCTAAAGTTTTGTATAATTATGATGTATTTCAACCTTGTATGATAATACAGATAGTGGGGTTTTTAGCTGAGGCTTTCCCCTGAGTATTCTTCTGTGTTTCATGTGCATTGATTCTTCTTTTGGTTATATGTGTTCAGCTCGATCTTGCTCAATATTTAAGCTTACACAAATTGCTTGATAGTAGAAGTAGATTATAGTATTTTTATTTGGTATATTGCATTATCGAGTTAATCTACAATCAGATTTTCTATATGGTCTCAGAGTGAGATTTGTAGAGAATTTGCAGAATTTCTACAATCATAGATATAAATTGTAATATGGGCCTTCTCATGGAAGCTCTCACTAGTAAGGTTGGGTTATTTGGAGAAGATGTAGGTTCTAACAAAGAGATCTAATCAAATTGGAAATTAGGAGATCAAGAGCAACCAAAGAGGGAGCCCATAAAAGAACCCGAAAACATCAATCAAGTTTGAGTGTCATGAACCATTCACAATCCCTTTTTGAAATGGAAGTGAAGGTTGACATGGAGCCATATCAAGGTGATATTGATGCTCTGAAGTTAAATCACTAGTTTCAGTAATTAGAAGTTTATTTTTGTAATATCCTTGGTTAAAAATCCATGTAAAAATATATAAGACCAGGGTCATGGGACATGTATTACAAGATAAATGGTGGGAAAAACATCATAGTGAGTGTTCATTTAGTTTATTATAGCTAAGGAAATTGGCAAAGGCAATGAAAAAGGCTTTCAAAAGGCAAGAGGCATTAATTAGCATTTTATTTATGAAAATTAATGGAAATTGGGAGAAAATGGGGGTGAAAGGTCATAGGTTGCATGTGAGGAGGAAAATTAAGGAAAATAATGGAAATTGAAGAAAATAGAGGCCTCATTAATAAAAAGGTTTTTGAGGATCAGTGGGTAAGCAAGGTCAGTTCAGTTTTGGAGGTCTCTCTCTATTCTCTCTCTCTCATACTCTTGGATACTTACAGTTTTCTAGGAGTACTCTTGGAGAGTGTGAAAGCGCAAAGGAAGAGCACACGAGAACATCGGGATCAACAGCTACAACGGATTTGGCTTGTAGGTACCAAGTTGCATGTATGTTTTCCTGACTAGTTTTGGCATGCATGGCATATGCATGTGGATTATTGGTCATGATCTGTCACTGATGTGGAGGATTGCCTAGATTGATAGTGGATTTCTTGGCCTTGCCATTTCACGGATAGTCATGGAGGTTGTGAGTTTACTTCCTTGTTTTGTTTTGGTTGGTTCTCATGTTTCCTTTAGCTTGGATTGAGTTATTAGTTCCTAGAAGCCCTGGTTCGACAAATGCAATGGAATCCCTGTAACAGATTGGGTTGAGTTACTAGTCCTAGAAGCCTTGGTTAGACAAATGCTCTAGAAGCCCTGTAACATCTTGGGTTGAGTTACTAGTCCTGGAAGCCTTAGTTGGACAAACACTCTGGAGGCCCTAGGTGGGTAGGAGTTACTAGTCCTGGAAGCCTCATTGGACAAACACTCTCGAAGCCCATAATAAGTTGTGGGTAGAGTTACTAGTCCTAGAAGGCCTGGTTGGAAAAACACTCTGGAAGCCCAGAATAAGTTGTGGGTTGAGTTACTAGTCCTGGAAGCCCTGGTTAGACAAATGCTCTGGAAGCCCAAAATAAGTTGTGGGTTGAGTTATTAGTCCCGAAAGCCTTAGTTGGAACAAACACTCTAGAGCCTTGGAAAGCTTGGGTAGACACCAATATGATGATGTTTTTGTGATGTCCAATCATGGGGTGGAATCACTATCTGATGGGTTTAGATGGATGGCCTCTGAAAGCCCTCGATGGTTTTGGATTGATGTGTTTTATGAGATCCCACATTCATGGTTGGAATATGGCACAAGGGTGAATGGATGAAGAGAGATTTGGCTCAGCCATTCTATGGTCAGGTGGAACATGGTAGTCCTATACTAGGTTGGATTTTACATCATTAATATGAGGTTATTTTTCCTTATTATCTCATGATTATTATATCGGTTTATATGTGGATTATATGGTTGTTGTTTTCTTGGTAATTGTGTTGTTATTATGTTGGTTATGAATATGTGTTATGACAGTGGTTATGTATGGCTCCCATCATGTTTTTACTTGTATATAAATGAATAATGTATTTATGGCCTAATAGATGAAATGGAAACTAATTTGTTGAGGCATCAATGCTTCTTAGAATTCTCAGCTAAGTATGAGACCCCTATGCTTAGATATTTTATTTACACCTGTAGATTACGTATTCGTGATATGTTTGATGAAATGCCTGTCATGGCTAGTAGGGGTCCAGTCAAGGGCTTCTTCAAGTATTTTCTATTGCATCATTGTTATCTTACTATTTTGAAGGTGTCATTTAATTTTGGGCAGTCACTTGGGCTTTGGGCCTGGAAAGGTTGCTCAAATCTCCGGGACACTAGCACAACACTAATAGAAATAATCCCTAGATGTTGGCATGCCTTGTCATGAGAACATCCAGAGCCTCTTGGACGTTGTCAGGCCCATATCATGGGAACATATGAGGGTCAAGTGGTCTAAAATCTCTATGAGACCCAGGGACTGGTGACCAGAAAGGTTGAGATGGTTCTTAGGGGTCCTGTAGTTGATGTTGAAGGTTTGTATGGTTTGTTTTCGTTAGTTCCACTTCTTTAACTTGACTTAGGAGGTCAAATCATATCATAGTAACTTGTTTTCACATGTTTACCCCGGTTGGTCGATTACTTGGGTAGATGTGGGAGGAGGGTGTTACAATTTTAGTGTCCATCATATAGTGAAAGAATAGAATATTCTTTTGCTTTGCTAAAATTAGAATTATATGCCCTAACATGATTGGAAAGCCACACAAATAATTTTAGTTTGGAGGGAGATCCTATAGTGACTAAGTGGGAGGATTTCAAAACCCTCATAAAGTCGTAATTTTAACCTATCAGGTATGTAAAGGATCAGTGGATCTAGTCGAATTACTTCAAACGTCAGGGTAGAGTGTATTGGATTAAACCACAAAATTTAGAAATATGGCCATAATGTTGTAATCCGAAAACTTTCGTGGATATTCCACTGGGCAGTTCGTCACAACAGATTTGATAATAATGTATTAAAATACTCAAATTTTACACTATTACAGTTTTATTTAATTTCTAGATTTGTAGATTTTACTGTAATTAGTGCATGCATGTGAATGGAAATTATGAAAAAATAAGCTCACACACACATAATACACAAGTTATGCTCTCTAGGAAACCCTTGCGGGAAAAAACCTAGCAGGAAGGTGAGGTCCCTTCGCTCTCTTTCAAGGTCTGGGAATATGGCTGCAGGTACAAATAAGTAATGTATGTGGGCTGCTACAGTGCAAAAATCCTCTTTGTGTGCTCTACATCCTATCTCTCATGTATATATTTTCTAAGCTATTGAACAAAATTCTCTTGAAATAATGGAATGCATCTTCCTCCTAGTGGCCCAGTTATAACACAACCCAATAGCCTACTAGTGGTTATTTTTGACTACATCAACTCTTAACTAGAGTTACACAATAGACTTTTATAGAGTATTTTACATCAAAAACACGTGGCTAGACCCTTTTTCATGAATAATGGGAGTTGACACGACATCCCTCTAACCTATAGGTGTGAAAAGATGAAGGTCAACTTCTGAGTGGCGTAACTTTTACATACAAACTTCGATTGACGTGATTCTTACGTCATTGGAAAGGTCTCTGTGTATAATAGCATGAAAATGTGATACAATAAAGAGGCAAATTTTACCCTCAAAAAACGTCATTTGAAGCCTCAAAACACTCTGGAAGGTTTCAAACCTTGTTTCACCAAACTGGGTCCCGCCGGTAAAAAACAATCCCGTAAGATGATTCCTCCACTTTTGCCACTCCAAATGCATCCATATGGATGAAAAAAAATATAATGATCTAATTTAGATTAATCCTCCCAATTTTGGGAGGATTTTTCTCCCCAAAATATTATACTGAATGGGGTGAGGAAAGTTTTCCTCCACCTTCTCTCTGGTGTACCATTTAGCTTTGCCTGGAATTTATCCCTTCAATCGAATCTACCAAAGGTCATGGTACCCCTATCTTGTAGGTATGGACCTCTTCTACAAAACTATGTCTTATATTAACTTTGCCTGAGCATCTCGTGCCAAAATCCTCCACAAAAGGTAGGACATGTTCCTCTTCCTAATCTAGCATCGAAGGCTCATAGAATTTCAAATTATCTACATTCAAAACTGAGTAAATGTGCATATATGGTGGTAAAATGAGTCAATAGGTATTATCATTCACATTTTCCAGTATCTCAAAGGGACCATACCTCAAAGCCTTGATTTTATTACCAGGCCCCTACAGCCTCTCCTTGTTCAATTGTAGCCATACTTTGTCTCCCACCTTGAATTATTTCTTTGTTATGTGTTAATCATGCCTGGCCTTATACTTCTCCTGTGACTTCTATAATGTTTCTTGTACCTGTAGATGGATCTGCCTGATCTTCTCTATAAATTTTTTCAGCTCACAAAGCATCTCATGTAAGATCTTCCCTCCCTCTTCCTTGTTGCCCATATGCATTATCCAAAGGTGAAGGTGGAAAATATCCAAAACAAGTGTCAAATTGGCACTTTCCTATAGAAGTGTGGACTACTCTATTATAAGAATGTTTTATATATACCAGATTTTCATCCCAGGTCTTTGGATGCTTTTGGTTGTATCCCCTCATAAGTTGCACCAAAGTCTTTTTGACTACTTCAGTATGCCCATATTTCTATGGATGGAATGTTGTAGATATCTTCAACTTAGTGTCCATATTCTCCCACAATGTAGTCCAAAATGCACTGAGAAATCTTATGTCCATGTCTAAAATGACGGTCCTTGGTATCCCAAAGTGCACCCAGACTTGTCCAAAGAAAAAGTTTGTTGCTTCTTGTCTACTAATGGTCTTTTTACAGGGCATCAGAACACACATATTGTTGAACCTATCAACTACCACGAACAAGTATTCATATCCCTTCCTAGTTGTTGGTAAACCTCCCACAAAGTCAATGGAAATTATTTCCCAAGGTTGAGTAGGTATAGGTAAGGGATGATACAGACCCTATTTCTTTTTGCTAGGATTGTTGGTACAACAAAGCATGCATCCTCTTATGAACCTAGCTACTTGCTATCGCATCTTGGTCCAATACACATACCTCTATAAGTTAGCCAAGTCTTCCCTATACCAAAGTGCCCTGCAACCTTGAAGGTCTCAGCCTCTCTAATCAGTTGTATACGCTCACCTTTAGGAACACATAGCTTATCCAACATGTATAGTAACCCATTCTAGAGATGGTAGTCAATGGTGTTGTTCCATCGTGCACATGAGACTCTATAACTGTTGATACACCTCCTTAAAGTCCTCATCTTTTGAATATGCCTCTCTATATGTATCATGGGTGAATGGATCCATGTGCATAAGAGTCCCCAAATCTATAATCTTTGATGTGGGTTACCTTGAAAGCATATCGACCAACTTGTTTATGTTTCCCTTCTTATACTTGATCACCAAATGAAACTGTTGTAAAATCCCCATCCACTTGTAATGCCTCGTTTTTTGTAGCTTACTCTGGGCCTACAAGTACTGTAACGACTGGTGATTTGTGTTGATTATTGTCTCCTTTCCCATCAAATAGTGCTTCCACTTCTTCACATATTTCACCATGGCATAGAGTTCCTTATCTTAGGTAGGGTGGTTAAGAACTTCCCCATGAAATACTTCAGAATGGTAACATACATGCCTTCCTCCTTGCATCAATATAGTTCCCATAGCATATCCACTTGCATCTGTCTCCACTTCGAAAGGTCATTGAAAGTTTGGCAATGCCAGAACTAGTGCCTAACTGATCTTCTTCTTTAACTCCTCGAAATGCCTTTGATGACCTTTTCCCCACTGAAAACTATTACCACTTGCTATTATGGCATGGAGCGGTGCTGCTACCACTGAAAATGAGACTATGAATTTCCTCAGGTACTATGTTCCCCCAATGAAACTCCTGATCTCATAAACACTAGTAGGCATTGACCATTTCATGATGGCCTCCATCTTTGAAGGATCTATCTTCAGCTCTCCTCCACCGATCACATACCCCAGATACACCAAATACTGTTGCACAAACTCACACATCTTGATATTTGCTAGCAATTGGTGCTTCTTCAATGTTTCTGACACATGCATCAAATGTGAAATATGCTCCTCCCAAGTAGCATTATATACTAGTATATCATCCAGATGAAAAATTACAAATGAGTCTATAAAAGGGTGTGGTGCATCATTCATTAATCTCATAAATGTAGCTAGTGCATAACTGTTATGAGGACAAATCACAAGTGCAGACACAAAAAATCTCCCTAGACTTCAAAAAACCCTAGTAACAAACAAATAATCAGGCTAATTCCTTCCCTAAATCTATCTTTTCTTGAATCATAAGCTAGCAAACTGAGAAAAAAAATTAAGACATTATTATGACATGCTTGATGAAGATCCCCCTTTGTGCTTCAGTGCATCTCCTCTATGTTTAAATCCAAACCTGCACACATAAAAACAACAAAGGATCAAAGGAATATGCAACATAACTGATTCAATAGTTCAAACTAGTGATCAAGGAGACTAGTAACAAACATCTTCCAATGGACAAATAGAAATAACATAAACCATCCACGAAACTCATCAATTCATCCATTAAACAATGCAGTGAGAATAAATGTTTGTTTGTATTAATTTCATAAACATAAAAGAGCTACAAAACCTACGCCTTGATGCCGTGAAGCTCCTTTCATTGATCTCAATCCTCTCCAAGAATGATAAGCTCTCCAACCTAATTTCTACATTTAAAACTTATTCTCAGCATCCTCCCTCAAATCCCCCACCTATGGCTTGATTGATAGGCCAAAAGCAAGTAGTTTGTGATCCTTAGTCTAAGGATGAGATCCAGTAAAAGAGGGATGAGGACTCCTTGAAGAATGGGGATTCGCTCCATCAAAAATGAGGTTAGGCTTGAATAAACATGAGTTTGAGGCTTTTTGTTGGGAATGATTCGCCCAAAAACGCTTCTAGATCTCAATTTTTATTTTTACTTATTATTGAGTCATGTGCGCACATTTTAGTGGTAGACAGAGCACACATCGACGCAGAGAACAATGTCAGTAACTGCACATATCCAAAAACTGGCTAGGAAACTGCACATGAGACTAAAAGTAAGTTTATGGACCATGTTTCCTAGAATTTGCACTTTATTCAAGGTATATAAGTTGTTGAATTGTAAGGGAGTGTTTTATGACACTTGAATGGATGGTGAGAGATCCAATTTGATGATCATTTGTCATGGTGACAAAATGAAGTGTAACAAATTTCCCCTAAAGTGCAAAGTTATAAAAGTTTGAGGACTGAAGTAACTTATCATATCAAGGATTGGATCAGAGATCATGGTTGGAAGCCTACAACAATCAAAGGATTACAATGCAATATAATAATCATCACTGAGGTAGGAATTCCCATATTCAAAACATAAATGTTTCAAAGTATAGTACGAAGATACATTTGAAGAACCATGTCAAAGTATATATAGGATGGACAGAATCGTCAAACATAAAAATCTATGTATAATCATGAATATGAAACACCTCGTAGCCTGGATGGATGAAACTAGATCCAGGGTCTTGATCTCCATCTCTCTATCCATAGTACGAATCTAACCATGCAAGTAGATGTCTTGAAGTTGAACATGGTAGAAACCACTTGATTATCGGTCAATGATGTGAACTATTAATAAGTGCAAGAGAAACCACCAATAATGACAATGGTCCTCAAGGTACTCTTAGAACAATATATAGAGTGTAAAAAGTCGATCTCAAGTCAAACACTCATATAATCGTTCGATTGAAGGCCAACAATGAGAAATTATCGTCGAGTGCAAGAAACATACCATTAAGGCATGCAGGCTCCATGGTACTAAAAATGGTTTCTAGATCAAATTCCTAGATAATGAGCTAAAGTCGATAGGAAGTGACCCATCACATGAGGGCCTATGACATGAAACTCAATTTGAAGGATAGTTTGCAAGGATTGACTTAGGGATGGCCGATGTGATTGAAGGCTACAAATTGCAAGGTAATTTAAACTTAGGTTTAGACTTCTGTTGAACATATTAGCGACATGAAAAAATGACTTGCCAAGATTTGACTCAACGATAATACCCAAAACCAACTAAAGGATTTCAATGAGGTTTGATTAACTGTGAGACAGATGGATTCCCCAACCCGAACAATATGTGACAAAGTGTCATGTTCAAGAGAGACATACTACCTGAAATACAAGAAACAAAATTTTCTTCTCAATTTTCCCCACCATTACTGGCAAGTACCTATTCTTGACAAGCTTGAGGAGGATAACATATGCTTGTCATGTAAGCTCATCCTTCAGATGATTCCTTCGAAGTATTTTTAACGAACCCTAAGAAGGAGTGGTTTAGTCTCATCATGCTTAACGAGTCCTATACTGTATTATTTTATGAGTCCAGTAAAGGGGTAACTCGATGTCATTTTCATGTTTAAAGAGTTTGAAAAGACAAGAAAAGGAAACTCATTTAGTTCTTTTACTGTAAAATTTTATATGAGCTTGGAGAAAGAAAAACTTAGTGTTTTTCAATTTTAAGGAGTCAAGAGAAAAATGTAAGTAAACTCCGCAGTGTTCTTTTTCATAAATTTAGTCCCTCAAGCCCAAAAAAGGATAAAATAATGCAAGAGATAACTCTATTAACCATTATTATTCAACGTATACATTTTTCGTGAATAGTCCAGTTCATTTCGTAAAAGGGGTAAACTCATACTCAATGGACGATTTTTCATTTTCTTTTACGGGTTAAAACAATCATGTACTCAGTGATATTTTCATTTTTAAGGAGTCTGAAAAGGGCATAAAGAGAACTCCATCATTTCTCTTTTTCATAAGTTTTAACGAGTTCGAAAAAGTGATAAAAATATACTCATCTTACTGACTTTCAATTTAATTAACGAGCAGGAAAATATAGAAAGAACTTGGCATTTTCATGTGCATTTTATGAGCATGAAAAGATAGCAAGAGAAGCTCAAGATTTTCATGAGTTTAACTAGTCTTGGAAGTAATAACACAAATGGACTCGAGATAGGTTTCATTTTTACACAAGCTTGAAACATAGGAAAATTTTTCGTGAGATTAGTTTCATTTTTATAGAAGCTTGAAATAGAGAAAAACTTTGCTTGAGATTGGTTTCATTTTCACACAAACTTGAAACAGAGAAAAACTATGCTTGAGAGTGGTTTCATTTTTACACAAGCTTGAAACATAGGAAAATTATGCTTGAGAGTGGTTATCATGCCTCCAACATAATGACTACAAGGGCATATGCCCCCCAAAATTCATTTCATTCACCTAAGTAGGCTACAGGTTACTAATAGGTCGACGTAATGAAGGCTTGTTTATGAGATAAGATGAAAGACTCAACTTAATATTTACAAGATCTAGTTAGAGACTCAACTCAAATAGGGGAGGATTTGTTTCATTTTTTAACGAGCTTGACACAGGAAAAGAACTATTCTCACAATGAATTGTTTCATTTTTTAACAAGGTTGACACAATAAAAGAACTATCCTCATAAGGATTCATTTCAATTTTTAACGAGGTTGACATAGTAAAAGAATTATCCTCAAGGGTATTGTTTCATTTTTTAATGATCTTGATGCAAGAAAAGAACTATGCTCATATAACCTATTTCAATTTTTAACAAGGTTGACATAGGGAAAGAACCATCCTCATAAGGACTTGTTTCATTTTTTACAAGGTTGACACAGTAAAATAACTATCCTCAAGAGACCTATTTCATTTTTTAACGAGGTTTACATAGTAAAATAACTATCCTCTTATAACCCTATTTCATTTGTTAACAAGGTTGATACAGTAAAAGAACCTTCTTCATGGACTTATTTCATTTTTTACCGAGGTTGACATAGTGAAAGAATTATCCTCTTAGAACCCTATTTCATTTTTTAACGAGGTTGACACAGTAAAAGAACCTTCCTCATTAGGACATGTTTCATTTTTTAGCAAGGTTGACATAGTAAAAGAACCATCCTCATAAGGATTTGTTTCATTTTTTAACGAGGTTGACACAGTAAAAGAACCATCGTCATAAGGACCTATTTCATTTTTTAACAAGGTTGACACAGTAAAAGAACCATCCTCATAAGGAACTATTTAATTTTTTAACGAGGTTGACACAGTAAAAGAACCATCCTCATAAGGACCTGTTTCATTTTTTAACAAGGTTGACAAAGTAAAATAACTATCCTCATATAACATGTTTCATAATTTAATGAGGTCGACACAGGAAAGAAACCATCCTCATAGAACATATATCATGGATTCCAATTGGAAGAAACACATGTCAATAGACACCCCTTGATCATGGCTTCCAAAATATATTAATAAGATGGAAGAGTAGTTGTCTGAAAGGAACACATGTCAAGGGGATCAATAGGGATAAGAAAATTGTATTCAAATTCCCCCATTGAAGTTTTGACCACGTCAGTTACCATGTCTAAGTCAAAAGAAGTCGAGCAAACAGTGAGAGGCTCGCTTGCATCAGTAACTAAAAACATGGGACAGGTTGCCACATAATTAACTCATGATGGGGTAGGTACCACTTCCATATAAGGAACATTCAGGGGTGTCAGATGACTGGTAGTTAAAGCAAGATCAACATATGAAATTTTATCAATCGTCACAATGTTTCCATTGTGAGGGAACGACATCACGCGAAAGAGTGTCGATATGAAAAATTTCATGGCATAGACATAGTCTCACCCAAGGAGAAAATTGAAATCCAAGGGACCTTGGACTACCATAAGATCGATACAAATAGTCTTACCTTCTAAGGTAATAGGTAACTTAGGAAGGATCCCTAAAGGTTCACTAATAGTTATGTTAAAAGCTAACAAATTTTGTGTAACAGGCACAAGCTGAGGGGACCCAAAGCTTGCCAAGTAGTTGAGGATAAAATACTGACAGAAGCACCTTCATCTACATTTGTGTGATGCACATTCTTACCATAAGCCTTCACAATGATTTGGAAAGGGGTGGAAGAAAGAAGACAAGGTTCTGTCAGTCTACTCCAATAAAAATAAATAGCCTCATTACTTGGATGGGGTTCAAAAGAAATAGATGAAATGCCCCCATGTGTAGAATAATCTGAGGCAACATGAAGAACTTGAGCGGTATTAAGTTCACTCTCTTAAGGGATAGTGGGACCAACTAAAGATGGTGCCGAGTTGACCACTTGATCAACTAATGGCTCATAAACTTGAGTGATACATGTTTGAATCTCCAATGGAAGAGTGGGATTGACTGTACTTGGATTTAGATCAATCACTTCATCAACTGACGGTAGGTGAGGGGGAATTTTATGGTAATTAGTTGGCAATTGTTTATGTGAAACAGTAAGTTTTTCCAATAATTTAGAGGCTTCATCCATGTGAGGGAAAATTTGACTATGATGAGTGTTAACACTAGGCTAGACAGGCTGGGTTGTGTCAACCTCCAACCAAGTGTAACCATTTCAAACCAACTTTTGACTAGAAGTTAGCCCTTCCAATCTAAGAGGTTTCTCTCAATATACTTATAAAGTTGACTATGGTAAGCTAAAAGATTCAGATGGCTAACTTTGTTTTTTCATGTGATTTTGCAGGTGAAGGAAAATGTGATAACTGCCACCATTGGGCATGGAGTCAAATTACAGAAATGGAAAACAACAGAGTTTAATGGAAGTTAGGAATTTGCTACGAAAATTCTATAGCTTTCCATGGAGGTTAAGGCTGGTCTAAAGCTCAGCGAAGATAGTTCTAAAGGAATATGTTTAGCTTATAAACATCAAAGAAGACCTCAAAACTAGCAGAGAGAGAAAAGAGGTAGCATAAGAGTGTTTTTTGAAAGTTGCTACCAAAGTTTGCTATGAAACTGTTGTAGCTTTCCATGGAAAGAAAATCCAAAATTTTTTTAGTTGAGAGAGTTTTGATAGCATGAGTTTAATAAAAAAACATTACTAAACACCTCAGAATCAGAAAAGGCATCAAAATGACAACATAGGGGTGGTTTTTGAAATTTGCTACGAAAATTCTGGAAATGACTATTTTAGTAGTCAACTTCGGGCTCACTTTCTGACCAAATGAAAAGGAATTTTGGAAATATGAAGGAGGTTTTTGTTCATCATGGGCTCATCTACAAAAACCTCTCTCATTTTTTACATATCTATCAGGGTTGATGAAGAATATGAAGAACTAACCTTTTTGTAATATTTGATCCTTTAATATAAATTTACAGCTACTATGTTTATGTACCTGAGATTCATTCCATGGATTTTATGGTTTTATCAGGATTGTTTCCAGTTTCTCATAGTATCTTGATTACTTGGAAATCTCATTAAGTTGTTCCAATTTCCTTCATATACTATGTATGACTGTAGATGTTCATTTGTATCAGTTTAAAAGCTATAGATGCCTCAGCTTCCATTAAACTTTGTTGTTTGCTATCTCTGTAGTTTGACTCCATGCCCAATGGTAGTAGTAATCATGTTTTTCTTCACCTACAAAAACACAAAAATAAATCAAAGTTTGTCATCTAACTATTTCAATTATTTCAAGAAGATTTGGTAATATTTTAGAGATCCCTCTCAGATTGGAAGGACTAACTTCCAATTCAAGTGGTTTGAAATAGTTACACTAGGTTAAAGGTTGAAGAAACCCAATTCTTTCTAGCTTAGTGATAACATTTTGCTGCATCTACTGGGAGCTGAAAAAATCATTTTCCCAGATTTTATTTGAGTCTCTTCATTCTAACTCCTGAGGGTAACAAGAAAGCAGAGTTTTATGAAGGTTGTGATACTACCCTAGTGACTCCAATATGAAAAGATCCAGAATATCAAAGCTTCATGGTGACTCCACTGCTTGAAGATCAGTAGCTTGAAGAAGTTCCAAAATGAGTTCTACTGCATGAAGAAATGCCAGGTATGCTCCTATGGATCGGTCTCACATCTATGGTTTTCCAAATCCTATGCCTTGTGTTGATTGGTCAACTCTTCTTCCCATGTTCAAAGATGAAAAGAAATATGATGCTAGTATGCATTTGGTTAAATTTCATTTACATGTATGTAGACTGAGGTTTGAGTTTCCTAAGGATTGTCTCATGAAGATGTTTATGGCTACCCTAGAAGACAAAGCTAGAGTATGGCATGAAGAGTTGCCATCAGGAAGCTTATGTTCTCTTAAAGATTTCCATAGAATATTTTTTGGACATTATGGGAAGCCTCATCCTTCATCACCATTGTTTCAAGACTGTTGTAACTTTTTGAAAAGTTTCATTCAATATCTTGAAAGTATTGATGATGATGTAGAATTTATGGATGATGAGGAGATGTTAGAGGCACTTTATGAATTTTCTTCTCAAGCTAGTCATGATGATCAAGAATTTTTCCAACAAGCAAATGTCTCTTCTTTAGTTGAAGATGAAATGGATCAGCAACTTGACAATCAAGTCATAGTACATGAAATCCATGAGGATTTGCAGCCTTGTCAATCTATATGCACTCAAAGGTATGAGCCAAATCATTTAAATTGTTTTTCAGCCCATTCCTTTTCTGAGATTTTATGTCAAGAAGAAAATCCTCAAGATCAGGTTGTTGAAAATACATGCATGAAAATTTTGAACAGTGAGGTAACATGTGATGAAAGTTGTCTACCTAGACAAGAACTTTTTTCCATTGAAGATCATAATGATGTTGTCCCAGTTAAAGTGCATGAAAGTTCACTTTTAGGTAAACCTAAGTTACATGAAGAGTTGAATATATAGGTTTTACCTATTCTATTTGAGGATCATCAAAATGACATGGATGATATTTATAAAGTTGTTTGTATAGGAGTTGTTAGTGTTCAGACTTAAGAATACATTCCTCAAGAAAAACTACCAAAGGTTATATTTGATTTGTTTGATAATCAAAAGATTAGTTTTGATGCACACAATATGGATGTCATGTTTGAAGGTGTTCAAGGATGCATGGATTTTTTTGTTGGTTTACATGGAAGGGAAGACAAATCAATTGTTGCCTTTTTATTTGATGATGTTCTTGGAATTGAAGACATAGGACAACAAAAGCCATGAGTTATGAATGAATTTATCCCTCATGGTTTTACTCATCAAGAAGAGGTAATTTTTCATGATTATCAAGATCGTTTGGTAATTTTATTCCAGTCAATAGTGAAGGTGGATTTTTCTTCATTTATAAGCTCAGATGATGGACTTAGTTTTTATTCTGAGTTGCCAATAGATGGCCCACTTAAAAACAATCAAGGATCCCTAGTATTAGATCAGCTTTTTGACTGGTTATACTGGAGGTTTCATGTTTCTTGAATTAAGCAGGTGGATTTTCAGATGTTAGAGTAGGGTTATTGGTACATAAATAAGCTTGTTGGGCAAGCATTTCCTTCAGCTTTAGGTTACATTTTGCAGTTGTCAGTTTTTGTTTGTACAACATTTTGATATCATGTTGCAATAATAGTAGTTGGTTTCCAATTGGGTTGTAGTTTTCTTTTCAGTTTTCAAATTGGGATCAACCCAATGGTCAGGCAACTAGTCTGCTAGTTCTTTGCTGCACCACAGGGGCACAACATCCCCATTAGAGCCACTGTTATCCATGATAACACTTGGAGTTATTTTTTGTATTCAATTGGTTAGATTAGTTAGGGTTTTCAATTTTCTTAAATTAAAATTCATTTACAAAAAAGTCTATTTGGTCACCTAATCAGTATGTAGAGTAAACAGGAGCCGAAGTGAGGTCCACAGTATGAGTCAAGTTCCAAATCATCGTTTGTGTCAGTCTCACTTTTTCATAATTGGAATTTAGCCAATAAGGAACTTTTGTCAAAATTCATAGCAAATTTAGTTCTAAGAACAAAGTATTTGCTACAAAAGTGCCTGAAATTTCTGTAGCAAATCTATCACATCTACCACTTGTTTTGCTACGAAACTCGAAACCCTGCTGATTAGTAACGGTTTAAAATATATCATGGGTCTGAGTCATGATGGAGTATCATTACGTGTCAGAGTTCACTATTTTTTTTTTAATCCCCAAAACGTTCACACAATAAAGCATTATCCATCGTTTACCTTTCACTTTGAATTGGTTTCATTGTGATAGTGTGGTCTAGGTGTTCTAAAATTGATTTGCAGATGGCAAGAAGGATATCCTACGTGTTGCAGCCAGAGCACAAATAGAAGTTCACAAGAAGAGTTAATAGAGGCCAAATTGGAAGTTGAAGAAATGAAAAAGCAAGTGTTGGAGCAACTAGATTTCAATGAGGAAATTGCAAAAAAGGCTAGGAAAAGACAAAGAAAATTCTACCACTGTAAAAGATGTTGAAGCATATGTATAGAAGGAACAGGTGGCTGCAAGCTGACAGAAGGAAGTTGCAAACTCAAGTCAAAGATTTGCAAGCACAAGTAGATGCTACTCCAAGATATCATAAAATTCACAATTTTTGTCTTCACTATACCTAAACCAGTCAACTCAGCCATATATATAGTCAACATGATATTAGGAGTCATAATGAGGAACTAAGAATCATGAAAACTATAAAAACTCAGAATTTCGGAACTTTCATAGCAACTACCCATAAAGAAGCCAAGAATTTGCTACAAAATTGTTGTATCTTTCCATGGAGGTTAAGGCTAGTCTAAATCTAAGAAAAGATAGTTCTAAAGACCTATGTTTATCTTATCAATATCAAAGAAGACCTCAAAACTAGAAAAGAGAGAAAAGAGGTATCAGAAGACTGTTTTTTCAAAGTTTCTACCAAAGTTTGCTACGAAACTACTGGAGCTTTCCATGGAATGAAAATCCAAAAAAAAATTCAATTGAGAGAGTTTTAATAGCATGAGTTTAATAAAAATACATTACTAAACACCTCAGAATCAAAAAGGCATCAAAATAACATCATAGGGGTGGTTTTTGCAATTTTCTACCAAAATTTGCCACCAAAATTTTGGAAATTATTGTTTTAGTAGTCAACTTCGGGCTCACTTTCTGACCAAATGAAAAGGAATTTTGGAAATCTGAAGGAGGTTTTTGTTCATCACAGGCTTATCTACAAAAATATCTCTCAGTTTTTACACATCTACCAGGGTTGATGAATAATATGAATAACTGACATTTTTGTAATATTTGATCCTTTAATATAAATTTGCAGCTACTCTTTTTATGTACCTGAGATTCATTTCATGGCTTTTATGGTTTTATCATGATTGTTTCTGGTTTCTCATAGTATCTTGATTACTTGTAAATCTCATTAAGTTGTTCCAATTTCTTTCATATACTATGTATGACTATAGGTGTTCATTTGTATCAGTTTAAAAGCTATAAATGCCTCAACTTCCATTAAACTTTGTTTTTTTCTATCTCTGTAGTTTGAATCCATGCCCAATGGTAGTAGTAATCATGTTTTTCTTCACCTACAAAAACACAAAAAGTAATCAGAGTTAGTCATTTGACTGTTTCAATTGTTTCAAGAAGATTTGGTAATATTTGAGAGAGCCCTCTCAGATTGGAAGTACTAACTTCCAATTCAAGTAGTTTGAAATAGTTACACTAGGTTAAAGGTTGAAGCAGCCCAATTCTTTCTAGCTTAGTGATAACAATGAGTCCCTTTGCATAACCTACAAGGAAACCTAACTTTACCCTTTTTCCCATGAACCTCACAATCACTGGTTGATGGATTAACAATAAGTTGATGAGAATTATTTGACCATACTTCCAAGACCTTAGGAATACCAAGACAATTGATAAGGAAGTGGTCACCCTTACAAAGATTGCAAGGGTATTTGGGCTTACAATGCATTTTAAAAGTTTCCTCAACATTACCAATACTTACAACCATGGTTGGTTGGTTGACTACTTTCTTATCTTGCTTCTTCTTCTTCTTCCCTTTATTCTTCTTCTTAGTCACTTGGTTACTAGCATCAAGGCTTTTACCAAGCGAAGAAGAAGAAAGGGAGGAGGACATGTTGGATGAAGAAGGTAAAGGGTCAACAGTAGGTTGGTGATGTTGAGATGGTGAACTTGGTTGAGGTGAAAAACTCAGTTGAGCTAGTATAATTGGAGTATTTGGAATTAAATAAGTTGAGAATAGCCATACAGGTAAACCTATCATGAATCTGGGAAGTGACAATGTAGCCATATAAGGAGGACTGACATTTGAAAAACTAAGGAAAGGATTAGGGTTCCCATTAAAAGGAAGGTCTTTATTGGTAACCTCCGGCATTGTTTCCATTAGATTCAAATTATATAAATTTACTATCAATATTAATAATTGAAAAATAACAATCCACACCTAAAGTCACTAAAGTAAAAACAAACAATTAACACACGCTAAAAAAATCTAAGGATTCGAACCATGCAAATAATATTTTCACAGTAAAATCACTAGTTGGTAATGAAATCCAATGTCACAGAAATTAAAGTGAAAAGTGGTTGTAGATATGAGTGAGTGGAACCAGTTACCCTGACAACCTACTTAATGAAATGATCTGGTGCAAGTAACTTATGCCATCTCAAGCGAAGATTACCCTCCAAAATGTCCAAGTGAGTCTAGTCAACGTCTGTTCCAGGTATAGCAGGACCTTCCCTCTGTCATCACCTCGGGTAATAGCCCTAGGATTATGGTCACTAAGGTTACCAACTACAAAAATTCTACTTGGGGGGATAGTCATAGATCGAACATACATGCAAGGGAAGAGTAACAAAGCTCAATCCCCTTGAAAGCTCCTCAACATGGTTAATTGGAGGTTTACTTTCAAGTGACCCCAAGTACCTTTCAACACCATTGTAATACATGTAAATCACTCTACCATAGCCAATGAAGTGGGTATGATCACTTCACTAGGTCTGATATGATCTCGTGCTTGACTCCTTTGTAAGGGGAGCTTCCCAGAGAAAAACTAAAATAACTGGATTTATCTCCCTATTGCAAGATTCTAGTGTTTGTCTGTAGCTTTGGAAAGTTTACTCACTTCCCTATTCCAAAGCCCTACAACCTAATCTACTATAGGTGGAAAGAGCCCTAAAAATAATAAAAATTCTAGATGAATTTTATTAACGTTGTGTTATTAAGTTGTTATTTACTCAAAGGGTAAATGACGTGAAACTAATGGTGTTATGACTTGACTCAAAACTCTAATGCATCAAATATGAAATTTGTAATCTCTTCATTACGGTGAATTCTAGCTAAAGTAAAGAGGTTCTTCTTTAAAATATTAACTCTAGAATGTACCACTTCTAATTTTTCAATGCAATTCAAAGCTCTGAGTTGAAAACCACAGAATGTAATCTATGCAAAATTTTCCTAAAAACTATGCAAGTGTAATCTATGCATAATTTTCGTGAACACTATGCAAATGTAATCTATGCACACTTTCATTCATTAAATGAGAATTCTAACCATGAAAATGTAATCTATAGACAATTTCTGTGAACACTATGCAAATGTAACCTATGCACACTTTCATTCATGAAATGAGAATCCTAACCATGAGAATGTAATCTATGTAAGAAAACTCTTCAAAACAAACACAAGATGATTCCAAATAAGTGAAAGAACAACATGACTATTTCCTTTCACTAATGCAACTAAAGAAACAATCAAGTGTAAGTAAAGGAAATCAGGTGAAAATTCCAAAGATAAAAGATAATGACACTCAAAGGTGATTAACACTCAGACACAATTCAGCCACCCCTGAGCCCCCCCCGGTGACTGAGGGTGGAATTGTTTTGCGAAAATAAAAGAAAAAACATGAAAAAATTGTTAAGGAACTGAGATAAACCTTTGACAAATGACCAAAGGAAATCAAATTCAAAATACCCAATGAAATCCTTAAAATGAAAATACTTGGATGGACGTTATGAAATCAATGCTTAAAGTGTAATTCTGAGTAAATTTCAGTACTGGAATAAAATTGACTTTTGTTTTCAATGAAACACAAGAATCACATCTCATCAAAACCCTAATTCTTAAGAAACCCTACCTTCCAATCCTTGAAGATGAAAAAATCTCAAGAAAACTCCTTCAGAAACATCGACAAGTGTAACGAAACCTTAAAAAATAAAACTTCAGAATTTAATGAGAGGAAAAGCTATTATTTTAAAAAATTCTCAGAGTATGCATGGGTAGAAAATATAGTACAATGTGTATACGCATTGTTTCTAAAGCTAATTTTTGCATATATGCACTATGTTTCTGAATAGAAACCGTGTAGGTCAATAAACTTAAAGAAAAAAAAAATATATCCAAACAAATCACAAAATATAAAATATCATTAACATGTCAAGACTCAGATAAGGCTATCAAAAAGGTTTGAGAATCAAAAAACAAGAGATGGAAGAGAACAGGATGATCCCCAACAGAGTCACCAATTTGTTACAAGGACAAATCACAAGTGCAGACACAAGCAATCTCCCTAGACTTCAAGAAAACCTAGTAACAAACAAACAATCAAGCTAATTCCTTACCTAAATCTATTTTTCTTGAATCATAAGCTAACAAGGCAAGAAAAATAAATCCATACCTTATACGACATTCTTGATGAAGATTTCCCTTTGTGCTATAGTGCAGCTCCTCTATGTTTAAATCCAGACCTACACACATAAAAACAATAAAGGATCAAAGGCATATGCATAAGAAATGATTCAATAATTCAAACTAGTGATCAAGGAGACTAGTAACAAACATCATTCCAATGGATGTCAAATAGAATAACATAAACCATCCATGAAATTCATCAATTAATCCATTAAACAATGCAGTGAGAAGAAACGCTTGTTTATATTAATTTCAGAAACATAAAAGAGCTAAAAATCCTATGCCTTGATGTTGTGAAGCTCCTTCCATTGATCTCAATCCTCTCCAAGAATGATAAGCTCTCCAACCTAATTTCTCCAGCATAAACTTATTCTAAGTAGCCTCCCTCAACTACCCCACTTATGGTTTGATTAATAGGCCAAAAGGAAGTAGTTTGAGATCCTTAGCCCAAGGATGAGATCCATTAAAAGAGGGACGATGTCTCCTTCAAGAATAGGGATCAGCTCCATCAAAAATGAGGTTAGGCTCGAATAAACACGAGTTCAAGGCTTTCTATTGGGAATGATTCGCCCAATAATTCTTCTAGATCTCACTTTTTATTGACTCATGTGCACACCTTTTAGTGGAAGACAGAGTGCACATCTGTGCAAGGAGCAATGTCAGTAACTTCACAGGCACAAAAACTAGCTAGGAAACTGTGCAGGAGGCTAAAAGCAGGTTTATGGACCATGTTTCCTAGAAATTTCACTTTATTCAAGGTATATAAGTTGTTGACTTGTAAGGGAATGCTTCATTACACTTGAATGGATGGAGAGAGATCCAATTTAATGATCATTTGTCATGGTGATAAAATGAGGTGTAACAATAACATAGGCCAAATGGCATAACTAACCACTCATACAAACCTTTCCTGGTTTTGAAGGTGGTTTTCCATGTATATTCTTCTTTGACTCAAACCTGGTGATATCCAGACTTCAAGTCTAGCTTGGTGAAGTATTTTGCTTGCTGCAATTGATCCAACAAATCATCTATCCTGGGCAGGGGGTATTTGTTCTTGAGCATGATTTTATTCAACGCCTTGTAATCTATACACATCTGCCAAGTCCCATCCTTCTTCGACACAATGATGATGGGTGACCCACATGGTGATGTACTCATCGAATGACACCCTATTCCAGAAGTTTTTGCAATTGATTCTTCACCTCACTTGCTTCTATAACAGACTGTCTGTACAACCCAATATTTTGCAATGGGGAGTCTGGAAAAAGTTGGATCTCATGTTCCACTTATCTCTTAGGTGGTAACCCTTTAGGCTCTCATAACACATCCTTGTATGCTTATAAAAACTCCTCCAATTGTTGTTTTTGTTTCTTAGTACACCCCTTAAGGGATGCATTTCCTCTTATTGGCTCCTCTTCAGACTGAATTTCTCTTAAGAACAACAAAACATACTTCTTGTTGTAACTAATCAATTTCTTGGCTTGGTTGGAACTTACCAATGAAATTTTTGACTTGCCTTTATGTGCTTTAATGATGAACGATTTTCCATCCTTGATGAGTTGGTATTGGTTAGCTCTCCTCATGAACATTGCATCATGCATGTACATGTATGGACTCCAAAGAACAAGTCCAGATACATCAAGGAGAACCACATCTAGATCTACTTCATCATCAAAATCAGCACTAATAGCAAATATAATTGTATTGTTTAGTTACCTTCAACTTTGGATCCTTATTTACCCATCCTAGTGGATATGGGTTTGGATGGTCACGAACTTCCAACAGACCTTCTTGAACAACTTTGCTTCAATGAGATTCGCCTGTGATCCTAAGTCAAACAAAGCATCAATCTTTGTCTTCTTGACATGTATCTTTATATGGAAGAGTTTGGTCATTTCTTTCTCTTCCTATTGCTGAAGGCTACTCAGATTCACCTCCTTTTGCACTGATGTACAAACGATCTTCTCATCCATGTCTGAACTACTTTCAACTTGGTTGCCCAAATCAATAGCCATGAGATTCTTCTTCTTATTATCTTTATTCTTGTTCTTCTAGTTTAGCTCCGATGCACCTTCCAAAACTTCTCCTCTATATGTCCATCAATGTTTCAATAGTTGTAGTGGTTGCTAGGATCTTTACACCGGTGTGTTGTGGTTGTTGTATTTTTATCTTTTTTTTGCGTCATCTTCTTCCCCTCCTTAGAAGCTTCATGTTGCTCCTTCTGCTTCGATCCACTTGATTGTGCTTTTTTAGGCCTATGTTCTCCAGGTACTGTGCCTGTACACAAGCCTCGTCCATCGATTTGGGCTTGAAAAACATCACTTGCTCACGCAAATGGTGGTGCAGATCCCCAAAATACTTGAGTACATCTGGGTTGTTTGGAGAGATACCCAACATTATAGCCATCTTTCTAAATTCTGTGGTGTACTCCTGCATGCTTTGGCCCAAATTTTGCCTGAAGTAATGCCACCAGATCCACTGGTCCTACACATACCCAATGGGATAAAAAATTTACTTAATGAGGGTTTTGAAATCCTCCCACTTAGTCACAGGAGGTTCTCCCTCCAACCTTAGGTTTTATGTGTGGCTCTCCCACCAATTCAGTGCGTGGCCTTCTAATTTTCAGTCGCGCGAATGAGATATTTTCCCTTCTTCAATCTGATGGACGTTGAAATAGAATTCCAGTTGTTGCCGCTAGTGGTTCAGCTTCAGCACGTCGATCTCGCCATGGTATGAATTGATATCAAATTCTGCTTCCATTTTGAATAGGTATTGATTCAAGGCACTCGAAATCGGTTGATATTTTATGGGTTCTTTCTTCGGCTCGTTCTTCATGTCTTCCCAATCTCCCGATCCCGCTTGTGATTTTTCCTTTGCATTTGAATCCTCACCTTCTCCAAATATCCCCACCTTATTTTTGAGGGCCGCCATGAGGGGTTTACATTACGATTTATATCCGCTACTTGTTGTTCAAGCTGCGAAAACTTCACCTTTGTAGGATCATGAGGTTCGTTTACAGATTCCTTATCCATGATTAGGGTTTTACGATTTTCGGCCCCACTGATCTAGATCATTGCAATCTCAACAAAATACCCAAAGAAACCTGCTATGATACCAAATGGTCTGTAAATTCTCGTGGATCTTCCACTAGACAGTTCGTCACTATAGATCTGATAGTAATATGTTAAAATACTCAAATTTTACACTATTACAGTTTTATTTAATTTCTAGGTCTGTAGATTTTACTGTAATTAGTGCATGCATGTGAATGGAAATTATGCAGAAAATTAGAGAATGATAAGATAATCTCACACACACATAAGACACAATATATGCTCTCTAGGAAACCCTTTTGGGAGAAAACCTAGCTGGAAGGTGAGGTTGCTTCGCTCTCTCTCTGTCTCGAAATATGGTTGCAGGTACAAAGAAGTAATGCTTGTGGCCCATGGGCTGCTATAGTGCACAGATCCTCTATGTGTTATCTACCTCCTATCTCTCTCATTTATCTTTTCTCAACTATGGAAAACAAAATTCTCTTGAAAGAATGGAATGCCTCTTCCTCCTACTGGCCTGTTATAACATAGCCTGATAGCCTACTAGTGGTTAATTTTGACTACATCAACTCTTAACTAGAGTAAAAAAATAGACTCTTCTAGAGTCTTTTACATCACAAACACGTGGCTAGCCCCTTTTCCATGAATAATGGGGGCTCACGTAGCATCCTCCCGAACTATAGGTGTGAAAACAAGAAGGTCAACTTTTGAGTGGCATAACATTTGCATACAGACTTTGATTGACACACTTCTTATGCCGTTGGAAAGCTCTTTGAATGTAGAATACCTTGAAAGGAATTGTGCTAAAGTAGTAAATTTTTACCCCAAAAAGATGATGTTTGATGCCTCAAAACACTCCCAGAAGGTTTTAGACCATGTTTCGCCAAACTGGGTCCCGCTAGTAAAAACAGTCCCATGTGCTGATTCCTCCACTTTTTCCACTCCAAATGCATTGATATGTATGAAAAACAATATAATGATCCAATTTAGATCATGTTGAGTATCTCCCTAAAGAATCCAAATGTACCCTAAAGTATTGGGGGGTCAAAAAAACCATTTGTGGAAGTGATGTTCTTCAAGCCTAAATCAGTGGAAAAGGCTTATGTACAGGCACAATACGAAGAGAACATATGCTAGAAGAAAGGGAAATCAAGTGGGCCAAAGTAGAAAAAACACTAGGAATCTTCCAAGGAGGGGAAGAAGAAGTGGAAAGGCAGAGGGTGAAAATGACAATATCTAGAACACATCAGTGCAAATACACCAATAACCACTACAACCATTGTAATATTGACAATAATATAGAGGAAAAGTGTTTGAAGTTGCATTTAGAGCTCAACAAGAAGAAAAAAAAACAAAGATTCTAAGAAAAAAAATCTCATCGCCATAGATTCAAGTAATGAGGTGAAAAGAAACTCGAACATTAACGAGAAGATTTTATCTACATCAATGGAGAAAGGGGTGAATCTAAGTATCCTTCAACAATAGGAAGAGAACGAAAATACCAACTATTCCATATAAAGATACAAGTTAAGAAGATAAATATTGATGCTTTGTTTGACTCAGGATCACAAGAAAATATCATTACAATAAATATGTTCAATACATTGGGGTTGGAATTTCGTGATCATCTAGGCCCATATCCATTGGGATTGGTAAATAAGGATGCATACATAAAGGTAACTAAATGGTGCAAAACCAAATTTATTATTAATGTTGATTATATTGATGAAGTAAAACTAAATATAGTTCCTCTTGATGTATGTGGAGTGGTGTTTGGAAGTCCCTATATGTACATGTGGAATTCAGTCATCATATGGAGAGTAAGCCAGTACCACCTCATGAAGGATGGAAAAACTTTCACCATTAATGTACACAAAGACAAGTCCAAAAATCCATTGGTAAGTGTCAACCAACCCAAAAAACTGACCATTTCTAGAAATAAGTATGTTTTGTCATTGTTAAGAGAAAATCAGTCTATAGAAGAGTCAATGAGAGAAATTCATCCCTAGAGGGTTGTGATAAAGAAAAAAAACAACAAACAAAATATTTTTACATGCATAAAGGGATCCAACTATTGTTCGACTCCAACTACTGCAGCATGAGATCCAACTATTGTTCGACTCGTCATTACCAAACATTGGGTTGTATAAGTAATCCATTATAGAAGCAAGTTACCCAAAGAAGTAGTTGCAACAGTTACTGAAATAGGGTGTCATTTGACCAAGTACCTCACCATGTGGGTCACCCATCATCATTGTGCCAAAGAAGGATAGGATGATTACAAGGAATTAAGGAAAAATTCGCTTAAGAACAGGTATTCCCTTCCCAAGACAGATGATCTATTAAATGAATTACCAAGAAGTCAAATACTTCACCAAGATGGAATTAAAGTCTAGATATCACCATGTTTAATACAGAGAAAAAAATACCAAGAAGACCACCTTTAAGACCAGGAAAGGTTTGAATTAGTGGTTAGTCATGTCGTTTTCCCTATGTAATGCACTAGTTGTGTTTATGAGGTTAATGAACGATACATTGTGCCATTTTATATATTCATTTATTATTTTCTATTTATATGATATACCATTATATAATGCTACCTGGGAGGAGCACATCTCACATCTAATGTAGGTACTAGAGATAGTAAATAAGCACCATTTATTGAAAAATATCAAGAAGCGTGTTTTTACACAACAATATTTGGTGTATCTAGGATATTGTGATAGGTGGGGGAGAGATAAATATAGATCCTTCCAAGATGAAGGTCATCGTGAAGTTCCAAATGCCTACTAATGTTTCTAAAGTAGGGAGTTTCTTTGGGGTAGCATAGTACTTGAGTAAATTCATAGCCTCATTCTTAATAGTAGAAACACAATGTCATGCCATGACAATGACCAACAAGAGTTTACAGTGGGGAAAAGGCTAGTAGATGACCTTCAAGGAGTTAAAGAAGAGGATCAATCAAGCACTAGTTCTAGCATTACTAAACTTGCAACAACCCTTCAAAATGGAGGTAGATTTGAGTGGGTGTGTTATGGGATTGGTCTTGATTTAGGGAAGAAGGCTTGTATGCTACCATTCTAAAATATTTCATGGGGTAGTTCTCAACTACCCCGCCTATGACAAGGAGCTCTATGCCTTATTACATATTGTGAAGAAGTGGAAACACTATTCAATGGGAACAAAGATAGCCACACAGATCACCAACCACTAAAATATCTGCAAGACCGGAGTAAGTTATAGTAGACCAAACATTACAAGTGGATGGGGTTTCTACCATAATGTCATTAGTGATGAAGTATGAGAAAGGAATAAAAAGCAATTATGGTGCCATCGATTCAGACTTAAAATTTTTCTTTGATCATAGAGGGGGATTCAGATGTTTCGGAATCACATGGATGTTAATTCAGATGCCACAAAGAGGTTACGTAACTCGGATATGAGCTTATTTCTGTCACCTTTGATTCATATTTGGAGAGTTTCTGATGTCACAAAGGTAATGCAACCCTTTCTTTCCTTTTACACCATACAAAACTACGACATGAATCTTCATTATGTAAACTTTGAATGTTATGAAACAAAGATAGTTCAAATGGCATTGTATGCTTGGACTGTTATACTATCTTCAAACTCCTTCCATATGTAATAGATATAATTCATCACAGATAATTAATCACATATATGTCACTTGGGTGATGACTTTGTGACTCCTTTTCCTTTGTAAACATTGCCTTTTCCTTTGTAAACATTGTTTTTTCCCTTCAAGAGTTATTGTCTTAGATTGAAAATAGAGATGAGACTGTACCTAACTCGACTCTTCTTGATTTGTTGGGTGTGGAGCCTGATTATCTTCTATATTCAAAGGTATCGCCACATAGGAAGCTCGAATTAAAGCCCGTAAAATGTTCGCTATCCACTGCGACTTTGGAGCCCCCCCTTTTAAGCGGAAACTAAAAACAGTTGTAAAATTTCCTTGTAAAAGTATGTAATTTCTAGTCAATCTTGTTCTTAATGATCTACGGTAGAACTTATGTTTAGTTTATTTTAGGCAACCCTCTCTTTGTATGACATTGTATTTGACTGTGTGATAGATGTGTATATGTGAGCGAGAAAGAGAGAGGTGAGACTGTGAGAGAAAACAGAGGATATAACAGCAGATTTGATGTAGGTTATCTCTTCATTTTGTTGGATAATAGAAAGGAAGGACTGGCTGTTCTACGTAGCCCAAACTTGAACCACGTTATCTGTGTCTCTCTGTTTATATTTCTGCAATATTTTATGTGTTCATTGCTCCGTAATATAATTTTCTACATGATTATCTCATTGAGAATTTTGAGGTCTAATTAAATGGGCCTCCTAAGGAATATTATAAATAATATTGGAAATAATAACATAATATTAGATTACATCATCAAATTTTAGAGGAAAAAAGAAAAAACTACTTTTTCGATTTGTATTTTCAACTTATCTCCCTACAATTTTACTCAAATTTCAAGCATAAGCACTCAATGCATGAAATTTTGATTCCTGATCTAATGAGTACTCATGTTGCATACTTTCGATGGACCCATTTACACAAAAAATGAGAAATCTATGAAAAATGTTATTGCAATCACGTTTTTCATGTATTTCTCATTTTTCATCTAGCAGGGTCCCTCGAAAGTATATAATATGGGAACTCCTTGGATGATAAATTAAATTCCACATCCAATGAGTGCTCCCACTCAAAATTTTAGTAAAAACATAGGGAGATCAGTTGAAAATACGAGTTGAAAAGGTAGTTTTTTTATATTTTTTTAATCTTTTGTCTTTTTACTTTTACTCCAAAAATGGTGAATCATCCCCCATGGTTGACATCATAATCTTAAATACTATTGGTTCTTATAAAGTTGATTTTGGTTGTACGATTTTATTTTGAGGCCCATTTTAGACCTCAAAATTTCTCTAATGATACCATGGACTTGTTCTTTCTTAGATTGAATTGCCCTTCAACTTCCTTCAATCCTAAATTTGATACCGTGTTGAAATTCATATGATAGCTAGAATTTATTGTCATGATAATTACTTGTGACTAATTATATATGTTTTCCATTAGTATTTACTTCATTGATTAGGTCATCAAGAAATTATAAAAATACAATGCACAAAAAGACAAGAGACCCAGAGATTAGGCCAAAGGCCATGGCACAAACCACAAGGGGAAAATCCATCAATCCTTTCCCTATAGATTATTCATCAACAAAAGAAATCTAAGTCATTCTAATCAGTGATCCAAGTGCCAAGTCAACCCTCTAAACTATGTCATGTTTTTTCTACAGGATAGTCAATCAATCTACCACATGTTTGTTCTTGTTCCACAAAGATAGTATTCTTTTTATAGCTCACATTACACAAAAATACTATTATCCTTGTAGCTTGCATCACCAAAGATAATTTCCTTCTTGTAGCTCACATAATTTCATAGACAATATTTTTCATTACACTATTTCTATACTTCTAAAATTATTCATATTGTTTTGTCACGCCTCAGTAATATATATTGAACTATTTCTTGCCTCAGAGATATACATTGAATTTTTGTTTAGCATTCTCCTTTTGCTTGAGCGAGGATAATCAAAATTTTCCTTGTCCTTATGTACTTCGTCCTTGTTCATACCTTTTATACTTCAGATATAGATGACTTGGATGATGTGTGTTGTGTATTTCAAATGAGCGATGTGAATATGCTTGATATAATCTTCTTCCACAAGCGAATGTGCATGTCCTTGAGAAGGCCTACATGAACTCTTGGAGAGCTAACTTGATAACTTGGTGAGACAAACAACTTTGACAAATTCCTTTTTTTTTTCTTTTGCAAGGGTCATGAAGAACATGCCCTTCTAAATTTTATTTTGACCAATATAAAGCATGAAGAATATGCTACAAAATAATGATATTTTTTTCTTATTTTTTTTACATGAAATACATATTGATACAAGTACAATGACAATTTTGAAGACCAAATCTAGTTACAATTTCAACATTTCATGAGAAAAGCATTTTTTAGTGTGATATAATGCAGAGAGAGAAAACATTCTAATGATGCGATGGAGGCAAATTTAGCTTCAAAAGATGAAAAAAATGAAGGGAAATCCCCATGTGATATGAATGAAGGCCTTATATGGCCATAGAATCAAGTAGGAATATCCATGTACACTAGGGCTTTGATGCAATTTTGATAAAAAAAAATTATCACAGTGAAGGAAAATTTAAAGTGCAATGTATCACACAAATAGAAATTTTAACGCAATACAATCTATCATAAAAAAATAAATTTATTAGTTTGATACTGCATTGTGACAAATTTAACTTATTCTAATATAATACCAAATTTCATGGGCAAAGGATTTTATAGTGCTTTGTTGTAGTGAAGAAAGTTTGTTAAGAAATGCTATATATTGCACAAATAGAAACTTATGAAGGTTACCAAAAAAAAAAACTTCTAAGTGAAACTTTTAACTTTTCCTAAAAGGAACTTCCTTCATCTCATCGCCACAAAATTTGTTAAAAAAAACAACAAGAAATCCTAATTTAATTTGTCCTTTAATTAAATTAGGAATTAAATCAAAATTTTATTCTCATAGCAACTTGTAATAGTTAACTAAGTTAATTTGACTTAGTTGGCTCAGTAAATTAAAGTTGGAAGTATATCTAGAGTCATGTAGAGTGATACCTAAATTTTAGGGGTCCAAATTGAGTTCTTTTGGGTTGTAATTAATTAACTCAGTCTAACTGAGTTAAAGTCATTTAAACTAGTTCAATCAGTTGGAGGACCTAGTAGGAGGTCTAGTAGTGGGGATCAACATTAGTGAAACTTCACTGCTCCACCAGTTAACTGAAGATTCACTCATACATAACCCATGCATGTCAGTTTAGAGGAATACCCATTTGAGATAAGAGTTCAAGGATAATGTACTATCAGTTGTATAATTTTTCGAGTTGTACAGATGGTGCATGCAATCAGTAGAAGGCCTATGATGGATTGTGCAGTTATGAGTGGGGAATTTCCCAATTAAATATGGGCTAATTCTCTCAAGAATTGCACAAGGAAGTAGGGGCTTAGCAAGCAACATATTTGGCTAAGTGTTGGCTTGATATGGTTTTTGAAGCAGAGAGATAGATTGCACTTGTGCAAGAATTGTTCAGGTTGAATAAGCATTGTATTTTCTTCTCAAGTCTTTTGTTTAATGCAGTATAGATAGTCGGGTTTTGAGCAGTTTCATTCCCTAGAAAAATATTGTGTTATGTGCGATTGAAATTCTTCCTTTTCTTCTTAGTGTTTTCATTGATCAATTTTTTTTTCGTTGATGAGTAGAGTAGATTATTGTCTTATGTTTTAGCATATCACATAAGTTGTTGAATCTACAAGTAAAAATCTACATGGTATCGGAGTTGAAGACATTATAGAAGAGGAGAATTTGAGTTTGTTGTGCAGGTGAAATCGAATTTGTAGGTTCATACTTCAGAGTCAGTGGTATGTCATTCTACGGTTTGAGACTTGAGTATGCCCTGGAGGGCAACTCGAATTACATAGCTTGGAAGGATAGGATGGAGGCAGTGTTGGAAGACAACGAGCTCAAGGAATTCATAGATCATGATATTCTGAAGCCTTTAGTATATGATGCTAAAGATCTAGCTGAATGGAGAAAGTGTGTGGAAAAAACGAGAAGGATTATCCTAGAAGGAGTTCGAGATCATATTGTCTTGAATATCCATGGTAAGGAAAATCCATTTTCAATGTGGAAGGAATTGATGGACCTGTTTAAAAATAACAGTGACCATAGGAAGCTGGCACTGAAGGAAAAACTCAGAAAGATCAAGATGGAGAAGGGCAACTCGATTTTGAAGTACTTGACCAAGTTCACTCAATGTCAAGATGAGCTTGGAAGTGTTGGGATTACTATTGCTGAAGAAGATCTGGTGAGCCTAGCACTTCTAGGACTTCCCAAGAGATGGCATAGTTACCAGGACTCAGTTAATGGGAGGGAGAAGCTACCAGAGTGGGAGTGATTGTGGTCTGACTTGGTACAGGAAGAGATTTGGTGAAACACCAGAGACAAATCCTCATCAAAGCATGATGATGAGGAGAATTGTGCCTTAGCGGGTAAGGAAAAAAAAGGGAAGGGGAAGTCATCCCATTCCCATTCAAATCTTGTCAAGGTGGCAAGAATAAGGACATGTCAAAAATCAAGTGTTTTCATTGTCATGAGCTGGGACACTTTTCCACAAAGTGTCCACATAAGAAGGTCAGTAAGAAGCCCTTAGGAGGAGCGGCAGGTGAATCTCTTGCTTCACAGTTCGAACTAGATTTTACCCTCATCGCTTGTATGGTGTCATCGATGATGGGTAGTGTGTGGTACCTGGACAATGGAGCTTCATTCCATATGACCGATAACAAAGAGCTCTTCAGTAACTTGGAGGAGAAGGATATCTAGATGCATATCAATATGGGTGATGATGGGAGGTATAGTGCAACCGAGATCGTACAGTTACCTTTCAAAGGGATTCTAGTTCTCCCCTCACTTTGCGAGATGTTATGTATGTTCCGGGTTTGAAGAAGAACTTGGTTTATGTTGCCATGTTGGAGGATAGAGGCTATGATGTGATATTTAGTAAGGGAAAGGTGTTCCTTCATCACATAGCCATAGGATAGGTGAAGAAGATAGGGGTTCGAGTGAAGAACCTCTACAAATTAGAGGTATAAGACTACGCTGCTTTGAGCACTAAAGCAGAGAAGGTGCAGAGCCAAGACATTGGTGAGTTGTGGCACAGGAGATTGGGTCACTTGCATCATGGCACTTTGAATATATTGCAACAAATTTCTACAAGGCTTCCCAAGGGTACACTAGAGAAGAGAGACACATGCAAAGGGTGTACATTGGGGAAGTACACCAAAGCTTCCTTTCATGAAAATACAGTCAAGCACAGATGATCCTTGATCGAGTTCACTCATATGTGTGTGGACCTTTTTTGACAACATCCACGACCAAACATAGGTATTATGTTATATTTTTTGATGATTTTTCTTGTAAGCGTTGAAAATTTTCTTCATGTAGAAGAAATATCAAATGTTCACAAAGTTTTATGAATTTAAAGGACTTGTCAAGAAATATACTGGAAGGAAATTTAAAGCTCTCATAAGCGATAATGGTGGAGAGTGTGCTTCAAATGAGTTAAAAAACTTATGTGCATCAGAAGGCATTTGACAGGAGTTGATAGCACCTCATAACCCATAGAAGAATGGGGTGGCTAAAAGGAAGAACAAAAGTATTATGGGAGTGGCATGGGTGATGTTGCATGATCAGGGCCTACCATTACACTTGTGGGCTGAAGCATGCAACACAATTGTTTATTTGCATAACAGAAGCCCTCATCGAATTCTCGAGATGAGTACACCAGAAGAGGATTTTTCAAGGAAGAAACTAGATGTGGCACACTTTAGGATCTTTGGTTCATCAGTCTACTTCCATGTTACCAAATATGCACGGAAAAATCTAGAGCCAACAACAGAGTTGGGCATATTTGTGGGGTACACTGATACACCTCACAACTATTGGGTGTACCTACCAACCAACAAGATGACAATGGTTCACAAAGATGTAAAATTCGATGAAGAGAAGGCCATGAGATGTTCCCTTGAGAGGGAGCTTCAGCTACATGCGGATGAGGATCTTTTAGCTCTAAAGGAGGAACCTTAGGATGATGTGGAGTAACCACATGTAGAGGAGCAGGGAGTGGAAACACCCACTCATGCAAAGTCTTCCAGAGATGGGAGAAAGCGCACCAGAGAGGCTGACAGGTTATTGCATGATGCTAGAGAGAATGTGGGAGCACCCACATCATAGCGCAGGAGAGAGGGGCTCACTAGAAAGGTACAGCATAGTGATTTAAAATTGGTTTTCAGCATAATTAATAATTATTTGTAAAATTAACTATATTTTAACATTTAATTATTTTAAGGATTCACATACATTTTCAAATTTAATTATTTTAAATATTTACATGCATTCAAAGCATGGTTTTAAACGAGTGCTTCTCGTTCCGAATAAGGTTGTGCTAATAGTCTTCTAGACTACGCAATGAATTAAGAGCCACCGTCATTAAGCTTATACTGTGGACTAAATTTTGCTGCTAATAATGAATTCAGAGCCACTGTCATTAAGCTTATAATGTTGCCTCGTCTAATGAGGTGCAGAGCCACTGTGATTAAGCTTATAATGTTGGCCTCGTTTAATGAGGTGGAGGAATTGTCTGGACGGTTAAAAGTGGTTGGAATTTGGGCAAAAAAAATCAAAAAATCTTGTAGAGAGTGTTTGAATCGTGTTTTTGATAGTGGAAATAGATTTAGCACCATCAAAAACGTCTAAGACACCTAAAATTTTGAAGTTTAATAACTATAACTTGGATTTACAAAAATCATTGCCGGATGTTTTCTAAATATAACTGGAATTTCCATGACTTTTCAAGCAATTCCTCCAGCTATTACCAGCCAACGAGTTAGACTATGGCTATAATATTAGCTTAAATAACATTTAAAATGATTAGAGATGATAGACATCTCATATCACCACATTTTCTCATGAAAGTTTAATGATTTGAGATGTTAATTTTTTATTATTATTATATTCAGTTTAAACTATGTTAATTTTTTATTTTAATTACATTATTATTATTATTATATTTATTTAAATTAGGTTAATTTTTAATTTTTATTGTAGTTAGGTTTTTATATTACTCTCCGTATTTATTGGATATATATATATATATATATATATATATTTATATATATATATAAAAGTGCAATATTATCAGACTTTAAGAAATGAGCTTTGACTATCTATATTTATGAAAAAATTTCCAATTAACACTATATTTAAAGAAAGAAAGTTTTTTTTTTTCGTTTTTTTTCCAAGAAAATTTAAGAAAAGAAAGTTACAATTAACGCTATAACCAAATATGTTAAAGTTTAACTTAATCATGCAGAAATTTAACTGATTTAGGAAAACTATATAAAAAACTCTTATCCAAATTTTAAATTTACAACAAATGAAAAAAGAAAAATTGGTACTCAGGGATTTAGGAATTTCATTAATAGATCTCTTTCACAAATCTCTTAATTAATTAATCCCTTTTATAAATATGTGTAAATAGGTTTTAAAATATAATATTAAAAAATAATTTTAATTTTAAAAATACAAAATTATAATATTTATGGTAACTTAATATCTTTTTGTATTTACTTATAATTATTCAAAAATATATTTATTATTTTTATTTCAATTACATTAATTTTACTTTTCAATTTTATAATTTTCGAGAAAAGTTAATGAATTAAATTTATTTTAAAAAATACTACTTTAGTTATTTTATTTAATTTTATTAACAAAAAAAACTTTAATTGTAAAATCACTTAATTTCATTATTATTACTTGTGTTTAATTTTATTAATAATTAATAAATAGTTAAAAATTAATTAATTATTAGTAATTATTAGCGTTTATAATATTAATTTTTTTGGTTTATTATTTAAGGATTCATATTTTTAGGGTATAATAATTTATTTTTTATTTTTGTAAGTCTATTTGGACTACAGCTTCATCATGTCTAACTTTTCACCTTAATTGGGGGAATAGCACAAGATTTGAACACAAGACTTTTGGTTCGGTGAGACTTTATTTCCACGACCATTTCCAATTGAGCTACCTCATGCAGACATATTCCTAGGGTATAATATTATTCATAGGGTTCATAATATTTATCCTAGGGTTTAATTATATAATATATATTATATATATATATATATTATATTTATATAATCATGGTCAACCATGGTCCAATGTCACATTCTGACAAAGATTGTCTCGTTATGAAAATTAACCATGATCAATTGTTGTCAACCATGGTCAATCATGGACAACCATTGTCCAATGTCACATTGTGACAAAGATTGTCTCAACATGGAAATCAACCATGGTCCAACATCACATTTTGACAGATATTATCTCAATATGAAAATCAATCATGGTCAACGATGGTCCAATGACGCATAGTGAAAAATATTGTGTCGATATGAAAATGGTCAACCATTTTTATTTCAAGGTTTATAATTTTTATTTTAGGGTTTATATACCTTGCGTTTATAATATTATCCTTTGGGTTTAATATTATATTCCTTGAGTTTATAATCCCTTGGGGTTATAGAATCAATCCCTTCGGTCTATAATATGAAAATCAATCATCGTCGACCATGGTCCAACGTCGCATTATGACAAAGATTGTGTCAATATGAAAATCATCCATGGTCAACCATGTTTATTGTAGGGTTTATATTATTTAACTTAGTCTTTATATACCATGGGTTTATAATACTTATCTTAGGGTTTATATACCTTCGGTTTATAAATTTCAGGGAAAATTTTAGGGGATAATATTCGCAAGTGGGCTAATTTTCCATGTTTTTTCAAAAAAAAGATTCGCTAATTTCCATTTTTCCCAAAAAGTATTCCCAAAATTTTATAGTATAAAATTGTTTTACCTCAAAAATCGTCATAATTTTATATAGAGACTACATAAAATTATTAGAAGTTTGAATAATTTTACAAAAATATTTTCAAACATTTTATAGATTGCATATTATGGACTAGTTAGATTCACCAAGGTTTTTAAACTTTAAATATTTTCTATCCTTAAAATTTCCACTATTTTATAATATTAATCTCTTGGGTTTAATATCATTCCTTGAGTTTATAATCCCTTGGGGTTTTAGTATTAATCTATTGGGTTTATTATATTAATCCCTTGGGTTTATTAATCTAATGATTCATATTCCTAGGGCATAATATCATTCATAGTGTTTATAATATTTATCCTAGGTTTAATATAAATCCCTTGGGTTTATAATCATGGTCAACCATGGTCCAATATCACATTTTGACAAAGATTGTCTCATTGTGAAAATTAACCATGACCAATCGTTGTCAACCATCGTCAACCATAGTCGATCATGGTCAACCATTGTCTAATGTTGCATTGTGAAAAAGATTGCCTCAATATGGAAATATACCATGGTCAACCATGGTCCAACATCACTTTTTGAAACATATTCACTCAATATGAAAATCAATCACAGTCAACCATGGTTCAACATCGTATTGTGACAAAGGTTGTGTCGATATGAAAAGAAATCATGGTAAAGCATGCTTATTTTAGGGTTTATAATACTTATTTTAGGGTTTATATACCTTGTGTTTATAATATTAATCCCTTGGTTTAATATTATTCTCTTGAGATTATAATTCCTTGGGGTTATAATATTAATCCGTTGAGTTTATAATATCAAACCCTTGGGTTTATGGTCAACCATGTTTCAACGTCGCATTGTAAGAAAATATTGTCTCAATATGAAAATCAATCATGGTTAAGCATGGTCAATAACCATGGTCACATCGTGACAAAGATTGTCTCATGCTAGATTGTCTCATGCTCCAATGTCACATTATGCCAACCATGGAAAACCATGATCAATGATGGTCCAATGTCACATTGTATCAAAGATTGTGTCAATATGAATATCTACCAGGGTAAACCATGGTCAACCATGTTTATTTTAGGGTGTATAATATTTATCTTAGGGTTTATAATATTAATTCCTTGTGTTTAATATTATTCCCTTGGGTTTATAATCCTTTGGGTTTATTGTTCCCTTGTGTTTATAACCATGATCCAATATCACATTGTGGCAAAGGTTGTCTCAATATGAAAATGAACAATGGAAATCCATTGTCAACCATCATCAACCATGGTCAACCATGGTCCAATGTCACATTGTGACAAAAATTGTCTCAATATGGAAATTTTCTTGAAGCCGTGAGGTTTTAGTATTGACTTGACCTGGCGTATGGACTTGAAGCTGTGACATTTTAATATTTACTTGACTTTGCATGTATGGACTTGGGGGAGAAAATTTCTTTATGTATTGACTTGGCTTGGCATAAGGACCGTTGAGAGAAATTTGGGGAGAAATTTCTTTATGTATTAACATGGCTTGGTCTAAGGACTATCGAGAGAAATTATTTTATGAGAGGTCGACGTCACCAACACCAAAGATAATATAAGTTGGATATCTTGTAAAAGGATAATAGAATTTTTCCCCTGGGTAGTGAATTGTGATTTATTCTATTAATTGTGGTTTCCAGAAACAGTTGTAATTTAATTATGTCTTACAAATATGTTGAAATTTAAATATTTTACATATATATATTTTTTATTTACGGTTTCTTAATTTAATGAATTTTTTCACTTTAATATTATTTTTGGCTCTAGTATTTGTAAAGTAGAGGAAAACGTATTACAAGAAAACCATTAAAATTTAAGCAGCCCCATGCATGTATAACTTGAAACTTTACAACAGAGCCATGATTACTAATTTACGTGTAAATTTTTAGTATGTTATCAATTTTTCCTTCTACTTTTGTATATAAACTAATGTTCAAACATATAAGAAGAGATAATATTGGCCCCTTCCTATTATAACTAGATGCTTTGCAATGTTGGGGCATGCACCACTGAATCAAAAGTAACTTT